>CM042158.1:67027139-67057139 GCA_023376005.1 Doryteuthis pealeii
AATGTAGAATTCAATTCCCTACATATATATCACGTAAGAACTTGCAGAAATCATACCAGTAATCAAATGAGGCTTATTTTTTTTATAGTATCCTGTGTGATAAACACATAAACACATTTTTATATCAGTGTTTTAGTACTTGGATCTCAATAGTCAAAAATGTTCTATAGCAGGTAAGATGTAATTTTTTAAGGGGAAACTTTTCAGCCTACCCTCGTATATATATATATATATATATATATATATATATATATATAATATATATATATATATATATATATATATATATATATATATATAATTTGCGTATCTATATATATATATATATATATATATATATATATATATATATATATATATATATATATATATATATATATATATTTCGTCGAAATTACGCAAATTTGCATTTTAGAAATAATGAACACAAATTTTAAGATTAAAGATGAATTCGCAAAATAGATATTCTCAATCATTCCACTGATAATCATGTAATATACCCTCATTGGGCATATACATAAAGTGACTTCAGAGAGTTCTTAGTGATATATATATATATATATATATATATATATATATATATATATATATATATATATATTAGTGGGAGACAGAGATAGAGATTCGAGACATACTTGGTTAGGGATCTTACTCGCTTCATTTATGCTTTACTGCTTCTACTAACTTCTTGCTATCTGTCTTATTATTTGGTCGTCATCATGTTGTTGAGTTGGGTTCTTCTAAGGGCTTCTGTTGGGCTTATTTCAGTCATTGCAATTAATAGGATGAACTACAAGACATTTATTTATTGATCAAGTTTCTTTATTTAATTTAGCCCCTCTTCTTTTCCGCGCGGGTGAGTTGTCAACCCCAGCAGAGAGAGGCACATCCTCTCTACTCAAATGTCAGGTTTTATCTAATTTTCAAAACAAACTTATCACTTGACGCGGAAGATTCGTGCCTCTATATGTCAGAGAGCTAAAACCGTCACTGGTATATTTCCACTCCTGATCTCAAAGCCAACGGCCCCTATATTCAGCTACAGAGTCTGTCAACAATTTATGACACTATACATTATAACAATTATCTACAAATGTTATGCCTTATACATGTGCATATACTGAAAGATAGCAGGGTAGTGCATTGTCCTGTATTGTGCTAAAAGACTGATGAATTTTAACTTTTGACACTCCGTCCGACCAGGGAAATCTGGTCACACGACCAGAGAAGCCTACTGCTTGAGGACAAGCCATAGTTTCACTGTAAATATAGCTGGCAAAATGGGACGATCAGGCTCAAGCGCAAGGAGATTGTTATGGCTGAGCTGAAGCGTCACACCATACATACAACCCTAAATGCTTAACCACACAGATTACCCAAGCTGTGCTACTAATGCGTTGAGTTGGCAGGGCCTGGTATTGAACCCGGAACCTTACGATTACTTGACTTATGCTTTACCCACTGAGGTAAACCAATTCAATAAAAACAATAAATTTCCAAATTCACTAAGTTAAAAAATATATTATTTACAAAAAAATGAAAATATATTAAAGCAGACAATTCATTACATTCTATTTTATTATGTTTTTATACAATACATTGTATTTTCTAATTAAAAAATGCAAAAATATTAGGGAGTTTTGGTTGGCGGATGTGACGTTCGATTTGTTCGTGGATCATCAATCTGATGTTAATGGTGAAGCTCAGATAACTGTTTAGCAATTTAAAAAAAAATGTTGGTGCTGATAAATGAAGATGTTAGCAATATTCTAACCCATGACATTAGTTTGCTTGATCCTGATAGCCAATCAAAACTCAATGGAGGTTTGGCCAAGTTAAACCTGCGCGCTCACTAAACCGTTCTATGATGACGGCTGTTTGAAAGAAGAAAATACGTTTCCCGTCACTTCTGCTGTGTAATCGAGCCACTTCCTTTCTGTATACAGCTTTTGAGGCGGCAATGTTTATAATGTAAATTCAGCAAGCAAAATGGCGCGATAAAGCTCCAATTTTGTTCACGTGACCACAACTGTGCCAACTCTAAGAATGCATACACAAAACTCAGTATAACAATAATAAAGATATGTTATGACCAAGGTGCGGGTAATGTTTGACTCACCATTTTATATATGTGTGCGCGTTGTTATACGATATATATATATATATATATATATATATATATATATATATATATATATATATATATATATAGAGAGAGAGAGAGAGAGAGAGAGAGGAGAGAGAGAATATACACTATGTCACAGTTTCATTTTCGCAGTTGATATCCGTCGATATCCGTCGATATTGTTAAATAATTGTAGCAACATAAACGAAAAAGGTCAGTCTGTAGAAAGCAACATATGGATAGCTCAGTAATTAAAGAAATGTGTGACTGTCTCTTTCACAGTTATTGTAGACAATGTGGCAGCGTGCATCTAAGGCCGGGGTTTGCTATTCTTGTTTCCTGCGTTATCTTAAATGTTAGTCGCGGTTTTCATTCTTCCCCCTAGACTCTTTCTCAAATATCGTGATGATAGCTTCTGTCGCCGTCTGAAATCAGCTTTCAGTTATCTGGACCAATGCCTGTGACATTCAGGTCGTCAATACAGACGTGCGTGATGCGCAATGGTCGACCTATTCTTGACTGGTATACTGTTTCCAGCTAGCCGTTCATGTATCCAATTGACGATGATATATATATATATATATATATATATATATATATATATATATATATATATATATATATATTAGATTTGGCGTATATTTAAATGCATGGAAAATTATCAGCTACTATCTGGTTTCATTCTTGTTTAAACAAACCAATCATTATACAGTAAAAGAAATATTTCTCTAACAGCCTGAAAATTACTCTGTTTAAACGAGCCTGAAACCAAATGGTAGCCGATATCATCCCTTCGCTCTCATGAGGCAAATATTAGATTATTCTATAGTGAAGAAGTGGCTCAAAGAACAGTCAATAGAATTTTACGTGGCAGAGATACATGCTCTCATTCGAAGATGGAACATTGCTATTGAGAGAAGAGGTGGCTATTTGGAGAAGGAATGACGTGATTCACAGAGGACCAGCTCCATTTAGATGTATGATACATGGTCCTGTGTTGGTAATTATACCTGTCCTAAACAAAATAGGATTACTTTTTAAGTCACCCTTGTATACACACACACACACGCACACACATATATGTGTGTGTGTGTGAGTGAGTGAGTCTCTCTGTGTGTATGTATGTGTGTGAGTAAGGTTGCTTTAGCAATAGGGTATTAGTAACGTCGTCTGTCTCTGTGGTGCCAGTGACACGTTGTTAGGCATAGGTGAAAGATTTCCAAATAGTTTTCTATCGAGCGTAAGTCGCCTCGGTTTCACAGTACGATACTAAAGAACATATTTCTGGTATACCTTGCGTGTTGTTTTCAATGTAACTTACTTGTTGTTCCCCCTATATTACTCTATTTAGGCAATATGCTAACAGTTTTAGCAATAGTCAAGGGAGATTGTTTTGCTGAGCTGAAGACCAACACTTTAAATCAGCCCTCAGATGCTTTACCAGACAGATTACCCAAGCTTTGCTTCTCGTGTGTTGAGTTGATTGGGAACCTTACGATTCCTAGGCATACGCTTTACCTAAACCGATCATGTTTAAGTTAGTATGTTCCCTACAAACAATATTTTCAAATTAATGAAGCTAAAGAAAATCATGATTTATAAAAAAAAACATTAAAATATATTATATCACATAATTCATGACATTTTATTTTATTATACTGTTGAACAATACATTGTTAATTTTCTTATTTACAAAATGGAACACCATTTAGGGTGTTTTTGTTAGGTGGCGGTGGCGTTCGATGTTTCTGTCACTGATCAACTTGATGTTAATGGTAGAGCTCAGATAACTGTTTACCGATTTAAAAAAAAATGTTGGTGCTGACTAATGAAGATGTTAGCGATATCCTGACCCGTGACTTGAGTTTGATTCTAGCTCATTGTCAAGCAAAACTCATTGAAGACTTAGGCAAGTTTCAACCTACGCGATCAGCAAACCGTTCTATAATGACGACTTTGAAACAAGTAGAGACATTTCCCGTCAATTGACGTGCGTAATTATAGACCTTGTGCAGTATGTCTGAACGTTCACATTCAGCATAAAATGGAGGTATGACGTGTTGTACACTCACCAGATTGTGAGACTGTTGTAATCCATCCAGGCCACCGGCCTAAGAGATGAGGCATGGAAGACTTATGCTAAAAAAACAACTGTCGGCCACTTTAGACCATACCCAGAGAAATTAGATTTTTTTATGATCGATTTGGTGATACTCTTTTTTTCTATCATCTCATATCAACTAGAAGAATTATTAAACATATACACAGTGCTTACAATATCTATCTACATATAACATTTTCTTAACTAAATAATCCTATAGTTCTCAAAAATGTCCTATTGAATTATTCCTCATTTTTCTAAAATCATCCAAATTAATCTTAAAATTGTAAATGCTATTGCAGTTTTATTAGATGATTAGGCAATTTTTCCCAAACTGCATTAGTCTATAAGCAAAATAATCATGGCCTGATAATAGAAAGTCAAACTTGGATAATTGGTTGTCTAATAATATAAATGATATCCATCAAATCATAAAATTCATTATGAAAGACATGAACGATGGAAAGAGGAGGAAACTACAGGACAAACCTTAAAAGACGTAAAAATTTAAAGAGACATCTTCCTGAGAGACTCGCACTACTGATATCTGTTATAGTAATGACGCAACAATTACATACTTAGGAAATGTGCTCTGTGTGATACACATTTACAAAAATGTGGAAAATATTAAAGTACCTTGTGTGTGATATCTAGATATTTGTCAAAAATGAAAAAAAGAAATCGAAACCATTGTACAGAACATATGTATATACAGCCAGAATATAGGAATGTCTGTATATACAAAGTATACAATGTTTGCAATGAAAGTGGGTAAGGAAAAACGGGAGAATTAGATATAGCAAATCAGAAAAATATAAGAACACTTGAAAAAGAAAGAAAAGAGTTATAAATACTTGGGGCCATTTGAAATGGGTACCATAAAAAAAAGTATAGGTGACAAAAATTAAGACGAAAAAAGGTGTTTCAGAAGAAGAAACCCCCTAGAAAACAAACCCTGCAGTAGAAATCCCATCAAGGGATCAAATACTTTGGCTGCCTCCCTTGTAAGATATTCTGAACCATTCTTAAAATAGACAACGGGGAGAATCCGAAAGAGGGACATTAGACAAGGGAAGTGATGATGATGAACAAGACATTACAGCCGAGAGATGACATAGACGGACTATTTGTGTCAAGATACGAGGGGAGGGGATTATTGTGGAGTTTTGACAATTCAAAGGACTAGGAATACACAAACAAGAGTAACGACATACTAATTACAACAACCAGTAACAACATTTTTTTATATAGACAAACGGAAAACCTACAAAATCTAGAAAACGCGAATGGGAAGAAAAACAACTGTATGGATAATTCAAGAGACAAACTGAAGAGATCGCATATGAGAATACCTGAACTTGAACTTGAAAAGCAAATTCAAGAAAGAAACGCATAATTGAGTATGTACATATATATATATGTATATATATGAAATAAATGTACATATATATATATATTCATAATTTCAACAAAAAATAATGCCATGAGGACTAAATCAAAGACGCAACTGAATAACCAGTGTAGGATCTGCAGAGACAGAGATGAAAATGTTAATCCCATGATAAGTGAATACAATAAACTAGCTGAAACAGAATAGTCACGACTGGCTGGGGATGCTGATCCACTGGGAATTGTGTAAGAAATCAAATCACCCCACGCTATATGCACAAATCCGTCTTAGAGAATGAGATGCATAAAACGCTTTTGGATTTTGAGATACAAATGGATAATGTAACTCCGACCAGAAGACCAGACCTAATGTTAACTTACAAAACAAGAAGAACGTGTCATCTCGTGGATGTGCTGTTATGGCGAACCTTATAATGATAATGAAAAAAATGAAAATATAGACACATATTGGACCTCGCGAAAGAGTTGAAAAACGGTGGAACTAAGGGGGAAGTTAAAACAACCTGGGGATAGATATCTTTAGTAAAACACCACAAGCTTATTCTGGTGTAAAAACATGCAAGGAATAATACTAGTATTACCACCTGTAGTAGCACTACTACAACTACTGATGGTGCTATTCTTGCTTCTGCTGTCACTACTACTACTACTACTACTACTACTACTAATAATAATAATAATAATAATAATAATAATGTGCAAGACATTAAAATTTGGCAATCCCCAAAATAGCGTATGCATAAACCAGAATACGTTCGAGCAAAGGAGACCCTATATAATTTTCTGGTATTTTGGAAAAGAATCACCAAATTCAGGCCAGAAGGCCAGACATAGTGTTAAAAAGAAATTTAATCTAATAGATTTCGCTATGCCAGTGGACTATATATATATATATATATATATATATATATATATATATATATATATATATATATATATATATATAAATGTACATATATATACATATATATATATATTATATATATAAATGTAATATATATATATGCATATATAATAAATAAATATATATTAATAAAAGTACACACACACACACACACATATATATATATATATATATATATATATATATATATATATATAGTCCGCTAGCATAGCAAATCCATTATATATATATATATATATATATATATATATATATAGAGAAGAGAGAGAAGAGAGAGAGAGAGAGTGGTGTGTGTGTGAGAGAGAGAGAGCGAGAGAGAGAGCCAGAGAGAGAGAGAGAGAGAGAGAGAGAGTCATTTACAAATACAGTGTCTTGACGTAATACATCTCCACAGTGTCGCTAGACTTAGCAGGCTGACTTCATTCGGGATCGAAACCCGACCGATGTTTCATCAGTTAATTTTTAACACTACACAATTAGCCACCTACAAGCAAGGAGGGAGAATTAACTGACAAATACATACATTGTTATATTTGTCAAGGTCGCCAGAGAGCTCACATCCGTTTTATAGTAGAGCCTTGCAGTTATTTAAGCGTAAATTAACGGTCGTCGGCTAAATTCCCGTCAGAGAGATCTCAACGAATCACGGGTTGGGAGCATATATTTTTTCATCTACATAACCACAAACACACAAACAAGCACGCACACACACACACACACACACACACACACACACATACAGATATATATATATATATATATATATATATATATATATATATATATTATATATATTATATCGGCACATGCAATCCTGAGTTACATAGCGAGTTACACAGGAGCATAACTTTATAACTTACGTTTTGAACCTGCTCTTCTATAAGATATATCATTGTTATATATATTTCTTATACATACAAAGATTCCCGCTAAGAAAAAATATTTAATGTAAATCTGATGAAATTGCATTGAATGGGTCGTAATTTTCATCACACTGATCGGATGTGAAAGGAATCCACAGGCACCAATGTTATTACTATATATGTAGATTTTACGGTTTTCTTCTGAGAAAACTAATCATAACATACGCGACAGTGTTATATTTATCTTCATGCATATACCTATGACTACACAAATATACAAATTTATTAATGAACTTATATATATGCATACGTTTCCCTGAATGTCATCGAGATTCATATCTGATATTTTCTCTTTACTTTAAACCAGATAGTAATCCACACGTTGTCCCACCCTTGTATAACTTTTAACTTTTCCATTAAATATGCTTATTTATTATAGATATACAAATAGACCCATGTGTCCGTGTTGTTTTTCATTATCAAATTGAAAGTTTATTCATTCAGTTATTATTGGCTCAGTTATTTTTCTAGAGTACCATGCAAAAGTCAGTGGTCACTTTCAACAATTATAAAAAGATGCCAGGGTATAAGAGGATTTTTGCCATAGGGAATCTTATAAATAAATTACCTATTAGATCAATCGATGCTTTGATTAATTTTTACACCATGCTTAGAAGATATGGAATTGCGTTCATTGCCGATATATACTTTGGCGTTGGTGTAATTCTTTCTTAAGAGTTTTTGACTGATGTATTTCAAGTATTCTATCAAGTTTTTCCTTCATAATACTCGTTATCTACACTCATTTGTAGGGTTTCAAACATAATTATAGGATAGTATGGACATGGAGTCAACGGCGCTTGGTTACTGACAGTTTCTCGCCTATGTGACTGTTCAAACCAAAGAATTATACTTATGTCTATAAATATTTATTTTTTGTCTTTCTTTCAAAAGAAAATAGCGCTTATAAATTACGCCATTTTGGAAATGGAAATTACAATTTAGTTTTAAACTTTAAACAATTTAGTTTTAAACTTTTTTATATACAAATTGCGTTCAAAAAGATGATTGCCTAAAGAAAACAAGTAAATTACTAAACGTATTCATGATACGGGACATGTGTTGCGAGGGAAATAATTAGATTAACAATCAACCAACATCCGCCGCTGACCTTATGGGACAATATGATAAAATAAAAAAGTATTACTTTCACATTATCTTACACGAATGTCTTATACATAACTATATGATGTCAGCTAAATAAATGTATTACTAATCATCTGTTTGCTCACATGTATATGTTTTCATATAAATAATCAAAAACAATTATAGATTCAAGAAACTATTTTGATACAAACAATTTACCATTATATGGCATCGAGTATTCCTATTTGATATCAATGGTTCTGAAAGAATGACCACACATAGAATGCTAATAGCATCTACCTCTCATTGTTAGATGGACCTGGGACTAATGTCAATAGAGGTGTACTTCGCACTCTCCAGATCTCCACTATCGGATGCCGTTTACTATTACTATTTTTTAGGGAATACAGTCAGTCCTATTGCAGTCATTTTAATATAAAATTATTATACTTTGTTGCAAGGATTCTGAATGACTTCGAGAAGATAAAGTTTCTCCCAAATTTTCTACATTACTTTCCGCCTAACATTTCTCACACGTAACATGTCCTTGCTTTTTCCTTCTAATTTTGTTCTGAAGAAGATTTGCATATTAGCAGTGTTTTCCTACGAATCATGAAGCATTTTCCATCGATTGCGTGCATTTCTACATTGCTTGAAATCCAAATGAACATTTTCAAAGAAACCAACAGGAACATATTGAAGGCAACCGCGAACATTAGTTAGTGAGCAATACCTAAGGAACTCGGAATTCCATAAATCCTCTCGAACTTTCAAGGAACTTGGAGACTTATGTATCTACCCAAATGTGGTTGCCCCGAAGGATGCAGCAGAGAAAGGTACGAAAACTGATCTGGTGAATAAAATCACACTCAAAGAATATTTTCGAAATGAGTCTTCTATCATTTTTATAAACATTTCCATGGGAATTTCTTTATTACTATTTATTGCTGTATTTAGACATAACACTAGATTATCAGATTTATCTAAACTTTTCAGTTAATACATCTAAACGTAATTATAATTTCACTCATGAGAGGTGTGTAACCTGAGGAGAGTTGCAGCCAAGTGTTCCCATCAATCTTTGAATCACTGTAAAGAGGGCCCTACAAGTGCATTGACCACTGTACTGAGAAGACGTTTGCGACGATGCCGACTTTCTGTACGGAACGCAACACGTTGGAGTTTGTTTTCCAATAGAAATTCCTAGCAGCCGCCTCGGGTTCTTCTTTCGATTGTGGGAGCATTGCTGTCAGTAGGTAGAGAAGAAGAAGAGGTCAGTGGATGTGTCGTCGTCATGGTCAATTAACTTAAGTTAAGTGTTTTCCTCTGATTCTTCGGCTTGGGGTGATACTTCTTACTGTGTTATTTTGCTTCTTACTGGCATCATTCCATTCAAAAATATTCGCAGATTGACGAATTGTAGTACCAGGAATTTTTTTCTTTATAATATTTATGAACAGGGATTCAAGAGAGAGAGAAAAAATCCCATTCAGTTTCGTTCTCTTTATCTTACGTAAGTTTGTCTGTGTTCTTCGTTCCTTAATTCGTCCAAGTTCAGCTGCCAAGCCCAAAAATATAACTCTCCTGTGCGTTCCAAAGGTATAGCATCCAACTGACTCATCTGTCTGGTACCACACCTAGCTACCAACTGACCATCTGCTTCTCAGGATAGGTGTTTGAATCCTTTTCCGTTCAGAAGGTTCGAGAAGATTCTCGAACCATCCGAACACGTGTTCTTGTACTTTAATTATCTTGGTACCTCTGAGCCACGTTCCCCCCGCCACCAGATCAAAAGAGACTAATCCCTTTTTAGTCGCCATTAAGTCTGATATTTTGGCGAAATTGTTTATAAAAAAAAACAGGATTTTGTTGTTGTGTATTTTAGCTAGTAATGGGAAATTTAATTATCCTTTCAATCAAATTTTTTCTCATCATCATATTCTAACCTCTCTTCGGATATTATTTTTTAGGCTTTGAGACACCTGCCTAACCCATATTCAATTACATTACATCACTGTCATTTTAACTTATAATGTGGTTTATCAATTTCAGGTTCATTGACTTTCTCAATTAAAAAAAAAGTTTGGAATTTATGGAGGAAGCATCCCCCTCAGGAATATAATTTTCAAGAGGTGCAATCTGATTTTCCAGAGCAATATCAATTTTAACGCGCCGTGTGCTATTACAAGGAAAATATTTAGAATTAAATTACGGTTGAGAGAAAACAACAGCTTTATGTATATTTTTTAAAGATAAACTCATTATTTCTAAGTGAGAAAATTAACGTAAAATATTCTAAAACGCCAGTAAGTTTTTTTTACGTATTTGATTTAGATGTTACAAGAATAAAATATTTAATCTTATTCGAGGAAAATTACCTATTACTTAAGAATACTATATATTATCTAGATATGGATATAATGTAAATAAGTAATTCATATATCTAGATAATAAATACGTATAGTTTATAATCAATTATTTTAGTTTTTAATGCATATGATCATCCTGTCATTTTTCTATTAAATTTAACTTTGAACTTTTAACTAATCAAGTGATACCAAGTCATTTCAGAATTTAATAATGATAAACAGCTCATTCAGCTGCGTTATATGCAAATTTAACAGATTGCAACGAAATTATCAGGATGATAATTAATTTATAAAATTATATTTATTTTGTTAATATCTAAAATAACTACAATAGTTAACTTACAAAAATACTTATAGTAACAGGTACCTGCTTGATTACTTCATTTTAGGAATGACCCCCACCCCCACCGAGCGGTAATAAGTATCTTTTAGAATATCACATTTTTTCCTTAAGGACCTCCCTTTTTGGCATTCATGTTTGCCGCAAGAACTTTGACCCCACCTCCTGGTTGCATTCTAATAAACGAGAATTTGTTAGAAGGTTACAGAAAAACGAAACTATACACGTTACGCCATGAACACCAGTGATGTTTGAGGAAAAAATATGTGTATTAAAGTTAATAATCGCAAAATTGTTGGGTAAAATTGACGATAGTTTCCAACATGGCCAAATATATCCAATTGTTGAAGTACTATTTGATATTGACATGAATGAAGCTCAAAGACCCGAAGTAATCATTATAGCGTAAATGTGGAAAGAACTAAAGAGAAGATATCCACTGGTCCTGCTAGTGCTTCAATATTCTGGGATGTTCTTTAGGCTGAGATGAAAAGATTCCATCCCAGGAATACACTTCCTATTTGATGGTCGCTGCTAAGAAAAACAAAACCATATTTCTCCGACTCTTAAATGTTCCCTTAATTTCTTGAAAGGCGTTCAATTCTGTTGGACACTCCCAATTTCATAATAAAAATTTTATATTAAGTTAGAAGGATAACATTAGATAAATGATAAATTCTACAAGCAGAAATACCAGCTGCCTGTCGGGGTAAAAAAATACCCCACCTTTTTTCCGGGCTTTTTATATTGCCAAAATCTTGTATACAGATCACCAGGGGTCGAAGGGAGGGGTTCATGGACTTGATAATGTTCCCTTTCAATTTTAAAGGATCTTAGTCAGACTGAAAGGGGCAGCAGGTTGCCGTGCATGGAACTATATACAGAATATATATGTAATATTTAAGAGTCATGGGAAGTCTTTCACAGAGAATAACAATTCATACTTGAGAAGAGGTGAGGGATTTATAAGTATATTTTCCATTCCATGGCGCAATGGGGAATGTATTCATCTTTATAGAAACGCATGAATTATTTAGTCATTTCTCCGTTCCAAAATAATGTATCTGACATGGTTTCTATAATGTGCATGAAAATATTTGCTGACCCTTTTCTTTCATTCACATCTTTCATTTTGAACCCCTGCTATAATATATGGTAAGTAGCATGACACAGAAAAATATATGGAAGTTTAGTTTTGTATATAATAAAACTATTGTTTTATTTGTAGACAGAGCCCAGAAAAATTCCTATTTCTCTAAGGGTAATTAAGCGTGGAGTGCATCAAGGTTGTTGATTGTTTGGGTTTTAAGCCATGTCAACACTAGCGTTGCTTATGCCGATTACTCTTTTTTTAATTCATTCTTGTTGGGTATTCAAATTTTGTATTACTCATTAAAAAAATAAACCATTGTAATATAGTTAATCCTAACAAGTACTACGACTCCGGGTCCAATATTAATGGGATTAATGGCAATAAATGGGTACTGCACACTTCTCAGAGCTCAGAAATTAGAACCTCATCACTAGATGCAGTTTAATACGTCAAGGTAACCACTTTGAATGAAATTGATTTAATTAATTTTTGATTATTTGGTTTTTTTTAATACATCTTCCATTAGTATTGTTGAATTCTATTTGATATAAGGCATGGGGCAAATGGTCACTCCTAAATATAGACTCGTTGACTACCACGTGACCTGGGTAGATTTCTATTGTCCAATCACTGGCCCTGCTGCTGCTGCTTCTGCTGTATTAATAGAGGCACCATTCCGAGCTTATTTCATTGACGTTTGGATTCTCTTGGGCGTAGGACTTACAAAGAATACTCTAAAACCGGATTCTTATTGGCTTGCTTACTTACTTATTACATCTGGAACCTAGGATGCCGACCAGATACTTAACAAGTATAACCTTGGATAAATCTATCTATCTAACTATCCCTCTCACTATCTATCACTCTCACTCTCTCTCTCTCTCTCTCTCTCTCTCTCTCTCTCTCTCTCTCTCTCTCTCTCTCTCTCTCTCTCTCTCTCTACGATTCTTCCAGGCTGTGGTTGTATCGGTGCTGCTGTATGGCTGTACCACCTGGACCCTAAAAAACGCCTTGAGAATAAGCTAGATGGGAGCTACACCAGAATGCTGCGAGCGGTCCTGAATAAGTCGTGGAAGCAGCATCCCACAAAAAGCAACTGTATGGCCATCTAACCCCCATCTCACAAACCATACGAGTAAGACGGGCTAGGCATGCAGGACACTGCTGGAGAAACAAGGACTAGATCGTAAGCGACGTACTATTATGGAAGCCAGCACATGGACACGCTAATGTGGGCCGCCCAGTCAGGACCTACATTGACCAACTATGTATGGATGCTGGCTGCTGCGCGGAGGAACTCCCAGAGTCGATGAATGATAGGGAAGGTTGGCGAGAGATTTTCATGAATATCCGTGCAAACTGCGCGACATGATATATATATATATATATATATATATATATATATATATATATATAGATAGATAGATAGATAGATAGATAGATAGATGTTTATGTGTGTATGTAGGCATATGTCAGGAAATAAGGACTAAATATCTTATCAAATATGATACATAGTTTTTACTAAAATAAACGGCCATAACTCATTTTTCAGGTTCCCCTTGACACTGTCGTATTGCTTCCTTGTAACGAATACATTGAATCAGTGCACTCACATTTTATTCAGCTGTATTTTGGAAATTGATTCTTCATAAGGATTGTCACAGTTAATGTTTTCTTTCATCCATTGCGCATCGTATTATCATCCTGTAAGATTTATATCAATGATATATCCATATACACATGAAATAAACATAAATGAGCAAAGAGAAAAATAAATCCATTCAATTTCCAAATTTCTGGTAAGTTTCTCATGGAATTATTTTTTAGAATAGTAAAGGGAAAGTAAAGAGCAAAAAAGCCGCTTGGGAATAAGGAGAGCATAGCAAATTTTAAAAAAAGGAGAGAATAGAATTTTTTTTAAAAATCTTTAGGCAGAAATCTTTAGATACTTATTGCTTTATAAAACTCATTTGATCTCTATTCCACTCTTTCTCAATCTCTTTCTCTCTATTTACCATGGCTCTCTCTCTCTCTCTCTCCTCTCCTCTCTCTCTCTCTCTCTCTCTCTCTCTATCACTCACTCTCACTCACTCTATTTTCCCTCTCTCTCTCTGTGCCTGCCTGTCTTCTTTCTATCTCGGTTTTCTCTCATGCATAACTGATATTGTGTATATCGTTGCTGTCATTATATATTTACATTTCCTCAATGTTATCGTTTAATCAATGAATTACCCCTCAACAATGGTAAAAATTCAAGGCTTAAGATTCACGTTAAATGTGGGAAATCTAAGAGATTTATCAGTTTGAACATTTTTGTTTTATGATCTGATTTGATTAATATTTTTTATGTAATATTAATTTACATCCCTCGCCAGAAAAGCTAACTGTTATTAGTAATGTTCATGTGTAATGAATAATTATGAGATAATATCTTTCTCCTGAGGGGGAAGATTTTTCACTCGAAGACCATCCTCTCTTTAAATAAGTACTTATACCGAATTCGGCAGCTCTCCATTGAATTTTTGGCCGTCCATTGAGAACAGAGAGAGAAAACTACTCGAGAGTAATAAGCTAGATAACGGGGGATGACGTTCTTTGCTTATAGGTTGATGTGCATAGAGAAAACTTATTTTTTTTATCGCGATCGATTCTCTCAAGCGACCTCTTTATGTGTGGCAGACACAAATTTACTGAAAGATACGTTAATGTTCTTTTTTCGTGCAGTAGTCTAGACTTTTCTAAGCTGATTATTGGCTGCTAAATTTTACTCGATTC
The DNA here is from genome assembly GCA_023376005.1 of Doryteuthis pealeii. NCBI lineage: Eukaryota > Metazoa > Mollusca > Cephalopoda > Myopsida > Loliginidae > Doryteuthis > Doryteuthis pealeii. The sequence goes on from CM042158.1 coordinate 67,042,266, forward strand.
AAGAGAAAAAGAAAGGAATAACTGTCAAAGAAAATTGTAATTAATCATGCGAAAAACGGAACAGGCAATCGAATCAAGTGAGTCGAATGTGGAGTAAGATTTATTAATATATAAGCAATACATTATAAATTACAAAGATAGAAAACTGTGACCGCATATAGGTCAGAGAAAATAATACAGTAGATATTATGCCGATGCATTAAGATACGCCGTTAAGTGTTTCGTATTTTTCCAATATAAAAATATATAAAGGATACTAACAAATATATGCTCGTTCTGGGTGCCTGTATTTTAAGATTTAATGCAATAGAATATGTTATATTAAATTAGAAAGGCTAATGAAACTAAATAGGGGGGTAAAATAAAAAATAGAACAACTGAAACTTACTCTACCTTTACTCCCATCTTTCATTGCTATTTTTATTTTCTAATTTAACTATTTAGTTAAATTAGGAATTAAAGAATAATATTACCGTCATTTCTTCATGAAATGTATTTCTCCTAAGATTTATCCCGGATTTTTGCTCAGATCCATTAAGATAAAACTATACAATTAGAAATCAATAATACTAAGTACATAGTTATTAGAATCACATTTTTATTATCAATATGCGAATTAGCATTTCCGTTCATATTGTAAACCGGTATTTTCTTGTATATATAAATACAATTGCATGTTATTAGCATGTAGATATGGTCAACAGTTTTAATAATGTAAAACACCTTTTTTGACAGTTGGAGTTTAAATAAGATAAATCTGTGGAGAATATGACGTAAATAGTTAAAGGGAATTGGGACTTGAGTAGTCATATAGTTTCAGTTACAGACAGACAAACACACAATCTCCATTACAATAAGATTTTTGAAAATGAAAGTAGGTAAGTATAAAAATGTTTTCTATGCGAATACTATTTGTATTCAACGACGATATCAAACCTAGACCATATATGGTCTTTTTAACATTGTCTTTTTAAAGTGTGTCATAGGCGAATGCTCCCGATACCAAATACAAAAGGTGTTCCACGAGAATCAGAGCACCTGCTAGCTAATATTGAGAATAAGGAAACTGACTACTAGGGTGGTCCGTATAAGCAGGATAAAATCCGCATGATCTCTAATATGTTCGAACGAAGACGAATCAACACAACACAAATGTTATTAACAATATTTTAGCTCAGTGGGTAGAGCGTTCGCATAGGAATAACAAGGTTCCTGGTTCGATACTGTCACTCGCCAACTCAGTGTATCTGTAGCACTGAGATCTGTGAAGCAAAGCAAAGAGCTGCTGGTAGGTGTGGCGCTCTAAACATACGAAAAACAGAACTCGTGAAAAGAGGGTAGAGTCTTTTGCTATCTCGCTGAAACCGACTTTAGGTCATTCCGACGACGAGTACAAAATTGAAACAAATGTGTTCTAGTAGCTGCAGCATGTAATCATTGTATTTGGATTGACTTAGTGTAATGAAGGCTACGTACATGTCTTCGTACGTACATCTATTCTTTCTGAAAGGTAGTATGTATTGTCATTATCCCGAGTTCTAACTTGGTGCAAATTAATCTTTAAGTTCCTCTCGATTGATTCATTAGGCCAATTTTTCAGTTAACCTATATATATATATATATATATATATATATATATATATATATATATATTGGTCGTTGGTTTATGTTAATGCTATCCTACTCACAGGATCGCAGTGGTGTTGGGCCGTTCTGCGCGACGTACAATAGGCAATGAGCTGAATAAAATCTTTTAAAAACATAAACGAAATACCCCTGTCAATTTCTACCTATAGACATATAAAAGCCCTAGTATCGAAACGAGAAATAATGAGATATCCGCATATTTTTCAAATGACTCTTTATTTCAAAACACAATAAAAATACACGTTTTCAACACCAAAGTGCAATATTTCCATCTAGAACCTGTTTTTCTATAAACCGTAATTCCGTTATTTTCGTATCAGGAATATCAGATTCTAAAAATGCAATTCTTAGTTTAGCAACTATTCATAGTATATATTTTATTGTAAGCATTAACTAGCTTAAAAGAAAATTCCTCAACCCAAGTGGTAATGTTTTGTGCTCATTTTTTTTTAATTGTGTTAATTCATGTACAGGTTAAGAAACCGTTATAAATATTTATCAATAATTAATTACATATTTTTTTATGATTGTTGTATGTTACGATATTTAGATTTCTATTTGGCTTTTATGGCATTCACATATATTCATACGCGTTTTTTTAGGATACCTTAAATTCATGGACGTATATTTTAGGGATCAAGCAAATATCAAAGTTCTATTCCTGTTCTAATCAAGAAACGATGATTCCAAAAGCAATTAATTAACAATTCACTTAATATTTATAATATTTTAGTTGAAATACTAAGGGAATCAGAAATTTGAAACATTTGTTTACGTGCAATTTATTGGTGCATATATTACGTGATCGAAGATGTCTAAATCGTGGGAGGTAACCGTTGTGATTAGTGCGCTGATATGATTGACAGCTGCACAGATTAACGTGAAATCTGGTCTTATTCAGAAACTTATGCTTTACGAGATACCACGGGTCAAAACACAATAGAAATAACCAAAACATTTGCGCAGTTGATAACAGTACAATGACTAGGTAGTTAAAGAAATATTACTCGGGCTAAAATAACTTTCTCGATTACACAATGTCAGCTAGGCCTAAAATCTTGGATCTGGAAGTCATTCTCTATGTATAGAAGGAAATCCGGCAAGTAGCTCTCTGAGATGATGGACTTGGATTCCAATAGTCCATCTTCATTTATTGCCTTTACAACCTCGACAAAAACATTCCGTGCAAACGAATTGTGACTCACGTTACGAAAATATTGCAACCCTTTGACTCATCCTTGTATTTTAGAATGTATCGAATGAATAGTGGTTACATAAATTCATGTAGTATACAATTTAAAACTTGAAATCTTACATAGAATGGTTGAAATGATTTTTCGTTCATTTTAGGTGATAGAATAAAAATGAAAAAAAGAAAATTTGGATAATTTGATTTCATCATTTTCAAATAGGATTTTCAGAATTGGGAACGGCTCGAATGTCAACGAATTATTTGGCTAGAAATCCACTCTCTGATCGTACATGTCAAAATTGGCTTGGAATTCTTTTTAAAGAAAAAAGAGCCTTGAAGTTGGAGAGGGTCGCATCGTCCTCTAATTGAGAGTCATTAATTCAGGAGGACAAGGCAAAAAAACTCGAGAGGTTGTATTAGATTTAATTCGTAATCATTCACTAGTGGTTCGCCATTTAGATCAATTCAGACATTGGAAAAAACGACTACTCAAATTATTAAAGAATTCTACACTTCGCATATTTCTTTGAAGAAAAATGAATCTTGTCTTGAAAGCTTTGTAACTGGTGATAGGTAAAAAAATGACTGGATTTGACAATCGATTATGTTCCCTTCAGTAACTTGATTGTGATGTTGCTCAAAAGCAATTTTCTAAACCGAAATCTTCACCAAAAGGAGTTTACAGTTACTGTTTATTGGTTGTCAAAAGAAAGAATGCAATAGATCTTCTTACATTCTGTTAAAACCATTTCAGCCCAAAGATATTGCGATGAATCCGTCAATTAAGAAGTACAAGATTTATAACTCTAACTAATCAAGCAAAATAAAAAAAATATGTTTCAGGAAAACTCGCGATTTCTACAGGTATTTGAAAAACTGAGTAACTCAAATATTTAATATCTGATAGATTCCCACATTTTAAGTACTTCCTTCAAAAAAAGGACTTTTTTTCTACACAAGTACTTCTACTACACAGCAACACTTACTGCTTTGAGATATTTAGTGATTATAAATTCTAGAATTCTAAGTTACTATGATGAATCATCATCCTCTGGTTGCGTTCACAGCACGAATATTCATGACTCTCTTTCTTCAACCGTTTCTATCGGACATCTCATTTGACATGTCCTCCACACAACATCCAGCATCCTGAGTTAATTGATGTAGGTTTTAGCTGGTCGACATACATTGGTGAATACATCGGCAGAATGTCAGTTATAAGTTCGTCCTCGCTTTTTCAGCAGTGTTAAGTAATGTTTTGTTCGTCTTATACTTGGACGGTTTGTGTGATGGGGGTAAGTGGCCATACAACTGTTTTTCTGTGTGGTGCTACCTCCAAGATTTGTACAAAATAGCACACCGTATTGCCATGCAGCTCCCATGTAGATTTTTACTTTAAGCAGTCCGTTAGAGTCGAAGTGGAACACTCATAGCGAAGCACTGACACCGTTACAGCTTGGAAGAATGTCCTATTTATCTTATCAGAAAGATCAGATTTCGATATAATCGATAATCTGTCTATAGCAGTTCATGATCTTTCTTTGAGTATATTGAATCGTTTTTTGTAGATGAGATATTACTTCTTGGGTATTTGTACCGGTCTACTTATTTGAGAGGCTTACCATCCAGTGTAGAGATGCCTCCATCAAGTGTAAAATATATGAAATCAGTTATATCAGTGCTGCGTTATTGAAACCTTTTCTAGGTTATGCAGCGATAATTCAACTTATCCGGGTATAGCAGAGAGAACCCTTAGATAATCTGCGTTGTCGACATCTGTTTTAGTTTTGGTGATATTGCCGGGTTTAAAGCCATTTTGTTTTTTTTTTTGTGTTTTTTGTTTTAGATCAAATCTTGGTATGATATGAATATAAATAATGCTAAAGTATATCTTTGTTGAATTCCAGTGACAATCTCAAGTCTCTGTCATCAGGAGATTATAGTTTTTGGTAGAGCATCATTTGTACTGTAACAGTTTAATTAGAGGCCATATCTTAGTAATTGCTCCATATTTCCTGTGTGTTTGGACAAAAATGACTAAGAGAAACCTAGAAACAGTAGCGTTGCCTTTGGATTATTTGATCGAACCAATTCTATGATTCGAGTAATACTCAGAATCTGAGAGATTATGGATCGATTTCTGCGAAACCCGTTCTTTATCGAGTGGCAAAAATGTGTAGATTCTAACAGTTGATATTTCAGGCAGTGACATTTATTTTAACCAATATATATAATTTCACTGTGGCCTTAACAGGCATAAGGCCCAGCCAATCCCCGTTGTTGATAGCGCAGTAGTTTTGTAACATAGAGGCTACGTTGGGAGAGGTTAGATTCTAGCACTTTTCCTATTCTTTTATTATTCATAAGTTTTCTCCTACACAATTTCCCTTAACTTGGGCAAGTACCATAATCTGCTAGTCTAATCCCCATTATGCGAGATAAGAAAGAGCACAATGCCTTTTCCAAAGATATTAAAGTGAATATAAATCTCAAACGAGCCTGGTATACTGTTATATACCCCTTTACATTTACGGGTATATTAATGGCGAGAGGAGAGGAAATGGAGATGTCTTATGTGGGTTCTGTTTCGTTGGTTGTCATCTTCTTCTAGACTGATTTTTTTTCCTTCTGGTGAAATGGGTTGTCTGTGCTCATTTCTTGTTTGTAATAATTAAACAAGACTTGATTATTTTGCAAGAAGTCTTTATTAGCCCAAAATGGTCTTAAACCGCGCAGTGAAAAGATATAATCTTGGGACAGATCATATCACGTCTAGTCGCTTTGACTACCGGCTAAAATCTAACTATTCTCTCAATCAGTCCGATTCTTATTTTCGCCTTCAGCCAATCAGTAATCAACGTCTAGGTTAGAGAAGGTGAACTTACTGTCAATCACTTCTACACCGGTTAATGGTAACGTTCCCTTCACCATACCGTTATTCAAATCATACTACACTTACATACATAATTCGTAGGCTACCAACGAATTATGTAACAATAAGATTTGAACGTAGCTTTTCGTGTCCATTTCTTAAAACGAGACCGTGATGGCACTCGCATCTGATAATCGTAAATAGATTACTTTAAAATTGATACTTAAAATTACAATTATTCCTGCGACAACTTTATACAAGATGGTTTCACAGATGTAAGTCAGACGCTAATATATAATTAAAGCCGACACTACGTGGGTATAAAGTCTTCTCAGTTTTAATTATCGAAAGAAGTAAAAAGAAAGAAGCAAAATGAGACAGATGAATAGAATTAAACATAAACAATTTCACAGGAACATTTCACAAACAATAAATATAGATTCACATACCTCCTTAAATTAATGGGTTAAAGTTAATCCTAAATGTTTCATTATATATATTAAAAAAATATTACCTTACAATGCAGTGATATTGTTCCCCTGAAGTGTCATTGAAGTGAGCATGTAGAAATAGATAAGATATATGATACGACGTATGAAAACTACAATATACACTTTACGATAACGAAAGACTATATCGGAATCACTATAAATCTAAATTAGTATAGGACTTCGAAATTTAAGAATAATAATGATTTATAGCGTACACATACGCGCGCGCACGTGCACACACACACACACACACACACACACACACACACACACACACACATATATATATATATATATATATATATATATATATATAATGATTAACAGAAAATAAATGATATAATTGATTCAATTCATTATAGAATATCAGTGGTAAATCTTGACTACAATAGGTAAATAACTAAATGATGCTGCTGTGGGTATAAAGGAAAATAATTAGGGTGTGAAATAGTTTGCCTGAAACAATGTTGTTTGTATCCAGTCTCCCCCTATCTCTCTCTCTCTCTCTCTCTCTCTCTCTATCTATATATATATATATATATATATATATATATATATATATATATATATATATCCGTTATTATAATTTGTTTACAGACGCTGCCGCTGTCAATAACAACAGAGACAAAAGATCCGTTGAACAGGAACAACAGTGATTTGATAAAGGGTATCTAACGAACCCGAAAATTTATGATAAAAAATAATAATGAAAAAATAAGTGAATCCAATACTCCATAACATCGCGTTCATTCATTTATTTTTAGATGCTTCGTAATAACGCCCAATTTTGAAAAAAAAAAATTATATATATATATATATATATATATATATATATATATATATATATAGGGAGAGAGAGAGAGAGAGAGAGAGAGAGAGAGAGAGAGAGAGCGAAAGACAGACATAGAGTGAGAGAAAGAGACAGAAAGGTAGAAACAGACAGACAGACTGACAGTGAGAGAGGGAGAGAGAGAGATGTATTGAAACATTTTATATATAAATTTGAACAATATATCTGAGTAAGGACCATAGAAATGCGACGATGAGAGTATATAGCCTCTAATTCATGTTTTTGCTCCAACGCTGGAGATATGTAAACAATATCAGAATTGGAGGATATAATCTAATAATGGAATCCCATTATGAGAAGAAATAACTAATGTATGTACACAAACAGATATTAAAATACAAGTGGGTGGGAAGACATCATTAAAAATCACAAATAACTTCACCTGACCAATATTTCTTTATAATATAAAAGCTTTCACGAACACCGTTGGCATTAACATTTCAAAATATAGACGTGTAAATGATTTTATTATGCATAAACCACAGGAAGAATAGGTATTTTGTAAGTAAGCAAGTCATAACAAAAGATTGATTCGATTTTCAAATATAAGCCGACATCTTTATATTTAAAAGATACAGGGGTATATGTGTTTTTTTTATTACTGTTATAATGTAAAACGCTACGGTGCTGGTGCAAAAGCTTGTAGCGGATATATGACACCGAGGTGCAGCACATGCAGAAATGATATATTGCAGTCCTGGGTCGTGGGAATTAAGATATCAATATTTAACTTATTTATTGATTTTTTATTCAAAAAGTAATTTGGGATCCAGAGTCTATAAGAAATACTCGCATACACCCTTGTGTCAATTCATTGAAACAGCCACTTTTACTTTCTTTCAACATAGCTCAGTTTTAGACCCACCAGAGTGATAGAGTGTAATATATTTCAAATTATTTCCTCAGATTAGACCATTTGTAGTGGTGTGCAATAATCGGAATCTATTTCGGTGTATGTGTTGAAATTTGTTTGGCCTGTAAATATATCATGTCATCCATGATTACACCGGATTTTTTCATGCATAGACCCTATTATCTGAAATTTCGATTAGTTGTCCTAAGACAATTGTCTGCGATGTACCTTACTTTAAGGAAGCGTACGTTAATTGTAATGCTGCATGAACACACTGTTAATTCTTACAGACAGATCGCGGATATTATAATAAAAACGGAATTATTCGTGCTGTTTCAATTAAATTGCACAAGGGTATAAGCGATATACATTATACGGTTTATTTGTTTTAATGGCATATCAAATCTTTGTGAGTTGTCTAATATCAAAACAATCTTTGTAGATATACACTAGAAGTATTTAACCCTCAATTTTTTTGGGTGGTGAGAGTAACGGCCTTCTAAGTGTATTAGTCCAAAAGTGAACGTTATACCATGAATGGAGTCTGAACTCGCATTTTAGCCATTACACCACGATGACTTCCCAATAATAAAAGGGAATCCATGATATAAAATCGTTGTGACATGACTTTAGAACCATCTTTCAACATAACAGTTACATAAAAGTAGATATGGAAATAGAGTATATCTACAAATAATTCCTCAAACATGACCTTTCTATAAGACACTGCAACACATGAACAAATGAGTAAGTGGAAATTACGACTATCGCTTTTCCCCTAATGCAGGAAACGTAAAAGTAAGTACGTGATTAAGGAAAGTCGTCGGGGTGGCCTAATGTCGGTATCAGCCATGCAGAGATGGAGTCTGTCCCCTTTTCACTAGCGCTAGATTAAGGAGATTGTTTTTGCGTCTGGGGTGGAGCTTCACATCTACCATCAGCGCCTCACTTTACCGCACAGTTCTCAGTGCTACTGAGCTGGTGAGGGCCGGTATCGAACCAGGAATCTTGCGATTCCTAGGTAAGTGATCTACCGGCTGAGGAAGCAGTAATTCTTTTAAACCAAACTATATTATAATTGTTAAATTTGTGGGAGAATGCACCATATATAAATGATATTCAGCTGCGCTTCGACCAATGGAAAACTATGTGGATTAAATATTTTGAATACCAAGTTCTTTATTCTGAAGATCATTAAGGTTTCATACTTTTTCCCATTATAATGCCTTGCTAGATATGGTTCGAGACTCAGTATTTTTAATACACCTCGCTTATTCGCGTATTTCATTAAGTTCATACATAATGCAGTTGCTACATATAAACAATTAACGGTTATTAAGTTTTGAGAGATGTTTGCTACAGTTCTCTATCTGCGTATTCTTTGTGTGTATGTGTATGTGTATGTGTCATTGTGTGCGTGTATGTGTATGCATGGATGAATGAACATACTCAGGCATTTGGGTGTCAAGATATTCACACGACAAATTGCTGCTTATGTTCATATTCATTTGTAAGGACACGTGCAACTTCCTCACGAGAAACCCCATTCTATTTATTCTCTGTTAACTAAATTGTGCAGGTGTTCCGCGGATGGAGTCAATGAACAACGATACATATGAATTAGCTTCAGGTAAAATATATTCGCACCACCTGTCTGAATATAATCACCAAACATGTTCTAGTGTCGCATTGATACGCATGTGGACTAAAAGAAACAAACACTTTGAACAAAGTAATTTCCATTTAGTCACTGGTCATAATAAGGGAATAATGTAAACTTAATTTGATTGATTAATCGATTTTAATAGATTGTCTACACCTCTGGAAATATTTCTTGCTTCGAGGTTAGGGAATCGCTTACATTACACATTTACGAGGGAGGTTAACAATATCCGGTCTAATGTTTTATGGAAGCCGAGCTCATCGAGGATGATTTGCTTGGCAGAACCATGACTAATCTACAGAGAACCAGTTGCTTCATCAGTGACAGTTTATCGTCTCGTTATTACCATCGCTCACGATTGAGGAGTATTCTCATCAGTGATGGAGCTTGATGGACTCCCTGCTCCCTCTTCGTGTTTCACTCATAAGCACTAATAAACACTTCTTAGCGGTAGCTATTGTGCTAAAAGAATTCGGTCAATTTTAGTCCCTGACTCTCCTTCCGACCATAGAAATTGGGTAACACTCTAGATGCACCAAGTATTCATATATATGACTAATAATTTTCAAACGGACCAATTTGAATTAGAGATTGGACACTAAGAGGTACTACCACTCTAGCACAGTTGATAGCAATGAAGGGATATTCAGCATTACCCAGAGCTCGAGAACGGGATTCCCCACCAGAGACAGTTTAGTGTCAAACTCAGTACACACTTTTATATTTTATTAAAAGAGGGTGACTTTATCCCCTCTTCAGCCTCTTTTAATCCCAACGACAATATGGTGTTACTTGAAGAAGAACGAAAGGGCTAGCAATGGGCATAAAACCTCATGTATCACATTCCTAAATTTTTCCCTGAAAAATAAAAATGTATTTCGTTTTCTCGTTACGTTTTCAACGGTAATATGTGGTCTATATTCTTTCACATAAATAGACCTTCTTAGGATTATAGTAGGTGTGTGCAATAAGTCCAGCAATATATATATATATATATATATATATATATATATATATATATGTGTGTGTGTGTGTATAATGAGAGAGAGAGAGAGAGAGAGAGAGTGAGAGAAAGAGAAAGAGAAGAGAAGAGAAAGAGAAAGAGAAAGAGAAATAGATAGATAGATAGATAGATAGATAGATATTGGGATCTTGAATTAGGATTCCCCCAGCGTGTGTGTTCCGAGTACCAAGCCGTCACTCAGTTGCTCTTTTGCTTTGTGTTGAGTTACAATTTTACTTACACGTTTCAGATACGCTTATGTTAGTAAGTTCATTACGCCAAAGAAAAAAAGCATTTATAAAAAAAACAAAAACATTGAACCATATTATAGCTCATGATTAATCTCATTCTATTTTATTATCTTATATAAAGTACAGAGTTATTTTTCTTGTTTAAAAAACTTTACAAAATATAAGTTTGTTTGTTTTAAACTCGGAAATCAACGTACAAATATATATATATATATATATATATATATATATATATATATATATATATATATATATATATATGCGCGTGTGTGTGTGTGAAAAGAAAAGAAAACATTGTTACTGTCTAAACAGATATTTGTGAATGACTATGCATATATATCTGCCAATAATTGTGTTTACTTATTTTGGTACCCTTTCTATTTGCATCTGTATAAATATTTTAATGCATTGTGGTCTATATGTATTTTTCTATCAATTGAGAATTTTTCAGAAACTCTCGGGAATTTAAGTATTTTCTTTTGCAAGTTAATATAATATTTTATATATACGCTATCTTTCAATGATCTTAACACGTATGCGTTTTTTATAATTTATTTGAATACATTTCTTTTGTAACTTTTCTTTTAAAAATAACAGAACTGGTGATCGTCAATTTCTATTCTTCATTTCCAGTGACGATCTCCAGCCTTAAAAAAGGTGAAGTTTGTTGTCAGCAGTACGGAAAGATTGTGATGCATTTTCTTTGGCGTGGAGATTTCTGAAAGTAGCTAAATCAGTTTGGGGTGGGGATCGTTTAAACTAATGCCTCAAAAATATTAGAAACCCATTACTTGGATTCGTGATTTATATAATGGCTATTATTAGTGCTGATATAAATCAGATGTCAAAAAACACATCTGAATAATTCTGCTAATGATAGGAAATGTATTATTCCACTTCTTACGCGCTTTTCACTGTAATCTAAGTGACAGCAAGTCTGAGTATTATAGCTGATCTTAATGCTGGGGTCTGTACGTCTAGATTATTTCCTTGATTTCTCTAGTCTCTACCAAGAATTTGGTGGTTGTTCCAATCGCGCAAACTACAAATACAGGGCATACTCACTGCCCCCTTCAATTTACACGACTTTTCACCTCTCTGGAAAGATCTAAGCATTTTTTCCATGCTTATCTTTATTTACCTATCACTATGTTTGGCGGGAACAGCAGAATCGATGAGAAGAACGTTATTTTTTCTTATAGATTAATAATTGGACTGAGCTATTATTATTATTATTATTATTATTATTATTATTATTATTATTCTTATGGACCTACTACCTTTAGGCACCCCTTTTTGATATCGATTAAGAAAATAATGGTTTTCATTTAAACCGTCAATATCCGGTTCTTTGTTAGGGGTTAGGGGTTAGTATTATGGTTAGGAGTTAGGGGTTAGTTTTATAATTTTTTAAAATCTAAAAATCGTATGTTAAAACCGGATATTGACGGTGTAAATGAAAACATATCCTTTCCTAATCGAGATCAAAAAGGGGTGCCTAAGGTAATATGGTCCATTATCATTATTAGAGTCTTTCACACCAGCGTTAGCTGATGGTATTTCACTGGAGTCTGAGTAACAACATGTCTCCTCAAGTCTCCAGGACTCTTCTGAGTATTCTAGCCAATTGGAGCAATGCAGTAGTCTGGATGGTTTCAATTCTTTCTCTGATTCTCCAGTCTTATTTCCAAGCTTTTTTGGGACCGTTCCAAGTGCACCAATTACAACTTGTATCACTTTGACCTTTATCTTCCATAACTTTTTCAATTCTCTGGCAAGGTCCAGGTATTTGTCCATTTGTTCGTTTTCCTTCATTTTCACCCTGTGGTGTGCTGGAACCATAAAGTCCACCAGTTGACAAGTTCGCTCTTTTTTGTTAATCAACACCGGGACTGATCTCATTGCTGGGATCAGGTGAACCGTCTTTATTTCGAAGTCCCAGATAATTTTATGCGTTTCATTCTCAAGAACAGATTCTGGTTTATGCATATACGAATTTGTTCTTATGGCATTATTTTGTGCAGCAATTATTAAGGATTCAGTTTCTCTCTTGAAGTTTCCTCTTCTTAACCATGCACAAGTCCTTTCATGTGCAACCTCACCGATTTGTCCTTTGAATTGTCCATATAATTGTTTTTCCCCCCATCTTTGTTTTATAGTTTTCGTTGTTTTTTGTTTATTCATATATTACATCTGCTATTGTTGGCTGTCATAAGTGATCTGTCTTTGCTCTGTTTGTGTATTCTTCGAGTCCTTGGATTGTGGCCTCTACGCAATCTTTTATATTGACAATAGCTCTTCCTTCTTTCTTTTTCTATACATATAGCCTATCTCAATCGTATCTATAGTGTAAAGCCTTGTGCATTGTCTTTAATTTTCTGGTCCTTTGGTCAATCTGATTGAATTCTTCTTTTGGCCATTCTAAGAATGGGCCAGATTATCTTATGATGTGGACAGCCCAGGTATTTATTTCCTTTAATAAGATTTCTGTTGTTCAGCTTGTTTTGTTTTTTTTAATGAGTTTTCTGGTTCTTCTGATGTATTCTTTTTAACTTTTCTTGCATTATGGTTTGCTTAATATTGTCTGCTTCTAAAATTCTCAAGTATTAGTAACATTTTCTATGGAGTGATTTTATAGTGTTCTAATTTGGAAATTGTATTCCGTCCATTAATTTTCTTTCACCCTGTTTTATTACTTGTATAGCACATTTTTCCATTTCGAATTCCATCCGTATATCTTGGCTATATATTCTAATTCTTTGTACTAGGGTTTCTAGTTTATTATTATTATTATTATTATTATTATTATTATTATTATTATTATTATTATTATTGTTGTTGTTGTTGTTGTTGTTGTTGTTGTTGTTATTATTATTATTATTATTATTATTATTAATTCAGTCATTAAAATAAATGATAAAGTCAAATTGGAATGCATCAAAACAACAGTTTATTACTAATCAAAAAAAAGTATAAGTGAACAATATACAACTCGTGTCAGAGCAGCTGCGATAGACCAAGTGAGAAGCCAGCAGTTGTTGCGCAGCTCGGGGGCAGAAGCCGATATAAAGGTTTGATAATGTTCACCTGAGAGCAAAGTTTATTTTACAAAACCTCTGCTAGTGTTTTTGAAACGTTATGGTGTTGGCTCTAAATGCTAATTTTGTGATGATAAATAATCGGCCATATACTATCATAATGCAAAAACATCGGAACGTATGAATACAAATTGAGACATGACAGAATTTGACAATTCCTTCATCAGCAATTACTACAGTATTCTAGATGATACAAAACGTATATGGTCATCGATCTATACTAGTATAGAAGGGGGGGATATATGGGGGAAATAGATATTCGAATCAAGAAGTTCCTGCTGAGGGGGAACCAAAAACAAGCGAGTTCACAGTCTTCTCACAAGCCAGACTTTCTTTTAGTCAACACATTCTCCGTCTTCGTCTAGCAGCTGGAAAATCCGTCGTCGTAGTCGAAATAACATTTAACAGTTCAAAATCGCAATTCCTATTTAGTTTTGTTTATGTTGGACTAAAATCCATTTCTTTACTGGGTCGTTCACAAAGCGCTTCGTCGTCGTCGACTGCTTCTGCTGCTGCTGACTCACTCGACAAGCGCTCAACTCACTTGTTATTTATGGATATATTTACCCAGTGCCCAAATCACATTTGTTTTTGTATGCGGGAGGACGCGAGTTCGATCCCTGCAGGCAAGACAATGTCTTGCTCTTTTTCCTTTCTCGTTCTCCGTCACAACTAGTCAAATATCTTATGATCTTCTGTATTTTCCCAAAAACATATAGAGAAATATATAAGACAACAAGCTAAATATTATAGCGAAATATTTTAGACTTGCAACATTCTCTAGACCGATATGAATGTAACACCTGATGTAAATTTAAAATATAATTTTTAGATAATTTCAAAGATGGGGTTTGGATATTGAAAACATTAGCATATCTTAACAGTTAACGCGGCCTGCTTGAAAAGAAGGCAAGTTCCTTTTAAACTAAAAAAACCTAAGAAATAGATTTTGCA
>CM042158.1:67067139-67069639 GCA_023376005.1 Doryteuthis pealeii
ATATAATTCAGCACCGAACAATGTGCCATGGTAGTAATAAAAATGGGGAAAATATTAACAATGGACGGACTACAACTACCAGATCATGATAATAAGAACACTCAGAGAAAAGGAGAATTACAAAGACTTAGAAATATTAGAAGAGGACATCATAAAAAAAACAGAGATAAAAGAAAGCGTAAAATAATAAATGTCTCAAAAGAACAAGAAAACTCCTAAGATCCAAGCTCTGCAACATAAATCTCAGCATGAGAATAAATAGCTGTACCGTTCTCATTATGAGATGCCCAAGACCATTCCTAAAATAAACAAGAGAGAAACACCGACTGATAGATCAAAAGGCAATAAAATTAATGAAAATGCATTACACTGAGAGATGATAGAGACACGCTATATAAATCAAGAACGATAGGTGGAAGAGGTCTCTCCAGCGTTGAGGATTGCGGAAATGCCACAATAAACGGACTCAAAGAATACTTAAAATTATAGCAAGGAAAGATTAATTACGGAAACCAATAACAGCAACCACAAAATGTGGACAAGCAGACAAACAACAAACACAAGAAAATAAAAATGGAAAGAAAAGCAATTAAATGAACAAATTGGAGAGCCTGCAAGGGAATAGGTCTAAAATGTTCAAGAAAAGGAAACCTCAAGAGAGAAACCGAATCGCAAAACAATGCCATAATAAAAAATTATAGTAAAGCAAAAATATATGACATAACATAATAGCAACTGTAGGATGTGTGGAGACATACATAAGATAATCAATCATGTATTAAGTGAATACAGCAAACTAGCACAACGAAAATACAAAACTTTGCACGACTGGGTTAAAAAGGTGATCCATTGGGAATTGTGTAAGGAACTTCATTTTGACCATGCAACAAAATGGTATCGGCAGAAACCAGAATCTGTTCTTGAGAATAAAACACATAGTATTCTTTTGGCTTTGAGATAATGACCGATCTCCTTAACGAGAAAATGAGTCCTGGTATTGATTAACAAGAAAAACAGATCCTGTCAACTAGTAGATTTTGCAGTCCCCTGTAGAGAAAAGGGTGAAGACTAAAAGACTGACAAAGATTGACAAACACATGGAACTTGCAAAATAATATTTTTTTAAATTTTGGAATGTGAGGGAGAACGAGATACCCATTGTAGTTGGTGTACTTGGAACTGGAAATCAAAGGAGGAATTGAGATCATCCAGACAACACCATTGTTTAGATCGGCTAAAATACTCAGGAGAGTCATGGAGATCAGCGGAGATTTGCTGTCTCTCAAATTCCAACGATAGAACATCAACTTACGCTGGTGTGAAAAACTCACATCTTATTATAATGGAGATTGTGTATTTGTCTTTCTGTAACCGAAACTAAATTACTACTAAAGTCACAATTCTCTTAGTTATTGACGTCATATTCACCATGAATTCATTTTTATTTAAACCTCAATTATTGATAAAATTGTTATACCTTATTAATACTGTTGGATTAGTCTACATACTAATAACATGCAAGTATATTTATATATTCAACAAAATAGCAGGTTTACAGTGTGAGCGAGAAGGCTAATTTGCATATTGATATTAAGAATTTGATTTTAATAAATATATGCTTAGTATTATTGATTTCTAATTGTTTGGTTTTATCTTAACAAATCTGAGCAAAAATCTCGGGGATACATCTTAAAAGAAATCCATAAACAAAACCGAAGAACTGTAATTGTATTAAATACTTCATAATCTAACTAAATAGATAAATTAGGAAAAACGAAAGACGGGAGTGATGGAAAATGATGGAAGAGTTAGATTTAAAGCTGTTCTATTTTTCGATTATACCCCCTCGGTTTATCATTTTCTAAATAGTTTCTAATTTGATACAATATTTTATTACATCAAAACCTAAATACTTGCACCCAAAGGGTGCATATGTTTGCTAATAATAATAATAATAATAATAATAATAATAATAATAATAATAATAATAATAATAATATTTTACTTCATTTTCTTTAGTATATGCAATACTTTCTACATGTTACTTTCAAAATTACATAACCTATATAATAATTGTCGTAGTACTACAACAAGAAGAAGATAAAGTCAAAAATATCAAAGCAGCAATTCATAATGCATAGAAGAATAGCAAATATAGAATATGGTGTAATAGAGATGAAACTTATACTGCTTATATAGCATTCACCGAACATTACATGACTGAATACTAACTGTTTTTTACCAGGCCTTTTCTTCCGGTCAGACATGTACGCACATTCTTTATGGTCGGTCAGCTAGCTTTGATATCCTTCAGTTTCCGAATCTACTAATAAAAATATTTAATCTTAATCCTAAACATCTTTTGTCTTCAGGTAAAACGAAGTAACGTCAGTCACACTGCCTTCATTCTCCTCTGTAAGTGAAATCCCATTCTTATTTATTTTCTTAAGATTGTCCATATTTACCTTCATCATATTGCAACACAGGCAAGACAGGTTGG
>CM042158.1:67074639-67097139 GCA_023376005.1 Doryteuthis pealeii
GTAAAATATTCCGTACACAGAGAGATTTTTTACGACCTTCAACAGAGTGATTTTTAATTTTTTTTTTTTTTTAATAAAAAAAAAAAAAAATCACTCTGATGAAGGTCGTAAAAAATCGCTCTGTGTGCGGAATATTTTATACATTTTTTGTTCTTATTATTATTAACATCATTTCAACTCCATCTGATTATTCTAATAATAATAACGTAAATCCGTATACATTTTGATAAACAGACCGAAACACATGTGTAAGTTATATCGATTAAAAGTGATATCGATAAAATTCATTTTTATCCATCTACATTTCTTTTCTTTACTCATTTTTTCCTCATATTGTCGGATTCATTTTCCATTCTTACACACACACACACACACACACACACACACAACACATATATATATATATATATATATATATATATATATATATATATATATATAAAGAAAGAGAGAGAGGGAGAGTGAGAGTGAGAGAGACAGGCAGACAGGCAATTTCTTAAGCGGTGTTTAACAAATTTCAATTCAGATTTCTCCTATTCCCTAGATTGGGTACCAAGCCAAGGTAATATTTATGTGTATGTGTGTATTTGTGTGTTTGTATGAATGCATTGTTTGTTAAAATACTTATGAGAAGTACATTTTATAGGTTATTGTCGGTAATGCCTAAATAATGTACTGCTCTGAAATATTGGAATAAGTACAAGTCCTGTTTTTTATAACAATTGCAGAATGGCATTCATAACTTTTTTGCAGTGGGAGATTCAGATTAATCTACTAATTCAGCAACTCTTTCAAATAATGATGTGAGTTCGCCTTTTCATTATCCTTCATCGATTGTGAACAAGATTTTAGAAAGATAGGAATGCTTTTATTTAACAATTGAATACAACGAAAACACTATCCAGATATCTATTATTCAGAAACCTAGCATCGCTAGATGTATGCCTTATTATGGAGGCTTCACTAAAATCTAATTCTTCGCAAATGTTCCTATTTTTAACTATCAAAGACAAGTGATTACAGAAAAGAGTGTGATTTTCCTCTCCATTTATATATATCTCTCTCTCTCGTCCCTTCTCTCCCTTTCACTATGTCATAGGTTATTAGATAATGTCAGTGTGGTGTCATGCCGTCTAATACTACGTCACAACATCTCTAAGGGCAACGTGAAATATTTGCCGGCGAAATATTCTACTCCAAAAAGTTACAACAGGAGATGTTGTGATATAATGTACCAGTAGCAATAGAATTAACTATTTTGATTGAGAG
This sequence comes from Doryteuthis pealeii, assembly GCA_023376005.1. Taxonomy (NCBI): domain Eukaryota; kingdom Metazoa; phylum Mollusca; class Cephalopoda; order Myopsida; family Loliginidae; genus Doryteuthis; species Doryteuthis pealeii. Next base: position 67,075,909 of record CM042158.1, read on the forward strand.
ATTTAATGATCTCAACCCATATAAAGTTAGTTTATGCCAAGATGTTGGGGAATCACGTTCATTTTACTGTCCTATTTACATTTTTGTATACTTATTTATAAAGAGTTTTTTTTTTTAAATAGCATGAGTGGAGTTAGAACTCACTTATGTCGCAGTCCAGCATGTTAACCACTATGCCATGGGGTCTCTTCCCTGAGTAATGTTGGTATCCCTATTGATATATATATATATATATATATATATATAATATATATATATATATATATATATATATATATATATATATAAAGTGTGTATAAGAGGGGAGTAGATAGCTCTTTAATCATTTGTCTGAGATCTTTTACAGTTCATTGATTGGTTTGTAAACCTCTGTTCTGGTTGATTGCTTTCATATTGGCTGTGCAAGAAGAATTCCCTTGATATTAGCCTTTATCTTTTCACTAGGTACAATTGCTTTCTGTTAGCATCTGGTTGCCACAAATGGATTAATATTGAATATACATGTTGCTCACAAGACAAGTGTCTGTGCATCTGTTTGGATAACTACTGGAAATAATAAGGCACATAAAAATAAAGTATGACTTTTGATCAATGCAAGGTCAACTCTCTAATAAATATGTAGATCAAAAGAAAATAGATTTACTCTTGTTTAAGTGGGAATGGTTACAGTTTAGAAGGAATACGAATAACTTTTAATCAGGTTTATTGTAAAGATAAATGCAGATCAGATTGGACCTGCTATTAATCAGAATAAAAGAGAACTACACTCTTACCAGACAAGTGAAGCCTGAACATCAGATGTAGTCATAAGCAGGAAACTCTCCTAGGTAAGATAATTGATATAATGAATATGTAAATACCTTGGTGCCACCTCACTATAATCTGATTGGACAGTGTCATTTATAAATATTCGACACTGGTAGTACAAGCGCCCAAGCCTAAGCCTAAGCCTATCAGCCTAAACATACTCGCCAGACTACACCACGACTGCTCAGAAGACGTACTGCTATTCGATGTACCAGCTACTACTGCGATAATATATCAATTACCAAATTAATAATATATCCCTTAACCCGTATATATCAGTGGCGACGTGGAATTCAGAACAAATCATAAGTTGAACCAACGTCCGTCCAAGAATTAACCGACAACGAAAAAAAAAAAATACAGTGGATAACACTCACTAACAAAACAAGTTATCCTTTTGTCCAAGACTTACAAAAAGTAAGTAACTGTTTATAACACTTGCTAAAGAAGAACGTTACACTTGTTTAACAATTACGAAAAGTAAATCATTGTTTTGTTAACGAGGAAAATTTTACAGAAAGTAAAGGTTTACCCCTCATGTTTGGATTTTGAAAATTTTATTGTGTACACAGTTGGAACAAAAAATATTGTCTTGTTGAGACGTTGCTAAAATGGAACAAACTACAGAATTAATGAAGGCGCCACAATTCATGCAACAACAACAGCAACAACAACAAATATTAATGCAACAACTAACAGGAAAAAAGTAAATAAATACTTTTGGAAGACTTATTATCTAGGTCGACTAAAGAACCAGATTCTAGATTTTTTTCGGCTGAAGGTATTTCAAATTCACTATCTGAATTTAAATACGAGCCTGATACTGGGTCAATGTTTCCAGTGTACTTCCGTAGATATGAAGCTATATTAATGAAAATGTGCAAGCATTGGACTGTCGAGGAAATAATTACGCTATTGATACGAAATATGCAAATTTAATTCTCCCCCAAAAGTCAGAAGAAATGACATTTAACGAAACTATAGAAATGTTATCAAAAAAATTTTGATAAAAGAGATAGCATTTTTCATACACGGTATAAGTGCCTAAATATTGTAAAACAAGAAGACGATGATTTTGTCACTTATGCGGGTGCGGTTAACGCGCAGTGCGAGGCGTTTAAATTAAAAGAATTATCAATCGATATATTCAAGTGCCTAATTTTTTCCAAGGGCTAACAACGCCGAAAGACAAAGAAATTAGATCAAGAATCCTGACTATCATGACTATTACGCTACAAAAAGTGACTGAGGAATGTCAATGACTAATAAATATAAAAAAGGATAATACTCGGATTGGGGAGTGTATTTCCCGAATACAAACTGTAAGACAACAGAAGTGGACTAAAAAGAAAGAACAAAAAGTTATATGCTGTGCGTGTGGAGGACAACATCTAAAGAAATATTGTTTCTTTAAGGATAAAATATGTTTTTATTGTGGGCGTATAGGTCATAGAAGTTCTCACTGTATGCTAAAACAGGAAAAAGGGACAAAAAGAGACTTCAAAACGAATGTGAATGTAGGTGATGTAATGAATATGTAAATACCTTGGTGCCCACTCACTATAATCTGATTGGACAGTGTCATTTATAAATATTCGACACTGGTAGTACAAGCGCCCAAGCCTAAGCCTAAGTCTACCAGCCTAAACATACTTGCCAGACTACACCACGACTGCTGGGAAGACGCGTTGCCATTCGACGTACCAGCTACTACTGCGATAATATACCAATTACCAAATTCATAATATAACCCTTAACCCGGATATATCAATAATAATAGAAGAACATTACAGAAATGACGCAGCTGAGTACGGTTCTGCATTATTGCAGATTAGTTTTGCTCACGTAAAGTATTTGATTATAAGTATCGTCTATACAAATACAAATGATAATTGGTTAACAAACAACAACAACAACAACAGCAATATATATATTAATCAAAGGTACGACCAACTGATAGATTATTATGTAGTATTTAGTAAATTTAATAAGTCAGAATCAGGAGTCAAAAAGTGAGTATTTCAGCCATGCTGCTAGTAACAGAAATAATAAAGCGAAAAAAATCAAAGTTTAAAGACACAGTAAATGAAATCGGTTGACCGAGTTGAATATCCTTCTATGCGAGTTTGACTACTTCTCACTCATTTAAAAAAAAACAATATTTTTTTTATATATTCTCCTCGTAGGTATAGACAAAAGAGTAAGAAATAATAGAATGACGTAGACTTAGTTGACAAGAAAAAAACCCACGCAGGTGTGGGCTGAAAAATAGTACTATACATTGTATAATGAGGTGGTGACCCAATGCTTTATAAGATGTTTATAGATTGTTGTAGTAGCTTGTCTCTGGAGAACAAATGAGGTGTATGAATGTAATGGTGGGAAATCGTAGACGTTGTTTTTAGGAGAACTTTTTGGACCTTTCATAAACTGGATTAGAACGGAACTGACCTGACAAGAAAACCAGAAGATTATATACTGATTCGTTTAATAGGAAGGGAGATATAGACTGAATATGACTCAGTCACCCAGTAATGTGTTTTAAATCAACTATCGAATGGTAGGCGGATTATATTTGGTAGAGTCAAGACAGTCCAAACTTGACTGTCATAAACTTCTATGAAATTGATATAGATACGAATATTGGATCAGAAAAGATAAAAAACATTTTCTAAAAATCAGAAGAAAAACAACACCGAAAACTGAAAGAGACAAACAAAATTACAAAGCCGGATCGATTTGGGCGGGATTGCGCTATTGGTCAGTCGAAAAACAAAATCTGATTTGCAACGAATAAAAAGCTCATAACAAGAGTATTAAAACGAATTACCGCAAAACCGATGCAGTCAAGACGTAGCAAAATTGTAAGTGTCGCCTTTGAGGAGACAGTTAAAATGTTAATCATCAAAGAAAAAATATCAAATTACCTTAGAGAAAACTCAAAATGGTTGCGATTGAGTACAGACGATGAATCAGGGGGAATTTTAAAAACAAGTTGAATTTAACCAGAAACAGAAATAATCAGAAAATAGAAGACATAATTGAGAGTATTAAATATAAGGTGCTCTGTGAAATTGAGTTTGTATCCGGTCTCCGCTAGGATACCAAAATTATTTATTATAAATGTTATCGGGAAAACCTGTCATATAGCAACGTATAGAATGTAAATGAAAGCACCTTCAAAACTATAGCCGTACCACAACATGATAACAGAACTAAAGTATTATGCTGTAAAGATCAATCAATTAGCCAACCAACCAATCAACTAAAGTATTAAATATGGACATAAGCAAATAAGTATTAGGTGCTCTAGAATATTGCAAACATTTTTAAACTGTTAATTGTATTCTTAACAGTACTTCACAGTCTTTCAGCTGATTTCTTCTAAAGTATTCGAATGGTGCACAGTCAAAAAAAAAAGACAAAAAAAAAAGAAAAGAAAAAAAGAAAAAGAAAAATTAGTAATATTCACGGTATACAAAATGAGACAATGCTCTGTTGCACGTTGAATAGGATACAAAAAATATATCCGCTGAGACCTCACCCGTATAAAATGAATGTGCTGGGTAAGAAAATAAACTGTATCTGATATTGAGAACTCAATTTTGGAGATATTTGGAGCGTGGAGTTCAATTTTATTGAAATTATCCCCAGGTCTTCTCTGATATGGAATAATTCTATATGTTAGGTTCGTATTTTTAGGGCCGCATAGATGTATTAAATAATGTAAGTATTCAATATGACCGCGTACAAAAATAAAAATTATTATGAAACAAGTATCATCTGCGTTATTCGGACTGTTGTTCCCATCTTCATTGTTATTTGTACAACGTTTACAAATAACAATGAAGATTGGGACAATAGTCCGAATAACGCAGATGATACTAATCTTCAAGCCTCATCTCAAACATTCAGAGAAATATTATGAAACAACTACATAAAAATATAAATCTGAATGTTCACTGAATGTGATTCCGTATAATATAACCCTACACCATTTGATATGCCGTTAAAATCATTCAATTAAACTATCGATCAATCAATCGATAAAAATAATATTTAAAAACCACTAGTATGTAATTGGATTGATCAAATTAGAATAATATTGAATCTAATTTTGTGTATGTCTCTCTCTTTCTCTGGTTATACACATGAAGAGACTGGAAGATTAATCGTATAAATTGCCGTTTTAACATCAATAGGAAAAAGAAGAGGTTAATTTCTCTTAATATTTTCTCAAATTTGTTTAAATACATTGAAAATCCACGTAAGAGGATAGACCGCAGTGGGAATCTGAGGAATTGAAAATGTTTAGATGAATGGAATGTTTAGATTCGGAAACAATACTATAATACAAAGAAAACCTGTCATTTGTTACATATCACCAACCACCATATCCTACTTGTATAAAAAATATATAAGATATAATGCTTATATCTAATGGGATATAATGGGAAACAAATATTTCAGGAATGCGCAATTCTGTGTAAATAAAATTGAGTTTTAATGATGTTTGTTTTCTCATGAATGGTGACAAATGGAAGTTTCAAAAGTGTTTCTCGAGCTTTGAATAATTCGCATTTAATATTCAAATAGAAAGAAAAACTGTTTTTGATTTTGCAGCTATAGCTATTAACACTTAGCATCAGATTTTGTTTTATTTTTAAAGATAAGTTTTTATTTTTGTAAATATATATAAGTTATATCTGGAAATTTCCTATCATTTCGAATAACTTGTGAGCCGGTTACATTTTCCCTGTCACTGGGGCTTAGAATAACCGATTCTATACCCTTCAGAAGGGTACGAAGCCACCCCCACAAAAGGGGTGTCCGGTGTATGCCATTATGAAGCAGTTGTTGATGGGCATCCAGTTCTGGAGATCTGGGGTGTGTAGAATACCCCTTTAATGCCATTACATCTAGGTCGGATCTGTTGAGGAGGGGTTCTAACTGTTAAGGTCTCATCAATGAAACAAATTGATATGATTATTTCTATTAAATAACTTTGTGCAAAAACAACATAGAAATGTATGATATATACAACTCCCTTACCCCTTGGCATAAAATAACTTCAGATGACTAGTCTGGTCTGTTTTTAAGATGCTGGTCTGATTTCGTGTTGGTTCGCCAAGGCTACCATTTAGTTCATAAATACAACACGAGGCTTATATTTTAGTGATCATATTTTTTATTCAGAACCAGACATTTCTCTAGATAGGATCCTCCAACCGGTGTGAGTGAAGCGGAACCCATCTTTACCACAGGAAGTCCCCGGCTTAACTGACTAAGATTTCTTTCCTACAGTCTATGTAACCGGAAAGAAGGTTACACAAAAGTTATTCCGATAAAATCAAGTAATAAACCAACTGCAACTGAGCAACTAAAAAGTTAGGGTTTTATTGAGCATGCGGTAACAGACACTCTCCCGTTCGTTTATTTAGCTTGTACCGATGCTCCTACAGATGGCTTTACCCGGAAATTGGGCATTCTTCAATGAGAAGTGTTCACCTAATAAAGAGGAGATTTGAGGATAATTCAATAAGCTAAATGATTACATAACATTTACGACGGAAAGTTGACCGTGAGTTCGTTGTAAAGCTATTTACATCCTGGAATGCTTTCAACAAGAATAATATTAAAATGTTCAATGGATTGGGAATTGCACTCAAAATAAAATCGCGATAGATTGTACTGAGAATTACAAGAACTCTGAATTGTAGTGTGCGTCTATCACATATCTGGCAATTTAGAATATATTTGTTCGTCTATTGTTCACTTCTTTGCCAAAAAGTCATATATTCATATTTTCTCAATGTGACTTCCGGCTTGTTTTCTATATTAGCCATAGGAAAAGAGTATATTTTAACCCCAAACACTATTAGTATGAAATGAAGCAGCTGATGGTAATCCCGAAAAAATGACTGAAAAATACTTTAGATTCCTTTTTGAAAGCATTTATACTCACACTATTCCTGAACATTGCGTGATTTCTTTTTTAAATAATAAAGTAGCACGTGCCGATAAACATGCCTAAACCGTGTAACATGTTAATTTTATTGTAACAGTTATGTGTAAATTTTAAAACTATTTATTTCTTTTTATAACTGGAAAAAAAGAAGGTTGAACTATTATGGACACATTCTGATGGATACACACACACACACACACACACACACACACACACACACACACACACATATATATATATATATATATATATATATATATATATATATATATATATATATTATTGTCCTAAATGACTGTAGAACTGGTAAATAATTTTTTATACCCGTTGTCTACATAACTCAAAAGATATTTCGTCGGCCTAGATCTACCGTTTATTTAAAATCTATTGTTGGATTTTGATGATGTTCAATTAGCAGAATTGGTATTTCTGGGGGTTGACAAATGTTTTGAAACACTTTTAAACGTTCTATATATTCACCAAATACAAGCACAACTTAACTGAATAGTGCCGAGGATAGACGTCCTTGACCTGATCGCAATTGCTCTTGTGGAAAAAATATGAATTTTCTAGCCTTCTTATTTTGAAGAACAACTATCAAATGAATAGTGTTTTCATAGTTCAAGTTCTGTCATTGTAACCTTGTCACATCGGATTACAAGAGTCTTATCTAATTTACTTATTCATTTCCCCCTAGAGGCGATACTTAGTATTTTGTTGAATTTTTGCTATTTTTGTTTCAAAGATTAATACAGTTGTTGTAGGTTGATATTACTAACGATTCGGTTTCTCTTTCCATGTACAAATAAGATCAACTGATTTCCTTTGTTATTAATTTTCTATTGCCCATGAAGTATAATTATTGGAGTTTTACTTATTACAAATTGCTTTAAGAAAAATATTTTAATTTTATGGTTATGGCATATAATATTTAACCCAAACTAATTCTTTCTAAACAAAATTTCTGGTATAACAAACAAAACATCTTATGTCTACTACATTTTTAACTCTTTGAATTATTTATAACAATAAAAAATGTTGTTTGAAAAAAAAAAGAATCATGAAATTCGAAGAAATAGAAAATTTTAGTTATTGCCTTGAAGGTTCCAATTATGTCTTTTGGCACTAAAAATCTTTAAATTTTCTTGATCTAAAGAAAAAAAAAGGAAAACTATACATTTTAGGATGTAAGGGAACAATTTATAAGATAAAAGGCTTTTCTTTTTGTTAAAAAAAAGATTCTGAATATTTGGCAGCATTTACTCAGATAAATGATGTTTTATTTTTGTACTCATTTTTTGTTTGTTTTGTAGATATTTGTTCTCAAAATAAGACTCGGATTTCGAAAATAGTATCAAATCTACTCTCGCCAAATATGCTTGTCTTTTGTAAGGAGACTTGCTGTCACTTACACTGCAGAGAAAGCAAGCAGTGAACATTCTCAATGAATAATAATAAAATAATAATAATAATAATAATAATAATAATAATAATAATAATAATAATTGTGCTCTTAGTATTTTACACTGTTTAAATGATAAAGTAAACATGAAATACCAGAGGTGGTCACCACTAGAATAGGCTCAATTTTAATTAGTGATTATCCTCCACACACCAATCATATATATATAAATTGAATTCAGACGTAAAGTATGAATAAAGAAATATCTAGTTAAGTACATATTTACGCAACTTAGAAAAAAGATTTTTATAAATCCTTTATGAATTTGTAAAATAAACAATGAACACAAAACATTAATGAGTGAATAAAAGTAAAATACATATCAAGATAAATATATACAGGTTTATCTTGTTAAGCTTAGTAACACAGTTAAATAATTTTGATGTACTATAAATACGTATTCTTTCGACACTCATGTAATAGGCAATCTCCATCAGATACCTGTTGTACAATCCCTCTCTACTAACCCGTCAATACCTGAGATAAAGAAAACTATCAATCAACGATAAAATGGAAAAGTACCAGGCGAAGTGGAATTTCAGCGGAATTGTATAAATGTGGAACCAATCTTTTGACATACAGGCTCTGCAAATTCTTCAACCTTGTGTGGGACAGGGGTGAAGTCCCGCAACAGTTTAAGGACGGATCAATTGTCTATTTGTACAAGAACAAAGGAAGCAAGTATGACTTTGACAACCACAGAGGAGTATCTCTTCTCTCGGTTGCTGGCAAAATACTTAGTCGTATCATCCGTAACAGGCTTAATGACTTTGGCTCAGGATCAGCACTACCAGAATCTTGGTGTGGTTTTCGCTCAGGTGGAGGAACAGTAGATATGATTTTCTGTCTACGACAGGCCTAGGAGAAGGCTCGAGACTACTTTATGGTTTTCGTAGATTTCACAAAAGCCTTTGACACTGTGTCTCGGACTCCTCTGTGGAAAGTGTTGTCGAAATTAGGAGTTCCAGATAAAATGCTTCATATCATCGTCTCTTTGCATGAAATAATGAGGGCTTCTGTGAAATCAGGTAGTGAGCAATCCCATACTTTTTCTGTCTCAAACGGTACAAAGCAACAATGTGTTCTTGCTCCACTTCTATTTGCATTGTTTTTTCTGCCATGCTCGTGAAAGAATTCTTATATCTAAGCGAAGGAATAAATGTTGAATTCAGAACAAGTGGTGGCTTATACAATCAACAACGTTTTAAAGCTATGTCAAAGATTTCCTTGCTGGTAGTACAGGATCTTATTACAGACGATGCATCTCTGTTAGCACACAGCCTAGAAGACATCCAGACTATTCTTGATAAATTCTTTGAGACATCAAAAGAAATGGGACTTACTATTAGTATAATGAAAATTTCACTACTGTACCAGCCAACAGCCTGCAATCCAAGCCTTGTAAATCTGTCTTCATTGATGTAAAAGCTTTATAAATTGTTGACACGTTTGAATATCTTGGATCAATGACTGATGGAAAAATGGACAATGAAATCCATTCTAGAATAGGTAAAGCAAGTACTTCAGTCGACAATTTGAAACATTGATTAACGAATACCAAAGATGTATCTCTTAAAATAAAATGTTACATCTACAGAACAGTGGTGCTTTCAACTTAATGTATGGTGCTGAAACTTGGACACTTTACCGCAAGCACATATACCAACTTGAAGCCTTTCACATGCGTTGTCTTCGTGCCATTGGCGGTATAAGATGGTATTATAGAGTAAAAAATAGCACAATATTAAAAAAAGTAACATTGCTGGCATTGAAATCTTACTAGCAAAAATTCAGCTAAGGTAGACAAGCATGTTGTCAGAATGAGTGAGAACAGGCTTCCAAAGAAGATATTATACGGACAATTACCAAATGCTAAGCGTTCTATTGGACGTCCTCTCTTACGCTATAAAGACAAATTGAAGGACAATTTGAAACGCCTCAATATTAACCTGAGTGCTCTGGAAAATCTAGCATCAAATCGGAAAGAATGGCGTAGGACATGTTTCGCTAGATTAAAAAGATTTAAAGAAAATAGACTGAAACATCGAGATCGGCTCCGTCTAATTTAAAACAAAAACATCTGACTCCTGCTTTATGAAATTCCATCTATCAGTGTGGCTTCATGTTTTCCCAAGGGCATCAGCATAACGTAAAATTCAAACAAACGCCTTCAGGATTTAAACTCTAACGATTCATTTCCTAAAATGAAAACCGATACACGCGTCCCCATCTCTCTCTCTCTCTTTCTCTCTTTCACTTTATATATATATATATATATATATATATATATATATATACTTTGGTGTGGTACCAAGTTTCTTGGTACAAGGAGAATCTAGGTGGGTCCTAATTCTCTACCAGTAGTTTGTTGTAGAGTTCAGGTTCCGTATGAGTTTAATTATTGTAAACAGAGCAAAGTTATTTGGGAATAAAAGGACTTAAATACCATGGGTATCGTAGTTATGGACCATTTCCACTCGCAAGTATGCTCACGAGCTTCTTCAGACCACTGATATATTTTATTTCGTTTCTTTATTTATATATATATATATTTCTTTATTTATATATATATATATGTATATAAACATATATATATATATATTATATATATATATATATATATATATATATATATATATATGAGGAGTAACATATGGGGTAAAAACCAACAAGATGTGATTAAAAATTGAGGAATAACGGATGAAATACAAACATCTTCATTCAATTGATATTTCGACACAGTATGTTAACGAAGCTTCGTCAGATTTTATTTGAGTCAATTAAATTCTGACGAAACTGCATTACCAACGAAGGCGAAATATCAATTGAATGAACTTGTTTGTATTTTATCCGTTATTCCTCAATTTTTTATCACACACACACACACACACACACACACACACATATATATATATATATATATATATATATATATATATATATATATATATATATCGTCGTCTTCGTCAGGGTGGCCTAAAGTCGGCATCAGCCAATCGGTGAGGGAGTCTATCCCCTTTTCACTATCGCTAGACCAAGGAGATTGTTTTTGCGTCTGAGGTAGAGCGCCACACCTACTATCAGCTCCTTACTTTACAGCACAGAGCCCTGTGCTACTCATAGGATGAGTTGGCGCGGACCGGTGTCGAATTAAGGAACGTTGAGGTTTCTAGCCGAACGCTCTACCGACTAAGCTAACCCGATGGGGATGATAATAAAGGAAGGCGGACAAGCAGCACATACACAATAAATAATAACCTACCGTATTATAAAGGAATTTCGGTGAATTACGTTGAAAACACCGTTTCTCGTTTGATTGCTTAAGTTAAGCAGCGGTCACTTCTGAGATGAGTGAACAAATAGGAACAGCTGGTAGCGTCAACAACAAGAAGCAATGTTTAGTAAATAAAAACGATCAAACCATAAAGGATATTTTATATATAGAATCAAAGTAAATAAAACAACCGTTCAGTTTTCATATCCGACGTCTTTACTTTAATTCCCACTCACCGTTCTACATGCAAAATCTCAGACAGCTCTTTTGGAGAGATATTCATACTTAGTTTGTTGGTAACGTTAATCATTGATTTTTGCCACCTTGACATTATTGTCTGCAGATCAAAAACATAGCCTAACGTCTATCAGTGGCTTTACATCAAAAGGTCATGCTGGGAACTCTATGATGCAGTGGATGGTCACTTTTGTCTTGTGTATTACATCGTCATTCACCTGAACTCATTCATAGAATAGAAGTGACCCATATTTCCTGTCTTTTTTAAACCCCATTTTCGCTTTCTTACTCTACCTTTTAATGTCATACTTGGTTTGCTGTTCACTCACTGTAAATTACGTTCACCTTATGGAGCAGTGCGCACACATATATTAGACAGGATCAAAAGAATTCCGTAGAGACGATAGAAAAGGTTAACAATTTAGAAGAAAACAAAACAAATCAACTTCTATAAATGCTTTCAGTATTTATGTGTATGTTTTTTTTTCTGGAAGGACATAAAATATCGCAGTTATGTCATTCAGGAAAACAAATTAAATATCCTTTGAGTTTGAACATTTTTTCAAGAAAATATGCATGATTTTATCGAGACATATTTAACAACATACGATCTAATCAAACATGCCTTCATCTTGGTTTATATAGGTACCGTGTTTTGTCAAAAAATCATCAAAACTGTTTACTTCTTCGTCGATGAGGCTTAGAATAGGTTAAACTATTAAACATTTTCCTTTATGGCTCAACAGATATGTAATAGATTTTAGCTTTTTATTATGAGTGTTATGTTATGTCATTCATTGCAATTAATTCATCTTCAATAATAATAATATAATAATAATAATAATAATAATGATAATTATTATTATTATTATTATTATTATTATTATTATTCCCGTCATCATCATCATTATCATTTTCATCATCAAAAAAGAACAACCCAAATAGGAAAAATACATAAAATGTATATGATAACTACATTCCCTCACCCTAAGTCTCGGGTAAAGACCCGGTGGAGGATAGTAAGAAAGCAAAAGCATAGCTATAAACTAAATACAACTAAATAATAATAATAATAATAATAATAATAATAATAATAATAATAATAATAATAATAATAATAATAATTGATACTCTTGTTCATTAATCTTCCGACCGTTGCCATATTGCAACACCTTCTGGTTGGAAATCAGACCGCCCAAATCGTCCAAATGCAAAAGAATGTAAATCCTGATTATCTGGTGTCGCTTATCCGCTTATTCTAATTCATTATCAGTGTTGCCACCTCAATAATGGATCATTCCGTTTTCATCATAAAGAATGAAAAGGAAGAAATCAGAAAATGCTACACAGAAAAAATATAAAAAAAGAAAGAAAGAAACAAAGGAAATAGGTAGGGAAAGGTAAAGAGAGGGGTGAGTGCGCGGAACTAATGATGCTAATCTGTTTCAAACGAATACAATGAAAAAACGACAGAATTAATCAACAAAGATGTAACCTTCAGCCTACTTAGGCAAGGACATCTAGTGGAAGACATTCTGTTTGTTCAAATATTATGAGTCATACTTTCTATAAAGTACTTCTCAAATGCAATAGAAAACCTTATGCAAAATAGTTACACAATTAGATTTGTTGCGGATGATTAAATCAATCATTTAACGATTCGAGCACATTGGGAAAACAATTAATTGGTTGACATATTTTTATAAGAACAATGTAAATTCGCCTTTTCCATTTCCTTGACAGATGTTCTATAAGATTTTAGAAGTATAGGAAAAAAACTCTCATTCAGTTAAAATAAATGGCATCACCCGAATTTTAGCATCCAGAAAAAACAACAATATATATATATATATATATATATATATATATATATATATATATTATATATATATATATATATATAATATATATATATATATCGCTTTGTTTATTAAAAAAAAGATGGTTCAGTTTGTATAATGTTAGTTTTTATAAATGCCATAAAAGTGCATAGATACACATAGTATGTTTGTTAGAATATTATCTGATCTCGTACACACAGACACACTCACACACACACACACACACACACACACACACACACACACACACACACACACACACACACAATTACATAATACACATTCACTCGCATACTGTAGGGTAGCGAGCGTCTTGAAGAAATTTGACTGGATTATTGCTTAGCCTAAAAAAATAGGTCGGCACTTGTTGCTATCCTGGTAAATAACTAACTTTAGAAAAAATCATTAGGTCTCGTGTTTGAACATCCATACAATCTTTAACCAACGTTCTCATAATTGACGTTTTGTTGCCGGCCAAAGGCACCATGGTTACTGGTGATGGGGACAGCCACTACATTATAATTTGCACACAAATATACATACATGCATACTTTAATATACTGGATAATTCCGAAGATAATATTTTCTTATCTGCAAAAATATTTATTTCTATGAAAAAGATACAAAACAAACAATAACACTTTTGGTAGAACAAGTTTACGCTATTTTCGACCTTTTTCAGGACTCAGAGAGAGAGAGAGAGAGAGAGAGAGAGAGAGAGAGAGAGAGAGAGAGAGAGAGAGAGAGAGAGATGATGATGATGATGATGATGATGACGGATAAACATCAGAAACCATTGGTAAGACGAACTTTGTATTGGTGACTATAAATAAATAATTAAATACATCTCTTAAATAAATAATTGAGCACTTTATGATCATGTATCCAATAATAATAACAAAAAATAAGTAGATAGATAGATAGATAGATAGATAGATAGATTTAGCAAAAAAAAAGAGATTGTATATGAAGGTTCAGTAGAGGTGTCTAATTTTTTTCACAGTGGCATTAACGACAATACTAACAGTGAAATGTTGACCACCTGTTCAATCTTTTATCATCTGTGTGTGTTCAGATGAGGATAGTGATGGACTCTTCATTTCTTGGACTGTGGAGTACCTTTTATTGACTCTCTATTACGACATGAAGACTCCCAAGTTCGAGAAGGTTCTGAGTTTAATAAGGTGCCCTGAAGTAGCCCAGAGGGCACATTAGCCGAAACGTTGTGTATATACCAATGAAGATGGGGACAATAGTCTGAATAATCCAAATAATACATTTCATTGCCAATACTCCCATGTCTACTCTGACCCGGCGATAAAACTGTGTGGCAAAAGAAAACAATTCTCAAGATGAAATGACACACAAAATGTATATGCAAACGTAAAATGAACGCGATTCCCTTGGCCTGCTGATTATCTGGTGTCGCTTATCCGCTTATTCTAATTCATTATCAGTGTTGCCACCTCAATAATGGATCATTCCGTTTTCATCATAAAGAATGAAAAGGAAGAAATCAGAAAATGCTACACAGAAAAAATATAAAAAAAGAAAGAAAGAAACAAAGGAAATAGGTAGGGAAAGGTAAAGAGAGGGGTGAGTGCGCGGAACTAATGATGCTAATCTGTTTCAAACGAATACAATGAAAACACGACAGAATTAATCAACAAAGATGTAACTTTCAGCCTACTTAGGCAAGGACATCTAGTGGAAGACATTCTGTTTGTTCAAATATTATGAGTCGTACTTTCTATAAAGTACTTCTCAAATGCAATAGAAAACCTTATGCAAAATAGTTACAAGATTAGATTTGTTGCGGATGATTAAATCAATCATTTACCGATTCGAGCACATTGGGAAAACAATTAATTGGTTGACATATTTTTATAATAATGTAAATTCGCCTTTTCCATTTCCTTGACAGATGTTCTATAAGATTTTAGAAGTATAGGAAAAAACTCTCATTCAGTTAAAATAAATGGCATCACCCGAATTTTAGCATCCAGAAAAACCAACAATATATATATATATATATATATAATATATATATATATATATATATATATATATATATATATATATATATCGCTTTGTTTATTAAAAAAAAAAGATGGTTCAGTTTGTGTAATGTTAGTTTTATAAATGCCATAAAAGTGCTCAGATACACATAGTATGTTTGTTAGAATATTATCTGATCTCGTACACACAGACAGACAGACAGACAGACAGACACACACACACACACACACACACATACAATTACATAATACACATTCACTCGCATACTGTAGGGTAGCGAGCGTCTTGAAGAAATTTGACTGGATTATTGCTTAGCCTAAAAAAATAGGTCGTCACTTGTTGCTATCCTGATAACTAACTAACTTTAGAAAAATCATTAGGTCTCGTGTTTGAACATCCATACAATCTTTAACCAACGTTCTCACAATTGACGTTTTGTTGCCGGCAAATGGCACCATGGTTACTGGTGATGGGGACAGCCGCTACATGACAATTTGCACACAAACATACATACATGCATACATTAATTTACTGGATAATTCCGAAGATAATATTTTCTTATCTGCAAGAATATTTATTTCTATGAAAAAGATACAAAACAAACAATAACACTTTTGGTAGAACAAGTTTACGCTATTTTCCGACCTTTTTCAGGACTCAAAGAGAGAGAGAGAGAGAGAGAGAGAGAGAGAGAGAGAGAGAGAGAGAGAGAGAGAGAGAGAGATGATGATGATGATGATGACGGATAAACATCAGAAACCATTGGTAAGACGAACTTTGTATTGGTGACTATAAATAAATAATTAAATACAGCTCTTAAATAAATAATTGAGCACTTTATGATCATGTCTCCAATAATAATAACAAAAATAAGTAGATAGATAGATAGATAGATAGATAGATTTAGCAAAAAAAAAAGAGATTGTATATGAAGGTTCAGTAGAGGTGTCTAATTTTTTTCACAGTGGCATTAACGACAATACTAACAGTGAAATGTTGACCACCTGTTCAATCTTTTATCATCTGTGTGTGTTCAGATGAGGATAGTGATGGACTCTTTCATTTCTTGGATTCAAACCATTGTTGAACGAGATATGTCATTCACCTAGCTGCTAAAACGCATTACCGAACGCTTAAATAAATAAATATAAAAAATAATAAGAAATAAGAAATTTATTAATCAATAGTAGTACAAATTATTAAAAAAATATAAGTAAAAGAAAAACTTTATTGGTTTAAACTACTATTGAAGGGAGGCCATGCCTAATAGCGTGAAGCTAATCCCATGGACATGACCACCCTGGAAAGCTCACAGGAAACGATGCATGAAACACACAACGTAAAATATACATATATATCATGAGACAAATTAGCCGTGTGAGAATCTAAATGCAAATCTGTTGTTTATAAGAGGCAATAAAAATGATTTTTCAAAAGTGTTTTAAGGACAAAATAATTTACTGAAACAAGCTTCATCTTTTCTTTATCAAAAAATAACGACTGAACAGTATTCCAAAAATTAATTGCATTAAAACGAATCGAATTATGCCCAAAACTAACAGTGTTGATTATAGTGAAATTAAACAAACCAGATTGGTTAGCTCGCATCCGTAATTTTGGCTCCGGAGTCGGTAAGAAAGCATGAAACAAGTCAACACAGAACCTTTCTTCGACATATTCCTAATTCGAAAGAATTACAGGTTAAATTTCTACAGAAAAATACCAATAAGAAATTCCACAGAGTTTGTTTCACTTATACCACAACAAGAACGTGAACTTGCGTTATAGTTGTAGTCGTGGGAAATAGACCCAATGTTGTCGACGTTTGTGGAGTGAAGGTAACAATCTGTATACGGTATTTTCTATTTCTTTTAATCGTTAAATTATAACACTTAATCAGTAAAAATCAAAACCAATTTTGTGTGTTTCTTAGTGATAAGCATATTAATCGCTATGCAAGATTTCGAATCTGAGTAACATCTCTTTACTGAGTTATAAGTCGACACGTACAGACCAAACCTCTCCTATATTATATATATATATATATATTATATATATAATATATATATGTGTGTGTGTGTGTGTGTGTGTGTGTGTGTGTGTGTGTGTGTGTGTGTGTGTGTATATCCCTCAATATTTATTTCCAAGATATCCAACGTCTTAAAATACTGGCCTCTTGCCATCCATAGATAAAAATATTACTATCTAATTGCGTAAAATTATATCTTAATAGTTTCGAAAAGAATTGGAAGCATGTATTACTTTTCGTAAGAACCCCGATTGAGTAATTTGGTTTAAATCATGTCAAACGGCAAAAACATGATACAAAACATGTGGATATAATTAACTGGTTTCAATTATTACTATCTAATTCCTACATGGTTCCTGTATAGTTTCATGTAACTAAATCTATTTGATAATAACAATCACGGATTAGAATACAATATTTTCTATCAACTATTCCTATCATTACAAATAATTTAGAAACATATATATGGTATCTAAGTATTGTTATCTAATGCCAATAATTTTCAAACGGATGTATTTGACACATAGAGGCGTAGAACTCTGGGTCAGACTGAACATGGTAGTAATGGCAACAAAGTGGTCCACGTAGATAATAAGTGGAACCCCACTACCCGATGAAGATTAGTGACATAGCCAAAGCACGCTTTATTTTGGGAGTGGGAGTCATCCCCTCTGCTATGAATACAGTCGGCATCTTCTTAATCCCACAGCCATAGGGTTTATGTTGGTGGTATTCCAGATGGTTGTTTCTTAGATATTTCCACATAAGGAATTATAGTTGACCGATCATCACGATCTTCAATATTACACGATGCAGAACTTAATTAAGTTTCAATGAATTCTTTTAGAAAGTTGCCCTAATTGTTGATATCTCTGAAACATCTACTGTTCGGAGATCCATAGATATTTCTAACAATATCTGAAGTCAAACTTTCCTAATTGAATTGGATTAAATCATCATCAAACTTGGCATTGTTATTTCATATCTCATCCTCGATGAACAAAATCCACCTGTTAAATGAATCCTATACAGAGGGTCTCATGTTTACTGTGAGTTGAAGAACACTACATATTTCCTATAATGGCGAACTCTTGATGTATGATTCTATTATATCGGTATTAGTGCCTCTTGGGATAACATTAGCTGTCTAACGGAAGCCCACCCCCAAGTAACAATACATTTGCATCAAAAGGATGACCATTCTGCATAATTTCCTATAACAGCTGGTCAATTGTACGCATTGATAAAGTAGATGCTTCATTAATGATGATAAGATATCTATCATGAATATGCGGTGATTATGAATATGCTGTGATTCCTAAGATTATCACGAAGGGATTTGATGTTTCTCATATTGAAAACGGAAGTTTGAAGATAGTTCATCCTAATTTAAATATATCAGCAGCTGTCATAAATATTGAATCGGATCAACATTTTGTATATATATTTTTTTCTATTGCCAGTACTTAGGTATAGGATCATTGTTTTTTTCATTATCAATAACAAAAAAGATTAATTAAGCTTCCTTCAGCTTTTGATTGTTCTCCCTAACAACTGTATGACCGTCGTAATTCAAATAGGACAATGCAGTCGCTATGTAAACTTAGTCTTCAGTAGATCTTTTACTTTTAATCGTCCTTTCTTAGAAATTTATAGAAAAGTCCATTTCATGCTGCCATTACAATTCTACTCTGTAGTTTGGCTTCATATATTAATACATCAGTTTCTATTTTTTTTTTAAATGATAATTTTCACCTCCAGTTTCTGCCTACGTGTTTATTCATTCATTAGTATTAGGTAAGTTTGTTCAAATACTTCACCATTCCAATTTCCGAAGCCTATACATATCTAAGGCCTAAAATATGTATTATTATTAGATGAAAAGGAAATTTTTTCAGCATCTGTTGCACATATGATAAATAGTGATTCTATCATATTGAATTACATTGATTTCCTGGTTTTAATTGACATGCTGCTTTCGTAAAATCAAGGTCTTGTTTTTTAAGAATAACGTATTTGTCCTGATTTACCGTCAATTCACATCCCATCCCCTTTATATATGCCACCATGTCACTGAGGCTCGCAATAAACTGACTGTATCGTATAGTGAGGAGTAAGACCCTAAAAAGCGTTACCCTAGGTTGACATTATTTTATAGAAAACTGCATCTGATGGTGAGACTCCAGGTCTGAAGCTCTGGAGAGAGTATAATACAACTTTCTATCAATTACTCTCATGCACACACTGATCCGGAGTTGTAGAATCTGTTATTTTTTCTCTATTTTTAAATTTTTTTTTCAGTTGTAAAAAAATAAAATGTATTAATCTAATTAGATGGACCAGTAAATGAGTAAATAAAAGATTATCTTTAATTATATATCAGGAGGATTGAAGGAAAATTTAAGAAAATATGTTTTTTTCATTTCATTCATAACATAAAGAAAAAAGAAAGGGGGAGAAAGAACAAAAAATAACCACACAAAAAAAAACTTAAGCACGTACATTTCTGATATTCACCTCCGAAGATAAAGTTTCTTCTTTGAAATCGATAAGACAAAAATAACATATTTTTGTTTTTATTTTTTATACGCATTGTAATTGCCTTCAAATCATTAATATTATAACTTTATATCAATTACTCCCATGCACACACTGACCCGGAGTTGTAGAATCTGTTATGGTCCCTTCTATGAGTCAAACATATCTGTTCAAAACTATTACTATTCTATAAGACCCAGTGCAAAAAATATAATCAAGAAAATATTACGAAACAACTACACAAAAATATAATTGTGAACGTTTGATGAACACGATTCCAAAACATATATGCATTGAATAACCCTAGACGGGATGGCCTTCCGTTAAAACCAATCAGTCAATCAATTATAATTAACGACTCAATCAGATGTTTTGTTTCATTTATTATCTTATTCATAACCATCATTGAAATATAATTGATCGCGAGACACAACTAATCGTATCACATAATGTAACATATGCATTTCGATTGTTAATAATCTCCACAGATAAACTTATATTTCTGTCATTTAATTAGCATTATAGTATTTAGTCTGGAAAACTTTAGCCTTTACTATTAATAACATTTATTAATAATGGAGATTCGCTTCCGGTTTTTGTATGTAACAAAAATTACGCCACTGCTTACGTCACATTACCCAAAATCGAAAAGATACATAAATACATAATAAATAAATACACTCAAAATTTGAACATGCAACATGAGACAGTCCTCATTGTTTTTTAAAACAAGTTTTAATAAATACATGACTGGTATTATATATCTATATATAGTTTGTTTTATTTTAATACATATTTAAAGTGTACATTTCAAATTGTTTTATTTTTAATCCTTTAATGAATTTGATGATTTTACTTACTTAGGGTACAAACACGCTGACATTGAATTTTTTACTCCCAACCCTCAGGCAATATGTTTCAAAAATATATTTTTACATCTCCCGGAGGGTGTTTTTTATTTTGTACTAGTGATAATAATGTTTCTACAAAGACACCCCTACGTTGAATGGAAACATTCACATGGCATTTTTTTTTTTTTTATCTAAAACGTGACTG
>CM042158.1:67102139-67114885 GCA_023376005.1 Doryteuthis pealeii
GGCAATAATATAAATCTTTCGGACCATATTACCTGAAGGCAACACTTTTCAATTTCGTGTTATTAGGTCAAATTTTTTTCATTTACACCGTCAATATCCGGTTGTTTCTTAGGGGCTAGGGTTAAGGTTAGGGTTAGGGTTAGAGAACCCCTAACCCTAACCCCTAATCAACAATCGGATATTGACGGTGTAAATGAAAAAAAATGACCTAATGTCACGAAAGTGAAAAATGGTGCCTTAAGGTAATATGGTCCAATCTTTTTTTTTCAGAGATTTACATTTTTTTAGAAAGTTACCATACTTTTTTCAGCGCGACTGACTATTACCCAAATAAAAATTTACATAATATCATAAAATATATATTCATACATTTGTTCATTAACAACGTAACCATAATATTTAAAGTCTATATAGGTGGGTCAAATAACATATGTTTTCATGCACGTAATTAAAACAAGAAATCTCATATAAAAACATATCAAAACTTATATATGGTGCTCAAACAATCATAGATCTACCCTGAGAATAAATTTATGCATATAGATATATCATAATCATTATCTAAGTGAAACTACGAATAAAAGTAACGTATATAGTCGAATAATGAATGACTTATTAAGATCAATTTTTACCTCAGAAATATTTTAAAACTTCGAAGCTTAATTTGTTTCTACAGCTAAATGCAATTAGTTGATATGTTTACTTAATAATGTTTAGTATTTATCATACTTGTGAATATAATATGTACACATATTAAAGATAGTTAACGAAGTTACCTAAAAAATCATTATCTTATCTAAAAGAATTTGTTTTGCTAGGCTATGTGGAAATACATTGAACAGCTAATGTTAAATTGGGCTGTGTCATGGATACGATGTCGTATATTTTTGAAATATCTTAATTGTGTTACTATAGTTTTTAAATTATAAGTGTTTTAATGTTCCTTTTTATGATGAAGGAATATTTTTGTAGGCTAGCCAACATGAGGTGTTGTTTACTACACGATTCAATATATGATAAAACTGTGTTTGTGGCTAATGATTAAATCACTTAATACTTGCTTATGTACGGCATGTAAGAAAATATAACATTACATAAAAAAATTGCAAAAGCTTCAAACGAATCAAAGCCTTTTAACTCTCAAGCCATGATATGATGAGCATCTTGGTCAATTCATAAAGTAAAAGGAAAGTTGTAAGTTTTGGTTTGCAACTCTTATTGCATATCAGTTGATCGCAGTCTATTCATTTATAATCCATATCTATCTATCTATTCATATCTATATAAAGTAAGTAGAGTCGTCGGGGCGGCCTAATGTCGGTATCGGCCAATCAGCGAAGGAGTATATCCCTTTTTCAGTAGCGCCAGACCAAGGAGATTGTTTTTGCGTGTGAGGTGGGGCGCCACAGCTACCATCAGCTCCTTACTTTACCGCACAAATTGGCGAGGACCGGGTCGAACTAGGAACCTTGTGATTTCTAGCCGAACGCTCTAATTTCATATAAATTATCTATTTTAATCTATATATATATATATATATATATATATATATATATATATATATATATATATATATATATATATATATATATATATATATATATATATATATATATATATATATATCAATCTGCTCACCAATATGTTGACTTTAATGAATACTTGAATAAGACTTTTGCTTTATTACTGCTAAATAATAGTTGATTGGTTTAAGCTGAGGCTAATAAGGCGTCAATACTTTTTTTGTAGAAATGTTCTCCATGTTGAAACTCCATGATTGATCAGTCACTGACATTTTTCTTAACAACTAAGAGAGTCATTAGAGCAATGACACTAATTTAGACAAAAGAAAGTTAGGAGGCTTTCCCGAATCACAGGAACAGTTTATGGTTTGGTGTACTATCATATGCAAATGGTACGGAGTAGATAAGATCTTTTTAAAAAAAGACTTGTCAAGACAAAGACTAATTGACAAAGTTCAACATCACATCTAGTATAATAGGTGTAATAAGTTATACTTGATCTTCCACCCCTGACATGGTCAAAACCAGGTAACCAATGATTGGCAATTTATGTATCTGACCGAACGATGTCCACTCCCAGAGGTGAGAGAGGGGATTGGATGTTCTATGAACCCCTATATAAAATGACAGATTGCTTGGCTATATCTCTTCTGGTGGCTAGATGCAAGGAGGCAAATATTTGAAGGAATGAAGAAAGATGAACAAATCAAAGACAGAAGACTCAGTTCCAAGGAGAACAAAGAAGCTTACTTCGCGTGTTATGTCTCTTAATTAATTTCCACCTGCTTCCACAACAGCAGAGGCTGAAAGGAGAGAATAAATTAACATAGGTTATAACGTTTAAGACTAGGTGTATTTTTGTGTTTTCCCCCTTCCCATCCGACAATGAGCTGTTGTCGATGACTACCTCACGTTGGTATGCCAGTAACATTAGATACTGGATTTACTGGCAATGTGTTTTTCCATTTCATGCTTAGTTGGAGTTACGGAAGTCCATGCAAAATAATCAGAAAAACAGATTCATTCAGAAATCTTAATTTTTCTTGGGTATGTTAAACACCTCTTTAACATAGACATGTCTTAGCTGTAGAAAACATTTTCCTGACCTCTCGCCGGATTAATACAAAATCTTCTTTAATGTGGGGATTTTTTGTTTTATGGGGCAACCATACGTATGCATAGAAAGACAGATTCATTCAGAAATATCAATTTTTCTCTTGTGGTATATTGGGCACCTCTTTCACATATACATGTCTTAGGTATAGAAAACATTTTCCTGACCTCTCGCCGGATCAATACAAGATCTTCTTTAATGAGGGGATTTTTTGTTTTATGGGGCCACCAGACGTATGCGAAGAAAGATTCATTCAGAAATATCAATTTTTCTCTTGTGGTATGTTGGGCACCTCTTTCACATATACATGTCTTAGGTATAGAAAACATTTTCCTGACCTCTCACCGGACCGGATTAATACAAGATCTTCTTTAATGTGGGGATTTTTTGTTTTATGAGGCCACCATACGTATGCAAAGAAAGACAGATTCATTCAGAATTATCAATTTTTCTCTTGTGGTATGTTGGGCACATCTTTTACATATACATGTCTTATAGATTATAGGTATAGAAAACATTTTCCTGGACTCTTACCGGACCGGATTAATACAAGGTTTTCTTTAATGTGGGGATTTTTTTGTTTTATGGAGCATCCGATTAGGATCGAACTCGCTTTTCTGTTGTAATGGAACTGAGAAACTTTCTATTAATCGGCAAATTCTTGCATGTTTTTTTCTTCTTTTACCAATCTAAACTTTTAATAATACGACTCATGCCGATTTGGAATTCGATGTGTCATCGTGGCGTAAGGATTAGTAAGCTAGTCTGTAGATCCATTACCACTGATTTGCGGGGTTAATCCTAGCTGGATGCCGTATTCTTTGTGACCTTGTATCACATTCTACCGTGGGGAGCAGGTTAGATAAAAAAAAAAACCCCGCCGATTTAGATCATCCCATTTCGTCAGGTAGTTTTCTGACTTTGCCTTTGAGTATCGATGTATTATCGTTGGGAGTCTATTTGAATCCTGATTTCAGTTCACTGTTTTCATTTGGTTTTCTGGTTCTTTTCATCGCTCAGTTCACCCACCTTTGGAAAATCTTCAAAAGACCCTCTCGGTGGATCTGACAGATATTCCTCTCGTCTGAACCACATTGTAAACCTTTGACCAATGCTCTATCATTCACACGGCAATCGGTATTTTCTGTTCAATCCAATAAACTCTCTCATTCGTATTCCGCCGCTGTATAATCGATGATTGTTCCATTCATAAAATGCACTTATTAATTTCTTTTCTATATACATTTATATATATATATATATATATATATATATATATATATATATATATTATATATATATATATATACATATATATAATATACATATATATATACACATATATATACATATATAATACATATACACACAACACACACACACACACACACACAACACACATATATATATATATATATATATATATATATGTATATAGACATTACCACTTTGTATTGTCTTAATCTGACAATATACATGAAACACACGATGAAACTATCGGAATATGTATTTTTGATAAATTAAGAATACAATTTGCAAATATTTTGAAACTTCCTGCCAATAATATTGAAACATTTCAGAAATTCTATGTAAAAATCTGCAAATACTTTGCAAAAATCCCGCTAATATTACCAAAACAGTTCATGAATTTTATTAGAATATTCTCCAATATTAAAAAAAAGCACAGTGTATCCAAACAGTGAGAGTGCTCACGCATGCATGCACGTATATAGATATACACACCCACGCACAAATACACTCATATATATATAAACACACACACACACACACACACACACACACCTATACACGCATACACGCATATACGAGAAACTGTATGTATGCATTTTAGCCATTTTCTAAAGTAAGCTTATTTAAACGCAAAACTAGAAATGATAATTTGATAGCATACTTAGCCAATCATATTGACGCGGAATAGGCTCCCATCTTTACACACACCTACGGATGTATATTTCAGAAAATTCACACACACACACACCCATTCACGTACAAATACTCACGAACTCGCACACATACACACGGACATATATATATTTACCAATTCCTCCGCACGAGCAGGATACGACACAAGGTCAATTTCTTAAGCGGAGTTTAACAGGTTTGAATTCCGAGTTTTCCTTCTCCTAGACTGGTTACCTAGCCATGGTTAAAGAAGTCAGTGTGCCCTGATATTTACCCATAGCTGGCGGGAGAGCAGGATTCATACCTTTCCCAAGGGTATTAGCGCTAAGTGAAATGCAATTACCACGTCCAGGATTTGAACTCGGGGCGACGAGTCCATTTCCCATCACTTTAACCATTACACCACGCGCTTCACATGGACATATATATATTGGTTTGAATTTCAGTTTTCTTTCTCATTGACTAGTTACCTGTATTGGTGTGTTTTAATATTTACCCATAATTCCGAAAGAAAAAAAAACAGATGGATTCGTGCCTTTCCCAAGGCTTTTAGTGCGAATCAAAAAGGATCATCCAGGATTTGAAGACGAGTCGCATTTTCCCCTCCGACAATATCGGTGCAGTTCTGATATATATAGTAAGTAAAGTCGTTTAAATTCGGTATCAGCGATACAGCGACAGAGACTATACCCTTTTCAGTAGCGCTAGACAAAGGGGATTGTTCTTGGTGTAGAGCGCCACACCTCCCATCAACTCCTCACTTTACCAGACATATCCCTGTTCTACTCATACGCTGTGAGCGAGGGCAGGTATCGAACCAGGAACATTATGGCTGTTATATATATATATATATATATATATATATTTAACTTATATATATATATATATATATATATATATATATATATATATATATAAGTTAAAAGAAAGGAAATGAGTATATATAAAAAAGATATGAAAACACCACAAAATGCTGTTAAAGTGAAAACATTTTATAACTTCGCTGATATTGATTAATATTTCGATTTTATGAAAATCGTTATCAGAGCTTGTTTATTCTCCGTATTATTAAACAAGCTCTGATGACGATTCTCATAAAAATCGAAATATTGTTCAATATCAGCGAAGTTATAAAATGTTTTCACTTTAACAGCATTTTTGTGGTGTTTTCATATCTTATATATATATATATATATATATATATATATATATATATATATATATATATATATATATATTGAGGAATAATGCGTGTTACACGAATACAAATGAGTAAAGTAGAACTGTTCAAACTCCTGGGGTAGCACCCGTTGTTGATCGTAATCAAATTCCACGAGGGAATTTAACTCAATCGGGTAATATATTGCACTGTTGTAGAACACCTCCCTGAGATACTAATTTCAAATTAATTGTGATAAAAGCGATTTTGGCTTTGGACTTGACTGTATATACAGATGGTTGACAACTGTGTTTTAAGTATCTTAATATCGTGAAAGCAAAATATCATGAGCTAATTGCTGGTTAGCTTTCACATTTTTTTCTCATGTCGTCATGTTAGTAATAACAGTTCTGGGTGGTTAGATAACAGATAAAATAGTTTACGATAAAAAAATAAGTAAATTTTCTTTTCTTCTATAATGTTACTGAACCTTATAAACAACTGAGGATATAACTGTATTCACCAGAATACGATTCTCACTTCTTACTCTGTCTGTCTGTCTGTCTCTGTCTGTCTGTCTGTCTGTCTGTCTCTCTCTCTCTCTCTCTCTCTCTCTATCTCTCTCTCTCTATCTATCTATCTCTGTTAATATATATATATATATATATATATATATATATTACACGTATATGTATAATATGTATACATTTATATATGGGAGAATATGTGCTTATATAATATATATACATGTATATATATACATATATATACGTGTTTATATATATATATATATATATATATATATATATATAATATACATATACATGTATAGATATATCATATATATACATGTATATATAATATATACACATGTATATATACATATATATATTCAAATGTATACGTGTTTTATATATATATATATATATATATATATATATATATAATATTATATTATGTGTGTGTGTGTGTGTGTGTGTGGTGTGTGTGTGTGTGTGTGTGTTATTTATATATTTCCTTAAAATATTTTTTTAGAAAGTGCTCAATATCCTATTGTCAACACTGAATTTTAAAAAAGAACAAATTTTAAGTGAATAAATTAAAACCAGTTCGCGTTATGTAAAATTCCATACAACTCTTGATACACATATCAAACATACCAGTTATTTAATCTAATTACTTTTAATGTTGACTCATTCATCAACCAACTTGTCCCTGTCAAAATTTTCATATATCGTACACATTATAATAATTATTAACATTCTGTTCACCCTTACAATGATCTAATAAACAATAAAAAATGCATATTTGGATATTATACCTGCTTACCCGAAATGTAATTATTTTATTATAGTAATCGGGTGCAAGATGGGAGAGAAAATATTTATTTTGAATGTCTCGTTCTCTCTCTCCCTCCCTCCCTCCCTCCCTCTCTCTCTCTCTCTCTATCTCTCTCTCACTATCTCTCTCTCTCTCTCTCTCTCTCTCTATCTATATATCTATCCACCCCAGACATACACACGCGGTTGCGTGTGTGCGTGAATCCATGCATTAAGAATGTCTTGTATAGTTTCAATGCGATGTAGAAAGTTGATTTATAGAGAACTTCTGTGTTTGTGATAAACACATTCCAGTTCATTTTGAAAAGGAATTACTTCTGTTGAACGGGCACAACATAAGATAGGTTGTTCTGATACATGATCCAATATGCTGATCCATAAATGATGCTAGGAAACCCAATGGATTCTAATCATATTTTGCTTTAGTCTTTCTTCCAATTACTATTTCATAACAATTTTGTATAAGTCTGTCAAATCAATTTTTGTTTTACCAGTCAATCACCTTTTTTAGAATGGTACCCAACGATACAGGGGAATCTTGACACTTATTTGAATTTACAACCCCATCCACCAAAAGTAGGATGGGACTCAAGGACAGTTTTTTTTAGTAGACCCTTGGCTGAATTGAATTCAGAGTTTTCCTTCTACTAGACTGCTTGTCATTTAAGGGTTAAAAAGTAACCTCTACTTTTTGTTTCCTAAATGGGTGAGAATATATACATCCATACCTTTTATACACGGATTGTTATGAAATGAAAATCAAACTGCATCGTCCCTGAAACGAGAACTATTACAACTCGCATCTCCCTTAAAGTATACTTTGTCCTGAACATATTCAGATTTGTCTGACCAAAAACATGTAAGGCGAGTAATACATCATTCACACACAAAATGGTGAAAATTAAACCGGATATATAAGCCGATGCGTTCGATGGTACCTCCAAAGAGCTACTCTTGGGTTAGCAAATAGAGTAATACAATAATAAGAGATAATATCTCTAATATAATAATATACATTATAGTAGTACCAAAATCTATATATTAATTCAAGAGACATATATAAATGTACCACGGCAAAAATAGCACATTACAGCTATATATTTTAGTACAAACAATAAACATGACTTAATCCGTTTTGATCGTGGAGGTGTTTCTAATATTACGTGATTTTGGACAGTAAGTGTGTGAGGAAACACATAAAGTCAGGTTTGAATTCAGAGTTACCTTTCATCAATTGTCAAACCAAGATTATAGAGACAAGTCTTTCGTACTATTTACCTATAGCTGAAGGAGAAATAATTGGATTCATACCTTTTCCATGAGTTTTAATGCTATGAGAAATGCAAACAGCTTGTTCACTATTTGAACCCGGTAACGAGTCCATTCCCTACAACTATAATCGTTACGCAAAGAGCTGGTCCTTGAATAGATCAAATTCCAGAGCAATGTGAAAAAGAAGCATACTTTATTTGGTTAGGTTTTTAACTGGATATCTATTATTTATCATCGACATTGTCGATATTAACAAGAAATCTATGAAATGCAAATGAGAATGATTCAGCCGTTTCTAAATAGTAATAGAAATAACATCATGGACTGCTGTTACAAGCAGTTCCCCTACGTTCTAATAAGCTGTAAATATTCACTGGAATCTTGGGGAAGTTACCTTCTACAACGCAATATACTTATCTATTTAGTTGAATTCCAAAGAGAAATTTGCCTGTAATCAAAAGCAGAGACAGCTTCGACTTTACTCATTTGGTTTTGCACGCGGCTATGAAAACTGTGACGTTAAAGCCTGATCTAGTTAACTCTGTTCTCAGTAGCGGAAATTATTTCACGAGGTTAGCGAGAAAAGCAGGACTTCATTGGGTCAATTTCTTTGCACTGATACCTCGTTCTATTGTCCAGTTTTGCCGGGTTATTTTTTTTTCAGTATTTGATCAGATGCTGTGCGCTACACAACAAGATTTTGCGTGAAGTACTGCATCGTAGTGCACGAACGATGTAAAAATATGAAATGTCCATGTCCATTTTCCGTAAGTTATTCAGAGACGAAAATCCTTGTGTTTTTTATCTAGTTTTTTTTAAGCCTTCGTTCGCAGTAGTGCAAACGCACACAAGCTACACATTGAAAACATTCCATTTGTTTTTATCCGACGCGGGATCAGTTGCATATGGTCAGAATAACCTGTCAGATAGCATTACCAGTTTTATCTAAAGATATATTTTCATCCCTTTAAGCAGATAGGTATGATACCGAGGTATTTGAGTGTATTTAAATTCTAGAGGTCCCAGCCATTTAAGTAGTGGATGTAAATAATCACAATTTTTTGGCAAACACTAGGTAGAAACTACACACATACGTATACAGACACCATACAACTCAGCGGCCCACACGAAGTATATAAGATTAGAGTAGTTTAGCGGGATTTCGAAGCGAGCTCTTATTTCTCCGTAGTTGTAGCAAATTGTCGGACAAAGAAGACAACACAAAATGGAAATTTATGCATGTATTGAAACAATAATACAAGAACTTGTTGCACATATTTATTACTATTTTTGGGCTTACCAGCTTTCTGAGTAAGTAATGTTTTGGAGTAGAGTAATACACAGAGGTATTCGTCGTTGGTAGGAAATGTTATAAGACGCTTCGTCTCGGTAAGTTTTATGTCTCTTCCCTGTAAACCGGTTGGTGATACGTAATGGGATTGCTATTTAGAGGGCTTCTACGCCCTCGGTAACAGTCTTTTAATGACAGTGAATGGGCTTTTCAAGTAGACTATTTGGTTCTTCAAGCCTCGATAGTGTGCTTTGTGCCTTTCAAAGTCGGTGCTGTGAACATGCCTCCCGTCCAGTCAACGTCCGGCAAGATAGCCCTGTTCTTGTTGCTAAGTGATGATGAAATGTAGGGACCCTATTTTACTATGCTACCCCTCAGTGGGGATGCTCTCGTGTAAGCTAGGCCCTGTTTTTGGGCTAATTGAAAAAACGGTTTCAATATTTACGTCTCTCGTGCCATAACCTCTATGCGTAAGTTAAGTTTTGGTCATCTTGCGCGTACACAATATGAATGTGGCTGGATTCGCGGCAGCGGTAGGAGTATGATTGTGGAATTTCCAAATATACGCCGTGATAGATTCTTCCATATATGCTTGTAGACTATTTCGAGGTTGTTTTTGCTTTTTAAAAACTCAAAGCATGCCGAGATTTAAGCATAATATTACTCTTTGTCGAAAAATGCATCCTGAAAAGCCAAGTGATCTATGGCTACAACGAACATAAATTTAACCTCAGCATGCTTCTGTTATACAGCCAGTTTAGCAATGATTATTTCACTTCCATACACTTTGATTATCACATCTGCATAAGCTACTTAGCAAAATGAACTCGACGACAGGTTGTCCTGGCTTATACGTTTGGCTACAAGTTCGCAACAGATAAATGAAAAACATGAAATCTAAATGAGACGAAGAGTTATTATTAACCCCACTACAGGATGGGGTCATGTTACAGCACTATTTTCCGACAGTTTACTGCTGCTTTTTTAAAACAGTTTTTTTTTTGAATCTAACTGATATTTATGTATAGATGGGAGAGAAGAGTAGTATATGCTTTTCCATTGGCAATTAGAAAAATGAACGAACACCGTGTCCAGATCTGCAATCGCGTGTTCACTTTTGTAAGATGAGGCGTATCTACTTCCCACAACCATCATTGTGTGTGTACCGTTTGTATTTTTGTTCTTTACAATAAATAGTTTCCACAAAAGTTCTTTTTTTCACTGTCCACTTCAGCGAATTTCTTTCTGTCTGAGTTACTGTTTTTCAATTATTTCCCACTTACTTTATTTTCCCTTTAAACGTTATGTTGCATGCGCGTCATTTACCGCACTAAATTAGGTATATGTTACTATAATGGTTTTCACGTTAACAATTTATGATAAGTATATACATTTCTTATTTTATCTGGTCGTCTATTATTCTGGGCTTTTGGGTTCTGATCTCTATCATCTATCTTGGTTGGTATTCTTCTATGTCTGGTCCTTTCTAGTTGAGGTTCGGGTTGGTTCTGTTGCTAGGGATTTCTTGTTATGCCGAGCCCATGTGGCATTGTTAGTTTTTAGTAATAAACACAAGACTTCGATTTACGATGATGTTACTTTATCGTAGATCGCCCGACCGAATCTGCGCAGTGAGACTAATCGTGCTAGCTTTTGGCTTCTAATTTAATGACTACTGAGTTGACTTACTTCTTAAACGCAAGGTGCTGTCTATCGGGGTTCCGTTTCTCGAGGTTCTACCCCAGAAGCATCCAGGTGAGTCAAACGCTGTCACCACTCTCAAGCCATCAGCTGTATGATCGCATAATGATTCTACAATACCTTAAATGTATTGGGATCCAATATTACTGTAAAGTTTATTCCTTTCAGTTTTGTACAAATAGTAAATGTCTATATAAACCTTAATCAGAATTAGCTAATATTTAGAAATTGTTTAATCCTCAGGTGAATTTAATAACTTATTACACACTTTGTATTTTCGTAAAGGACATATAAGTCGATTATTTTGATATTAGTTGAGAATTACCCAATAGTTTGAAATAGATTTATGAGTATGGCCGTATCCATGAATGAAGTATCGATACGCTATCGTTTACTAATGCATTGATTAACTATTCCTATTGTACTCACGAACGAGATGTATTCTTTATCCAGCTGTTTCTAGGATGATGTGATTCAGAGTGAGATATGGTGCTACAGTCCGGATTGACACAATATTCATATATTAATGAATCTGTTAATCTAAGCTTGCTAACCATCTACAACGGCCCCGTATCTTTCTATTGGGTAGTCACGAACAGTACACATCTTATTTTAGTCAAAGCTAAAAAAAAGGTAACTGAGTGCAGTTTCTGATTCATGAATGCAAAGACTTAAGCACGTTTATATTATTCAAACAATCATTGAATATCAGCACACGTTATCGGCTACGATAAGTAAATTGCCTAAGTATGATTTTTGTGAAAAATTGAATACATCTAAACTGCCGACCGCGAAGCTAGGGAAATTGCATATCACTATGAGAATAGAAATGTTTAAGCATTGAAAAAAGAAAATCTTGGAAAGAGAAGAAACTATAAAAGGAAAGCTAAATTAACCTGATGAAATCGGAGAGTTTAATCGAAATTCGCGGGAAAAATTTCTGCTGTATTGTTATTTCTTAGGATAAAAACAAAAATAGCTCTTTAAACTCTGACGTGTTTGGTGAATTCAAATATCGTTTATTTTGGTTTTCATGTAGCAATTTAGATATGTATTTCTGGTATGGTTAATGATTTACATATGATGTGTTGGGAATTTGTATCCCGAGATCATTACATAGAAGATGGTAGGAGCTGCCGTCATCAGAGTATCTGGGAAGACTAGCGTGTCTACGATAATGCTACCTATCTATGACTTCTAGCTAGATCTCTCAGCATAGCGCTCCTGATATGAGCCAACTATGTCAGTTTAGAGAAAAGTCTTGAGAATAACACTATAAGTAACTACAGAGGTACCTGATGAAGCAATCAGACCCTATATAATTGTATACTTATATTTCTTGAATATTACAATGCTGGCAGCTTCTAGAACATTTCTATCTCACGCCACTAGGTTTCTCCGACTATTAATCTCTCTCTATGTT
>CM042158.1:67114985-67172485 GCA_023376005.1 Doryteuthis pealeii
TCTCTTCCATTAAAATAAAAATAAATTAAAACCACAATATATCTCATTTACTTATTCCTCCATAATGACCTACCGTTTAATATACAAAAGAATCTCTTCTATGTTCGCATCTTTGTAAAAAGATATTTTCAGATTTTTTTTAATAGATTGAAGATATCTATGATGATTCTGCTTTAATATTGAAAATTTGATCATAGTATCCGGAGTTACCTCGTCAACCAAGCCCATCGAGCCAAGGATCTATAACAGGCATGTCCTTTTTTTTTTTTTTTGCTTTGTTTTTTTGTTTGGTTTGCTTTATATTCATTCTTTCTGCTCACAAAATTCACCGGTAATGTTCAATTCCTTAGTGATATTTTATCTAGATTCATTTTTTCGGATAGCATTTTTAAAGTTTGTACAATTCTCATCTGGAAAATAAAGTATATAAAGTGATTTTGCTGTATTAACTGTGTTATATTTCATTGCACTTATAATCTATTTATAAACAGGGATTATATATCGGCAATACCTGTTTTTTATATGGGAGACTACAGTGAAAACAAGGAGAAAATTGATTACTACTTCAAATTGCTTATCTTAAATTAAACATTAAACATCAAGGACTGGACCTTGGCCTTTAATGGCGTGAATGGAAGTGCTACCGTCAGAGAATCCCAGACCGCTGAGGCTAAGACAGTGAAAATACAGTATTTCGTGCGGGCAATCCCTCAACATAAGGTTTGCACTCTCCTTTCGCAATTCTATTATGCACTGAATAGCAGTTTCCATGATACTCATATTTGCGACCTTGCGTGCATATCCAACCCGAGTGGAATTGGTAATACCTACCCGTATATTGGGTTGCGGAATGACAAATGTAAACATCAAAGTTGATGAGTAGATAGATTTTGGAAATCAAAATCAGAGTTACTCTTCCATTTTTCTTTTTTCAATTCAGATTTTTTGTGATGACGGGTTTAAGAATTCTGAGGAAAATACAATCAGATGGTTATACATTTATAAATATAATTTTGTTTTTAAAAGGATTATACAGAGACTAATTATAAAGTAGTCTACATTTTTAATATCAGTTGGAACAAGAAGTCATCATAATCATGAATATAGGCACTCTTTAGAGGTTTCATTACTTCATAGTGTAAATTCGTTATTTATTCTTATCTCTCTCCCCCTCTCTCTCTCTCTCTTCTCTCTTATCCTTCTCGCTCTTCTCTCTCTCTCTCTCCCCTAAGATATATATATATATATATATAATATATATATATTATATATATATATCACCCCTCTGCACAAGCAGGATGTAACACAAAGGTCAATCTCTTAAGCGGAGTTCAACAGGTTGAATTCAGAGTCTTTCCTTCTCCTAGGACCGGTTGCCTACCAAGATAAAAGCCCAGTCTGCCTTACATTTATCCATAGCGGAAAGAGAGTAGGATTCACTACCTTTCCCAGGGGTATCAGCGCTAAGAAAATGCCAATTATATTATATATAATAATATATTAAAATATATAGATATATAAACATTTAAAATGCCAAAAAGGAAATGAACTGGAAACATCTCTGATGCACTTTAATAACCCGAATTATCACCTAACAGAAACGAAAGATCTGTTAAGAGAATGCGGGAATTTTTAATTTTCATTTTCACTTGCCAGTTGAAGGGATAGAATTCTTGAAATTATACCAGTAAAAATGTATTATTCTCATTGCTTCATTCTAAACAACTTAGTTTTTGTACATTAACTTTCTACCAAATTATTTTATTCATTACATTAATATGTAGGCTTTCATTTGGCTTATAAGATATATATTAATATATATATATATATATATATTATATGTGTGGTGTGTGTGGTGTGTGTGTGTGTGTGTGTAGTGTGTGTGTGTGGGTGTGTGTGTGTTTAGCAATCCCTCTGCACGAGATGGACATGAACGACACCTATTTTTTAAGTGGAATTAACAGATTTGAATGTTCGTTTCTCTTGGAAATGTTGGGAAACAAGTGTTAAATTAGCCCAGCCTGTCTTACTATTACCGTACTGGATGGAGATAAGTAGTGTACAAACTTTTACTATGAGTATTTAGTGCTATTTGAATCCAAACGGCCATCAATATGCACAGCTAATTTGTTGTATACTGAATATTGTAGAAAGGAGTGATTCTTACTTTTCTCGCTTACTAAGCAAACCATACCTTTATCTCATTGCTAACAATTTGGTGAAGGACCCAAATAATATTTAATCTTGAAACATATTAAGGAGATAATCATGCATACTCACTAATAGAAGCGATTTCTATTTCTCTTGCGTAAATTGGATTTTATCAAGACGTCACGAAAAGTCCATTATTAACTTTATATAAAGGCATTATGGATGAACGGGTTATGAGTGCCTACCAGATTAGAGTAGGAAGCGCGTGGTGTGTAATGGTTAAAAGTCATGGAAATGGACTAGCGCCCGAGTTCAAATCCGGACTTGACCAATTTGCATTTCACTTAAGCGCTAATACCCCCCCTGAAAGGTATGAATCTTACTCTCCCTCCGCTATGGATTAAATAGTAGTCAGACTGGGCTCTTTAACCTTTGGCTTAGACAATCAGTGTAGAGAAGGAAAACTCTGAATTCAAACCTGTTAACCCCGCTTAAGAAATGACTTGTGTCACATCCTGCTCGTGCGGAGGTGTGGTAAATAAATATTATAGTAGACTTAGAATGGAAAGTTGGAGATAATCATCTGAGGCCCACGTGGAATTTTTTTATTGAACGGACAGGGCACTTACCGAAGTGCAGAGAGAATGTGTGAGAGGGAGAATGTTGAGGTGTCGGTTCATGCTTTGATAGAGTTAAGTCATGGGATCTGGCTCTCGGCAGTTGTGAACTTGGGTTAAGTTTCTTTCTATTTTTTCCTGAAGGATCTGATAACCGAAAGACTGTGTACCTTTGGGCCACATACTTTTCAAACAACTATCGCTGATTCTGGAAAATCATGTCTTTTTCAAGTCATTACTATCTGAATATCAGTTACCGAGTCACGGGCAAAGGGCCCCACTGGCCCTACTATTCACACATAACTGCGGGGGAAGAAGGACTCCTGTATTTCCCAATTGAAATGAAGCACAAGCAACATCCATCTAGCACTTGAATTCAACGTGTGGAATTTAATTCCAACGATAATCATATGAACGATTTGTTTGGAAAATCAACATTCTTTTATGTCCTTTTTGAAGAAATACTATTAAACAAATACATATGAACATGAACCTAGCCAATACATACACGCAATGATGCTAACACATTCGTTAAAACCAATTACTATAAAAGTGTAAATCATACACGCAATATTACTTTCTAACCGCTAGGCATCACATAACACCCAGACGGCTGATATGCAGTTAAATCAATCCACAACCAAGCAACTAAAGATAATATGAGTTCAGTCATACCGCTTCTTACTAAAAGTGATAAATTAATAAACACAATCCATGACAATCCGACAGTAGGGCCGAGGCATTGATAACAGCACTTTGATTATGAAGCACATAACAATCCAAGCTGTAACCACCCCCACATATTAATTCAGACAGCATTTAACTGCCTTAGATTTGCATAAGCCCTTAGCTAAAAAATCAATGAATTCCTTATGGGTTATGTTGTCTCTACATTGAAATTCATATCTGCTAGCATCCAAATTAACTTATAACAAATTCTACAAATGGCTGGAGGAAGCGCGTGGATTATGTTAAAGTCATGGGAAATGAACTTCGTTCGCCACGAGTTAAATACTGTATGTGTGGTAAGTTGCAATTTCATTAGCCATAATACGCTTGGGAAAGGTATGAATCCTACTCTCCCTCAGCTATGTATAACTAGTAGTGCAAGAACTGGCTCTTTAACGTTGGTAGGCAACGGTCTAGGAGAAGGAAAACTCTGAATTCAAACCTGTGAACTCCGCTTTAAGGAAACTGACCTTGTGTTCACTCCTGCCTCGGCGAGAGGGATTGGTATATATATATATAAAGTATTAATATATATTATTATATATATATATATTAAATATAACAAATTCTACAGATATTTATCCGCACGTTCCCGTTAAAAAAGAAAATCTTAAAACACAAAATCATAGTTAGTAGCATATAAAAATAGGCCTCAGTAAGCCAATATCTGTCTCACGCAAAACAAATTTCAACATTTTAATATGGTAGGAATATTACATCACAAAAAATATAAATATTTAAATAAATACGAAATATTTACTTGAGATTAATGGCAGATAATATACGGTGCAACTTCAAGTCATGTTTAATATTTATAATATTCGGGAGAAACCTAGCTGAGATAGAAATTTGTTTCTAGAAGCATGCCATGCATTGTATATTTCAGAAAATATAATGTAACAATTATATAATTTCATTATCTCTAAAGATAATAGGTAAATATAAGTCATAAAGTGAAATATTATCTCTTTGTAGTAATTAACTTTGAGAATGCATATCCTGAAATGCAATGAATAAACCCAATGAGTAACGGATATTTGAATCACCAAACTACGTA
Organism: Doryteuthis pealeii; assembly: GCA_023376005.1. NCBI lineage: Eukaryota > Metazoa > Mollusca > Cephalopoda > Myopsida > Loliginidae > Doryteuthis > Doryteuthis pealeii. The sequence goes on from CM042158.1 coordinate 67,119,540, forward strand.
TGAGTTTTAAAGTAGCTTTTGTTTTATCTAAAGAATCAAAATACTATTCAAGTAAATTGTTTCCCTCTGCGAATCTTTCGATTAAACTGGCTTCTCGATTTCAGTCGAGGGTTATTTATTTTTCCTTTATTAATTTCTTTTCTTTCCAGATTTTCTTTTGTTTTCATGCTTAATAACATTTAGCTATTTCTCCATAGTGATATGCATCCTATTTCGCGTCGGTAGGGTTTTGATGTATCAATTTTCACAAAAATATACTTAGGCAATTTTACTTATCGTTAGCGATAAGCGTGTGCTGATATCAAGATTGTATGAATAATATAAAGGCCTTAAGCTGTTTTTGCAATTCATGAATACAGAAACGGCACTCATGTTACCTTTTTTTAGCTGTGACTAAAATAAATTTGTGTTCTTTCGGACACCCAAATAAAAATAGGAGCTTGTAATGGTTAGCAAGCTAGAATTAGCAGATTCACTAATAATGAATTACTGTGTTCAATCCTGACTGATGCAATACTTGCGACTTTGAATCCGATCCTATCCTAGGAAACAGCTTGGATAAAAGAAAACATCTCGTCGTGAATGTACTAATTAGCGAGATAGTTGACACATGCATCTTCTGAATAGCGTATTCGATCACTGGATACCCCATACGTTCATAAATGATTTCAAAGGAGTTGGGTTAATCCTTACTAAATCAAAATAACTCGCTATTATATCTTACGAAAATACAAATTGAGAAGTATTAATTTCCTGGATGGGTATAGTTGAAACAATTTCTAAATATTAGCTAATTCTGATTTGAAGTTTATATAGACGTTTCCTATGTGTACAATAATGAAAGGGAATAACTGTTTCTTACAAATTATTGGATCCCTAATACATTTTTAAGGTATTGTAGAATCATATGGCGATCAGTACAGCTGATGCCTTGAGAGTGAGTGACAGCGTTTGACCTCACTCTGGCCTTGGCTTTCGGGTAGACCGTGAGAAACGGAACCACCGATAGAAAAGCCCCCTTCCGGTTAAGGAGTAAGCAACTCAGTTAGTCAGTTAGAAGTTTAGAAGCCAAGCTTGCCAGATTGTGAGTCTCACCTGCGGAGTTGTCTGTTGGGGATCTACGAATAAAGTAACATCATCGTAAACGAAGTCTTGTGTTTATTACTAGAAAACTAACAATGACCACAGCTTCGGATAACAGAAATCCCTAGCAAAAGAAACCAGCCGGAACCTCAATAGAAGACAAGACGAGACCTTGAAGATATACCAGACCAAGATAATGATAGACGATCAAAAGCAAAACCGACCAGAAGAATAGGATGACCAGAGTAAGAAGAAGAAAAGTTATGATTCGTTATATAGATTGGTAACGTGAAAAAACCAGTATATAACTATACCCATATTATAAGTGCCGGTTAAGAAGGCGCTATTGCAACATAACGTTAAAGGGTAATAAAAGTTAAGGGCGAAAATAGATGAGAAACAGTAACTCAGCAAGAAAGAAGTTCGCATGAATGAGAAGTGAAGGAAAAAAACTTTTGTGGAAACATTTATATGTAAAAACACAAAAAATTACAAACGTACATTACACAATGAGGTGTGGGAGTAGACGGCTAATCATCTAACAAAATGAACACGCGTGACCCGAGTGCAGATCTGGATCCGGCTGTTTGCGTTTCATTTTGTGCTATTGCCAATTGGAAAGCAAATTATCTATCTCTTCTGCTCCTCATACATAAATAGTCAGGGATTGAAATAAAAAAATGTTTTCAAAGCAGCAGTAAACTGTCGGAAAATAAGCTGTATCACACCCCACTGTAGTGGGGGGGTTGGAGTAAATAAGCTCTTCTTATCATTAGATATATCATCTTTTTTCATTATATCTGTTGCGAACTGTTAGCAGACATATGAAGCCCAGGACAAACGCGTTCGAGTCCATTTTGCAAAGTAGCTTATCAGATGTGATAATCAATAGTGATTATGGAGATTAAATTAACATGGCTAAATGGCTGCTATATACAAATACATGCTGAGGTTAAAATTCAAGGTTAGTTGTACCAAGAATTCAATGGTTTTTCAGTATGCATTTCGAACAAAGAACTATTATGCTGAACTTTCGCTAAACAACCGCAGCTTTTGGAGTTTTAAAAAGCTTAACAACCTTGCAAAATATCTACAAAGCCAATATGAAGATCTAATCACGGCGTATATATTATTGGAAATTTCCACAACTTAGTTTCTCACCTACCGATAGGGGGCGAGATCGCCAACATCGTATTTAGCACTAAACCAAAACTTTCACTTATCGCATAGCAGTTACTGGACGAGAGACGTAAAAAATAAAACGTTTTATAACTTAGCCCAAACAGGCCTACTTATCATGGAGCACCCACTGAGAGTCACGTAAATAGCGGTCCCTACACTTCATTCATCACTTAGGCCAAAACAGGGCTTACTTCCACGACCGTGACCTGGAGGGAGCATATTTTCACAGCACACTTTTGAAGGCACAAAGCACACTATCGAAGGCTAGACCAATGTCTACTTGAAAAGGGCCCATCACTTCAATTAAAAGGAAACTGTACCAGGGCGAGAAGGCTTCTAAATAGCATCCCCATTAATTATCACTGAACCGTTACGAGAAGAACGAGAAACTACACGAAGACGAAGCGTCTTATCAACATTACCTACCAACGAACAGAAACTCTGTTATTACCTCTAACTCCAAGAACATACTAACTCACATAAGTCTGGTAGCAAATACCAATAAAATTTGCAACAAGTCTTTATCTATTTTTCTATACATGTTATTAAATTTGCATTGTGTTTTGTCTTCTTGTCCGATAATTTGATACACTACGGAGAAATAAGGCTCTTCGAAACCGTAAATACTCTTAAAATATTATCAGATTTGTGTGTGGGCCGCCTGGGTGTATGTGTCTGTATACGTAGGTGTTGTATCTCCTTTAGTTTTTGAAAAAATTGGGAGTTATTTATATCACTCCTTAAATGGCGGGCCTCAGAATTAATAATGCCCAGCTCAAATACCTTCGGTAGCAATACCTTATCTCTAAGGGATGACAAATATACTGTATAAAACTGATGCTATCGAAGGTTATCGACCATATTGGCAAATCTTACCCCTGATAAAATAAAGGAATTCTTTCATGTGTAGCTGTGGTGGTTTGCACTACTGCAACGAAAGGTTAAAAAAAATAGATAAAAAATTACACAAGGATTTTCGTCTCTGAATAACTTACGGAAAATGACATGGACATTTCATATTTTTACATCGATTCGTGCCTACGATGCAGCTTCAGCGCAAATCTTGTTGTGTACGCACAGCATCGACAAATACTGAAAAAAAATAACCCGCAAAACTGGACAATAGACGAGTATCAGTGGCAAAAGACATGACCCAATGAAGTCCTGCTTTTCTCGCTAAAGCCTCGTGAAAATTTTCCGTACTGAGAACAGAGTTAACAGATCAGGCTTTAACGTCCGTTTTCATAGCCGCGTGCAAAACAAATGAGTAAGTCGAAGCTAGTCTCTGCTTTGATTACAGGCAAATTTTCTCTTTGGATTCAACTAAATAGATAAGTATATTGCGTTGTAGAAGGTAACTTCCCAAGATCAGTGATATTTAAGCTTATTAGAACGTAGGGGAACTGCTTGTAACAGCAGTCCATGATGTTATTTCTATTACCTATTTAGAAACGGTGATCATCTAATTTGCATTTCATAGATTTCTTGTTCATATCGACAATTCGATGATAAATAATCATGATATCAGTAAAACCTAAACAAATAAAGTATGCTTCTTTTTCACATTGCTCTGGAATTTGATCAATTCAAGGACCAGCTCTTTGCGTAACGATTTATGATTGTAGGGATTGGACTCGTTTAACGGTGTGCAAATAGTGAACAAGCTGTTTGCATTTCTCATAGCATAAAACTCATGGAAAGGTCATGAATCAAATCTCCCTCAGCTATAGGTAAATAGTACGAAAGGACGTGTGGTTCTATAATCTTGGTGTTGACAATTGATGAAGGTAACTCTGAATTCAACCTGATTTATAGTGTTTCCTCACACACTACTTCCAAATCACGTAATATTAGAAAACACCTCCACGATCAAACGGATTAAGTATGGTTTATTTGTACTAAAAATAAGCTTAATGTGCTATTTTCCGTGGTACCATTTATATATGTCTCTATTGAATTAATATATAGATTTGGTACTATATAATGTATTTATCGTTATATTAGAGATATTATCCTTATTATTGTATTACTCTATTTGCTACCAAGAGTAGCTCTTTTGAGATCCACGGACGCATCGGCTTATATCAATCCGGTTTATTTTACCATTTTTGTGTAGTGAATACTGTATTACTCGCCACATTGTATTTTTGCGTCAGACAAATCTGATATGTCAGACAAATATACTTTAAGGGAGATGCGTTGAATAGTTTCGTTTCGGGATGCAGTTTTGATTTCATTTTCATAAACAATTCCGGTATAAAAGGTATGGAATGTATTATATTTCACCCATTAGGAAAACAAAAGTAGAGGTTACTTTTTAACCCTTAAATGACAAGGCAGTCTAGTAGAAGGAAAACTCTGAATTCATTCAGCAAGTCTACTAAAAAAACTGTTCTGAGTCCATCCTACTTTGGTGGAGGTTGTAAAATTCAATAAGTTCAAGATTCCCTGTATCTTGGGTTACCATTCTAACAAGGTGATGACTTGTAAAACAAAAAATTGATTTGACAGACTTAAACACAATTGTTAGTGAAATAGTAATTGGAAGAAAGGCTAAGCAAAATATGATTAGAATCATTGGGTTCCTGCATCATTTATGGATCAGCCATATGATCATGTATCAGAACCAACCTATCTTATGTTGTGCGCGTTCACAGAGTTTCCTTTTCAAATTGAACTGGAATGTGTTATCACAAACACAGAATCTCATAAATCAACTTTCTACATCGCATGAAACTATACAAGACAGTCTAATGCATGATTCACGACACACGCAACCGCGTGGTATGTCTGGGTGGATATATAAATAGAGAGAGAGAGAGAGAGAGAGAGAGATAGTAGAGAAGATAAGAGAGAGAGAGAAGAGGGAGGGAGGAGGGAGGGAGAGAAGAACGAGACATTCAAAATAAATATTCCTCCACAGCTGCACCGATTACTATAATTAAAATAATACATTTCGGTAATGCAGGTATAATATCCAACATATGCATTTTTTTATGTTTATTACATTGTAAGGTGAACAGAATGTTAATAATTATTTTAATGTGTACGATATTATGAAATTTTGACAGGGACAAGTTGGTTATGAATGAGTCAACATTAAAAGTAATTAGATTAAATAACTGGATGTTTGATATGTGTTCAAGAGTTTGTATGATTTTACCATAACGACGAACTGGTGTTAATTTATTCACTTTAAAATTTGTTCTTTTCTTAAAATTCAGTGTTGACAATAGATATGAGCACTTCTAAAAAAAATATTTTAAGGAAATGATATAAATAACACACACACCATGCACACACACACACACCCACACCACACACACAACATTATATATATATATATTATATAAATATTTAATATAGAAGATAAACACGTATACATTGATATATAATGATATATACATGTGTATATATATAGTATACATGTATATATATGATAATCTACATGTATAGGTATATATATATATATAGATATATTATATATATATAAACAGTATATATGTTATAATAGTATAACATGTATATATATATATAAGGACATATTCTCCATTATAATTATACATATTCATTACTGTTTATATATTAATATAATTATATAATTAATTTACAGAGATAGATAGATAGAGAGAGAGAATAGAGAGAGAGAGAGAGGAGAAGAGAAGACAAGCAGGACAACAGACAGAGGGACAGAAGACAGGACAGAGTAAGAAGTGAGGAACGTATTCGCGTGATACAGTATTATCCTCAGGTTGTTTATTAAGTTCAGTAACTTATAGAAGAAAAGAAAATTTACTTATTTTTTATCGTATATTTTATCTGTTATTCTACCACCAGAAACTGTTATTACTAACAGACGACATAGAAAAAAATGTGAGCTAACCACAATTAGCTCATGTATTTTGCTTTCACGATATTTAAGATACTTAAAAACACAGCTTGTCAACCATCTGTATATACAGTCCAAGTCACAAAGCCAAAATCGCTTTATCACAATTAATATGAATATCTCAGGGAGTGCTACAACAGTGCAATATATTTTACCGATTGAGTTAAATTCCCCTCGTGAATTGATTACGATCACAAGGGGCTTAACCCAGGAGTTGAACCGTCTACTTTACTCTTGTATCGTGTAACACGCATTATTCCTCAAATATATATATTATATATATATATAATATAATATATTTTTATAGTAATTATATAATGATTAAGAATGATGAAAACACCACAAAATGCTGTTAAAGTTGAAAAACGATTTTATAACTCCTAATGAACAATATTTCGATTTTAATGAGGAATGTATCAGAGCTGTAATATACGGAGAATAAACAAGCTCTATAACGATTTCATAAAATCGGGACATATTGAATCAATATCAGCGAAGGTTATAAAATGTTTTCACTTTAACAGCATTTTGTGGTTTTTTTCATATCTTTTTTATATATACTATTTCCTTTCTATTAACTTTATATTATAATATATATAAATATACATATATATATATATATAAGTTAAATAATAATAATATATTTATATTAACAGCATAATGTTCCGTTCCGATACCTGCCCTCCTCACAGGTATGAGTAAACAGGCGAATGTCTGGTAAAGTGAGGAGTTGATGGGAGGGTGCGCGCTCTACCCAAGAACAATCCCCTTTGTCTGCGCTACTGAAAAGGTATAGGCTCTGTCGCTGTATTCCTGATACCGAATTTAAACGACTTGACTACTATATTATATCAGAACTGCAACGATATTGTCGGATGGGAAAGGGGGGGCCCGGGAACTTTTCGTCTTCAAATCCTGATGACCTTTTTGTAATTCGCACTTAAAGCCTTGGAAAGGCACGAATGCCATCTGTTTTTTTTTCTTCGGAATTTATGGGTAAATATTAAAAAACACCCAATACAGGTAACTAGTCATGAGAAAGAACTGAAATTCAACAAATATGTCCATGTGAAGCGCGTGGTGTAATGTTAAATGATTTGGGAAATGGACTCGTCGCCCGAGTCAAAATCCTGACTGGTAATTGCATTTCACTAGCGCTAATACCCTTGGAAAGGTATGAATCCTGCTTCCGCGCAGCTATGGGTAAATATCAGGGCACACTGACTTCTTAAACCATGCTAGGTAACCAGTCTAGGAGAAGGAAACTCGGAATCAAACCTTTAAACTCCGCTTAGAAAATTGCCTTGTGTCTATCCTAGCTCCGTGCGGAGAGATGGTAAATTATATATGTCCGTGTGATGGTTGCGAGTTCGTGAGGATTTCGTACGTGAATGGGTGTTTGTGTGTGTGAATCTTTCTGTAAATATACATCCGTAGGTGTTGTAAAGATGGGAGCCTATTCGTCAATATGATTGGCTAAGTATGCTATCAGAATTATCTCTATTTTGCGTGTTAAATAAGCTTACTTAGAAATGGGCTAAAGTGCATATATTCTTTCTCGTATATGCGGTGTATGCGTGTATAGGTGTGTGTGTGTGTGTGTGTGTGTGTGTGTTTATTATATATATGAGCTGTATTTGTGCGTGGGTGTAGTATTCATATACGTGCGCATCGTGAGCACTCTCACTTTTGATACACTGTGCTTTTTTTCAATATTGGAGACATATTCTCAATTAAAATTCATGGAACTGTTTTGGTAATTTGGCGGGATTTTTGCAAAGTATTGCAGATTTTTAATAGAATGTCTTGAAATGTTTCATTTATTGCAGGAGTTTCAATATTTGCAAATTGTATTCTTAATTTATCAAAAAATACATATTCCGATATTTCAGTGTGTTCATGTATATTGTCAGATTAAGACAATACAAAGTGGTAATTGTCTTATACATATATATATATAATATATATATATATGTGTGTGTGTGTGTGTGTGTGGTGGTTTGTGTGTGTATATGTTATATATATTGTATATATAGTTGTATATATATATATATATTATATACTGATATATATATGTGTGTGTGTGTGTGTATATATATATATATATATATTAATATATAATATATATTATAATATAATGTATATAGAAAGAATATAATAAGTGCATTTTATGAATGGAACAATCATCGATATACAGCGGCGGATACGATGAGAATTTTATTGGATTCAAAGAAAATACCGATTGGCCGGTGCAAGATAGCATTGGTCAAAGGTTTGACATGTGGTTCGAGAAGAGGATATCTGTCAGATCCACCGAGAGGGTCTTTGAAGATTTTCCAAAGGGGGTGAACTGAGCATTGAAAAGGAACAGAAACCAATGAACAAGTGAACTGAAATGCAGGATTTCAATAGACTCCCAACGATAATACATCGATACCAAGGCAAGGCAGAAAACTTCCTGACGAAATGGATGATCTTAAATCGGCCGGGTGGTTTTTTTTTATCTAACCTGCTCCCCACGAGAGGGATGTGATACAAGGTCACAAAGAATACGGATCCAGCAGGATTCAACCCGCAAATCAGTGTAAGGATCTACGAGAACTGTTACTAATCCTACGCCCACGAGACACATCGAAATCAAATCGGCTGAGCGTATTATAAAAGTTTAGATTGTAAAAGAAGAAAAACATGCAAGAATTTGCCGATTAATAGAAAGTTTCTCAGTTCCATGTACACATGAAAAAGCGAGTTCGATCCTAATCGGATGTTTTTTTTTATGACTCCATAAAACAAAAAAGATCCCCACATTAAATAAAACCTTGTATTATCGCGGTCCGGTAGAGTCCAGAAAATGTTTCGATACCATAATCTATAAGACATTATATGTAAAAGATGTGCCCAACCATACCACAGAGAAAATTGATAATTCTTGGAATGAATCTGTCTTTCTTGCATACGTATGGTGCTCATAAAACAAAAAATCCCACATTAAAGAAGATCTTGTATTAATCCGATCGTGAGAGTCAGGAAATGTTTTCTATACCAACATGTATATGTGAAACAGGTGCCAACGTACCACAAGAGAAAAATTTGATATTCTCTGAATAATCCTTCGATTACGTGGTGGCCCATAAAACAAAAAATCCCCTCATTAAAGAGATCTTGTATTGACCGGCGAGAGTCAGGAAACATGATTTTCATACCTAAGACATGATATGTGGAAAGAGGTGCCCCACATACCACAAGGGAAAAATTGATATTTCTGAATGAATCTGTCTTTCTATGCATACGTATGGTTGCCCCATAAAACAAAAAATCCCACATTAAGAGATTTTTATAACCGGCGAGAGTCAGGATAATGTTTCTACAGCTAAGACATGTCTTATGGGAAAGAGGTGTTCAACCATACCACAAGAAAAATTAAGATTTCTGATATGAATCTGTTTTTCTGATTATTTGCATGGACTTCCGTAACTCCAACTAAGCATGAAATGGAAAAACAACATTGCCGTAAATCCAGTAGTAATCTACTGCTACCAACGTGAGTTAGTCAGCGGACAACAGTCTCATTGTCGGATGGAAGGGGAAAACACAAAAATACACCTAGTCTTAAACGTTAAACCTATGTTAATTTATTCTCTCCTTCAGCCTCTGCAGTTTGTGAAGTCAGGTGAAATTAATTAAGAGGACATAACACGCGAAGTAAGCTTCTTTGTTTTCTCCTTGAATGAGCTTCTGTCTTTGATTCATCTTCTTCATTCCTTCAAATAATTGCCTCCTTGCATCTAGCAGCCGAAGAAGATATAGCCAAGCACTCTGTTATTTATATAGGGGTTTCATAGAACATCCATCCTCTCTCACTCTGGGAGTGGACATCGTTCGGTCAGATACATAAATTGCCATCATTGGTAACCTGGTTTTGACCCATGTCAGGGTGGAAGACAAGTTTAACTTATTACACCTATTATACTAGATTGTGATGTTTGAACTTGTTCAATTCGTTCTTTGTCTTGACAAGTCTTTTTTTTAAAAATTCTTAATCTACTCCGTACCATTTGAATGAAGTACACAAAACCATAACTGTTCCTGTGATTCGGGAAAGCCTCCTAACTTTCTTTGTTCTAAATTAGTGTATGCTCTAATGACTCTCTTTAGTTGTCAAGAAAAATAGTCAGTGACTGATCAATCATGGAGTTTCAACATGGAGAACATTGCTACAAAAAATATTGACGCGCTATAGCCTCAGCTTAAACCAATCAACTATTATTTAGCAGTAATAAGCAAAAGCTTATTCCAGTATTCATTAAAGTCAACATATAGGTAGCAGATGATATATATCATATACAAAATATATATATATATATAAATATATTATATATATATATATATACATACATATATATTATATACATTAATATATATATATATATATATATATATATATATATATATAAGAGAAGAGAGAGAGAAGAGGGGGATTAAAATAATATTTATATGAAATGTAGAAGCGTTCGGCAAAACCACGAAGTTCATAGTTCATCCCGGTCCTCGCCAATTTGTGCGGCTAAAGTTAAGGACTGAGTGTAGCTGTGGCGCCCCACCTCAGACGCAAAAACAATCTCCTTGGTCTGGCGCTACCTGAAAAGGGATAGACTCTTCGTTGATTGGCCGATATCGACATTAGGCGCCCGACGACTTTATTACTTTTATATAGATATGAAGAGATAGATAGATAATGGATCTGTAAATGAATAGACTGCGATCAACTGTTGCATTAAGTTGCAAACCACAAAACTTACAACTGTCCTTTTACTTTATGAATTGACCAAGATGCTCATATTTCATGGCTTGGGAGTTAAAAGCTTTGATTCGTTCAAGCTTTTGCAATTTTTTTATGTAATGTTTATATTTTCTTACATGTCGTACATAAGTAGTTATTAAGTGATTATCATTACCACAAACGCAGTTTATTCATATATTGAATCGTGTAGTAAAAACACCTCATGTTGGCTAGCCTACAAAAATATTCCTTTCATCATTTAAAAAGAACATTAAACCACTATAATTTAAAAAACTATAATAACACAATTAAGATATTTCAAAAAATACGACATCGTACCAGACACAGCCCATTACATTAGCCTGATCAATCGTATTTCCACATGCCTAGCAAACAAATTCTTTTAGATAAGTATGATTTTTTAGTACTTCGTTACTATCTTTAATAATGTGTACATATTATATTCACAAGTATGATAAAACTAACATTATTAGTAAAACATATCAACTAATTACGTTTAGCTGTAAAACAGAATTAGCTTCGAAGTTTTAATTCTGAGGTAAAATGGCTAATAAATATTCTTATTTCGACTATATACGTACTTATTCTGTTCACTTAGATAATGATTATGAATATCTATATGCACAAATTATTCGTTCAGGGTAGATTATGATGTTGAGCACATATATTAAGTTTTTTGATATGGTTTTAGATGAGATGTTTCTTGTTAATTACGTTGCTGAAAAAACATATGTCATTTGACCCACCTATATAGACTTTAAATAGTAGGTACGTTGGTTAATGAACAAATTATGAATATATATTTATGATATTATGTAAATTTTTATTTGGGAATAGTCAGTCGCGCCGAAAAAAGTATGTAACTTCTAAAAAAAAAGTAAATCTCATGAAAAAAAAGATTGACCATGATACCTTAAGCACCACTTTTCACTTTCGTGGCATTTGTCATTGTTGTTTCATTTAACCGTCATATATTCCGATTGTTGATTAGGTTGGGTTAGGGGTTCTAACTCTAACCCTTAACCCTAACAACTTAAACCTAGCCCTACAAACAAACGATATTGACGGTTGTAAATGAAAAAAAATGACCTAATGACACGAATTGAAAGTGTTACCTTCAGTAATATGGTCCGAAAGATTAATATTAGTTGCCCCATTAGTCTAATTGAATGCCATGCATATTAAATAATTTCAACGATATATAATTTATTTGTAATAAAATATTATGGTTATACAATAGTTTACTAATTGTCATTAATATCATGATTGGGCACATCTCCAGAATTTAAATACTATTAAATATTATGGACATTATTAATGATTGCTGGTCTTAAAAGGATATAAATTAAAGAAAACAAAAGAATAATTTTAGAAGTATGTGCATTTTATAAAAAAAAGATGTAGTATATAAGAAGGTCGATTGAAGGTTCACCATGCTACTCTCATGTATGTATCCAATGAGATTTTATTTTTTCAACATAGTCCCCATGTTGATTCATCCATGTTGCGTGCTTGGATCATTTTTGGAAAAAATATCTACAACAGATATGATGTCCTCAATAGAACTTCAGCCCACGAACTATTGCAGTTCCTCGAGATCTATTATATATTATATATATTATATATATATACTATATATTATTATATTATATATATATATTATATATATATATTATGAAAATGGTTTTAAAAAGCGTGTGCATTGTGAGATGTTTATAATAAATATATTAATATAGTATATATTATATAGTATATATAATTAATATATATGAGATGAACATCTCACTGAGCAAGAAGATTTCAAATATATATATTATATTAATATATATATATATATATATAATATTATATATATTATATTATATATATATAAAAGTCATGTGAGGGAATCCGTGATGTAATAATTTCACTGTCGAAAAAATGGTGAAGTTTTATTCTAAAAATGTTCGGGTAGGTAAACCCCATGTTATCACTACAATGGCAGCTAAGAAAAATGATGTGCTTCCTCTGTCGGCAAGAGTAAAGTAAATTACTTTTTGTAGTCAGTTTGCCGCTTTGATTTGTAGCTTCAACTCATCGCACGTTTTCTCCTCTTCAATTCATAAATATGTTCAATTGGAAACTCCTTGGCCTGCTTCTGTCATTATTTCTGTGAGTTCAGCTTCTTGCCCGCGTGATGATGCCAAACGTGTTGGAGTGATGTTTATGAATTTTTCAGCTCAAGACTCACAGTTTCTTTGTTTTTTTTTTTTTTTTTCGGAATCTGCAAACAATCCGCTTATTCAACGGCGTATATATTCAGATCTTTATTTCGTATTTTATCGATCGACTATTTCAAAAAAGAAATAATGCATTAGAACACTTTTTCTTACTTACCACATTCCAACTATCTCATTTATACTTCTTATTAAACTTTATTAATTAATAATTTGGTGCTTGGGATCTACGACACACACGCACATACACACAACACTACACATACACCACACACAACATATATATATTATATATATATATATATTATTAGTATATAGAGAGAGGAGAGAGGAGAAGAGGAAGAGGAAAGATAGAGAGAGAGAGGGGAGAGAGAGAGGCAAGCGAGTGAGAGGATGTTAAGGAAAGAAGAGAGAGTTAAGGGAAAGAGAGAGAGAGAGAAGTGAAGAGAGAGAGAGAGAGAAGAGAATAAGGATGAAGAGAGAAAGAAGAAAGAGAGAGAGATAGAGAGAGAGAAGGAGAGTTTTAAGAAGAAAACTGTAACGATACAAAAGACAAAAATTTTAATTAATATTCGTCGGAAAAAAAAATAAGCGAATAGTCATAAAGAATAAACATAGAAAACTTTTAGAGCAATTTAGAGAAACCAAATAAGAGGGAAGCACTAGTCGTGATTGCTATCATTATTGGAAATGGACACGGCAAACGAGTTCAAATAGTGGACAAGGACTGGTTGTATTTCATCGCGTGATAGGCTTGAAATGATTTCATCTAGCATTCTCTCTCTTAGCTATGTTACATAGACAGACTGAGCTGTTTAACCCGGTGTGCCAACCGGTATTGGAGAAGGAAGACTGATTCAAAACTATTAAGCGCGCTTAGAATATACCTCATGCTTGAAGTTGTTTATATGCAATGTAAAACGATCTGTGCGTAAGAATTTCACCTACCCAGGTTTTCCGCCGAGAATATTTCCGAATAATACTTTGTTCCTCTCTTCTCTCTCTCTCTCTCTCTCTCTCTCTCTCTCTGCTCTCCTCTCTCCTCTCACACCAACACACACACACATCACCCACACTATATATATATAATATATATTTATAAATATATATATTATAATATATATATATATAGTATATACACGCCATCACACACTTTCAAACTTTAAGAGAAGCAAAAACGAATTAAGAGAAATCAGCATTCCGAATATTAAATGCTTGCATAATTTGTGAGAGGAACAAAGCGGGTGAATGAAAATAACTAGAATACTAATTAAGTGCTGCTTAACAGTACAACAAACAAGGAAAATAAGCGATAGAGATATTTTAGGACAGTCGGTTGCCATCTACTGTATTAATCGCAAGGGTCCGAGTTCGATACCGACACGCGCCAACTCAGGCATGTATACCATAGCTAAGGTAATCTGTCTATGCGTAAAGGAAGGGATGATGTTGTGTCGCAACTCCACTTCAGCAAAATTGCAGGGGTAGTGCTAGGCGAAAAGGAGATAGACTCTCTCTCTCTCTCTCTCTCTCTCTCTCTCTCTCTGTCTCTCCTCTCTTCTCTTCTCTCTCTCTTTCTCTTTCGGCTAATACAGACAATTAGGCCATAAACGAGACAGGGGGGGTAGGGGTGTGGGGGGGGGGGGGGGAAAATCAATTGAGGAAAGATGGATGTTATTTACCGTTTTTGTTTAATTCAATTATAGGACGGTTATTCAATTTGATTAATATAACGTGTTTACATGATAATTTTTTGCGAAGGAATTTATTTGAGACATGAAAAGTACATTAATGGTTCTTCAAGATTGAATGTATGTGTGTTTTAAAGATATCGAAACTGAAAGCTGTACATAAAAGTTTAACATACTTCAAACAAATTTACTAGAAATATATGCCCCTCGGTGCAAGTATTTATTTTAATGTAATAAGATATGTATTTAATTAGAAAGGCTAATGAACTAAATAAGTACAGCATAAAAAGATTAACAGAGCGAGTATATAAACAGATTTAACAGAGGGAGTATAATAAAAAATGGAACAACTGAAACTTACTCTTCGCATCACTCTCGTCTTTCCTTCGTTGAATTTTCTAATTTAGAGATTTAGTTATCAGAGGAAGTAAAGAATAAAATTGACAGTTATTTTTTCTTGTTAATGGATTTCATTTAAGATTCAGTTGAAGAGATTTTTGCTTATAATTCATTAAAAAACCCATTTAGAATCAATAATACAACACTATATTAATCTTTTTTAATTTAATATTGCAAATTAGCTTCCCGTTCACACTTGTAAACGCTATTTGGTGTATATATAATATATTGCATGTTGTCAGTATGGGATTACATAGTTACAATATTAATTTGTAAGACAATTTTATAATAATGCAGGCTTAGATAAAAATAAAATTATGGAGAATGTGATGTCAGTAACTAAAGATTGTGACATTGAGTAGGAATATGTTTCGGTTACAGACGAAAAAACACATCTCCATTATAATAATGAAGATTTCACAAGGTTTCCATTCATATTCAGATCATTTTTCACGATTTTCCTTTTGTTGAGTTGCCTCAAAAGAACACTTTTTTGATACATGAGGATGTGGCTCGGATGCCTACTTCTTATACCCCAACACACCCCAAAAATTACCTAGGTAACATTTTTAGTTTTATTAAACGAGGCAAAATCACACGCAGTGGTCAAATGTGTCGGTAAATACACTGTTATTCTCTTAAATTTGAAAAAGCATCGTTTCTCCATTCTCTATATGTTGATAACCAGAGAGCCAGTGCCTAAGATAAAAAAAACTGATCATATCGATAAAACTGGTTTGGATTGAATGATCTGATAACAGAAAAATGCCCCAAGCTTTATGAATGTGCTTAATGTTTATTTTACATGCTGAGTTGATAATTCACGTACACGCATGGAAAATAACAGGACGAAAATCAGCCAAAATAATATAAGGAATAAACATCCATGACCTGGACTTTACAAGATTTAATTAGCTTTCGCGCGTCAAATCAATTCCTTGTATATCAATCAATTTTCCTATTGAATGAATTGAATAAATGAATTCGTTCCACCGCTCCCTCCACACCAAAAAAACACCCTATTTTTTAAAAGGTTTTTTTTAATTAAGAAAAATAGCACTGTATTTTATAAACTAAGAATGTAACGTAGTAGTTGTGCTTTATATTTGTTAGTTTGTATTTTCAAAATTAATATTTTTCTTTGGCGAAAGTTTGGAAATGATTTTTTTTTTGTGAATTCCGGAACATAAGCTTATCTAACCTCGTTACACCATATTTTAGTTCACAAACAAAACAAAACAAAATGTCGACGAGTAATAGATCATAACTCGAAAACAAAATTTGGCACATAAGTCAAGTCCACTGTATTATGTTATTGGTATGTTTTATATATATATAATATTTTATATTTATATATATATATAAGGGCAGTATTTTGTCCGGGAGGAAACTTCGTAAGATAAAACAATTAACGGCAAAATAGATACTATATAACAGCATTAAATATTCACCAGGTTGGATTTTGAGCCAAATAATGAATTTGATTTAGTTATTCTTGAAGATAAATAAAAAGATA
The DNA here is from genome assembly GCA_023376005.1 of Doryteuthis pealeii. Taxonomy (NCBI): domain Eukaryota; kingdom Metazoa; phylum Mollusca; class Cephalopoda; order Myopsida; family Loliginidae; genus Doryteuthis; species Doryteuthis pealeii. The sequence continues at coordinate 67,136,317 of CM042158.1, forward strand.
ACATTTAAATGATAAAACATGGATTCTTTGTCATTTAATTATTTAGATTGTAGACATAACAGTCTTTTCAGATAGCTGGATCAATGCAAGGTCCATTTTATTATTTGGGATTTTAAATGGGACAATCCACGGGATTTAATCACGATTCAGTAATAATGGATCGGTGACTAACTTTAAAAAATCCCTCTTCTACCCTTGAGCATTGCCGGGAGCACGCTGTATTACTAATATACAGCGTAAAAGAGAAGTGTCAATAAATATAGATTTAACCCATATAAAACAGTCACGTTTTAGATAAAAAAAAAAACAATGCGCATGTGAATGTTTCCATTTCAACGTTAGGGGGTGTCTTATGTAGAAACATTATTATCACTAGTACAAAATAAAAAACACCGCTCCGGGAGATGTAAAAATATATTTTGAACATATTTGCCTGAGGGTTGGGAGTAAAAAAAATTCAATGTCAGCGGTTTGTTACCCTAAGTAAGTAAAAGCATCAAATTCATTAAAGGATTTAAAATAAACCAATTTTGAAATGTACACTTTAAATATTGTATTAAAATAAAAACAAACTATATATAGATATATTTATACCAGTCATGTTTATTAAAACTTGTTAAAAACAATGAGACTGTCTCAGTTGCATGTTCAATATTTTGAGTGTTTTATTTTATTATGTATCTTATGGTATTCTTATCGATGTTGGGTAATGTGACGTAAGCAGTGGCGTAATTTTTGTTACATGACAAAACCGGAAGCGAATCTCATTATTAATAAATGTTATTATAGTCAAAGGCTTAAAGTTTTTCAGACTAAAATACTATAATGCTTAATTAAATGACAGAAATAAAATTATTCTGTGGAGATTATTAAGCAAATCCGAAATGCAGTGTAATTATTTATACGATTAGTTGTCTCCGATTCAATAGTATCATGATGGTTATGGAATAGATAGATAAATGACAACAAAACATCTGATTGAGTCTAATTATAATTGATTGACTGATTGTTTACACGGAAGGCCATCCGTCTTAGGGTTATTTCATGCATATATGTTTGGAATCGTGTTGCATTCAACTTCAGCAATTATATTTTGTGTAGTTGTTTCGTAATATTTTCTTGATTATATTTTTGCACTGGGTACTTATAGAATAGAAAGTAGTTTTGACAGATATGTTGACTCATAGAAGGACATAACAGATTCACAACTCCGGGTCAGTGTGTGCATGGGAGTAATGTGGATTAAAGTTTATAATATTAATGATTGAAGGCATATACAATGCGTATAAAAAAATAAAAACAAAAATATGTTATTTTTGTTCTTATCGATTCAAAGAAGGAAACTTTATCTTCGGAGGGGGAGAAGACAAAAATAACCACACAAAAAAAAACATTAAGCACGTACATTTCTGATATCACTCCGAAGATAAGTTTCTTCTTGAATCGATAAGACAAAAATAACATATTTTGTTTTTAGATTTTTTTATACGCATTGTAATTGCCTTCAAATCATTAATATTATAGACTTATATATCAATTACTCCCATGCACACACTGGACCCGAGAGTTGTAGAATCTGTTATGGTCCCTTTCTATGAGTAAAACATGATCTGTTACAAAAACTGATTCTATTTCTATAAGACCCAGGGCAAAAATATTAATCAAGAAAAATATTACGAAACAACACACAAAAAATTATAATTGTTGAACGTTTGATGAACACGATTCCAAACATATGATGCATTGAATAACCTAGACGGATGGCCTGTCCGTTAAAACCAATCAGTCAATCATAATTAAACGACTCAACAGATGTTTTGTTTCATTTATTATTCTACATAACCATCATTGAATAAATTGATCGCGAGACACAACTTATATCGTTCACATAATGTACATATGCATTTCGATGGTTAATAATCTCCACAGGAATAAACTTATATTTCGTGTCATTTAATTAGCCATTATTAGTATTTAGTCTGGAAACTTTACCTTTACTATTAATAAATTTTTAATAATGGAGATTTCGCTTCCGGTTTTGTATGTAACAAAAAATTACGCCACTGGCTTACGTCACATACCCAAAAATCGAAGATACATAAATACATAAAAAAATTAATACACTCAAAAATTGAACATGACAACATGAGACAGTCCTCATTTGTTTTTTTTAAGAAAGTTTTAAAAATACATGACTTGTATTTATATCATATATATAGTTGTTTTATTTAATACAATATTACAATGACATTTCAAATTTGTTTTTATTTTTAAATCCTTTATGAATTTGAGATTTTTACTTACTTTATGGTACAACACTGCTACATTGGATTTTTTACTCCCAACCCTCAGGCAGATATGTTTTTCAAAATATATTTTTACACTCCCGGAAGGGTGTTTTTTTATTTGTACTAGTGATTAATAATGTTTCTTACAGACACCCTACGTTGAATGGAAACATACATGGCATTGTTTTTTTTTTTTATCTAAAACGTGACTGTTTATTAATTTATTGGGTTATCTATATTTGACACTTCTCTTTACGCGTAATAGTACTAAGCGCGGCTCCCGGCATCGCAGAGGTAGAGAGGATTTTTTTTAAAGTTAGTCCCACACGATCCATTATTACTGATCGGAGTTTGAATCCTCGTGGACTGTTCCCACTTAATCCAATATTAAAAAATGGACCTTGCATTATCCAGCTACTCTTGAAAAGAAATGTTATGTCTACAATCTTAATAAATATTTTAAATGAACAAAAATCCATGATTTTATCATTTAAATGTTATCTTATTTATCTTCAAATATAAATCAATATCTAGTTATTTGGCTCAAACCAAGCCCTGGTGATATTAATGTGTATATATATATCTATTTTCCGTTAATGTTTTATCTTCGAAGTTTGCCTCCGGACAAACATACAACGCCCTTATATATATATATAGATATATATTATATAACTATATATATTAAAAACATACCAATAAGCATATACAGTGGACCTTGATTAATGCGTGCCCAAATGTTTTTCGAGTTTATGATTATTTACTCGGTCGACATTTTGTTTTGTTTGTTTGTGAACTAAAAATATGGTTGACGAGCGTTTAGATAAGCTTATGTTCCGGAATTCACAAAAAAAAAGTTAATTTTCCAACTTATTACGCCAAAGAAAAATATTATTTTTTTAAAATACAAACTTAAAAAACATATTAAAGCACACTACGTTCATTCTAGCTTTTATTTCAAAAATACGAGTGCTATTTTTCTTTATTAAAAAAAAACCTTGGGTAAAAAATAGGGTTTTTTTTGGTTGTGGAGGGAGCGGGTGAACGATATTCATTTTATTTCAATCATTTCAATAGGAAAATTGATTTGATATACAAGAAAATTGATTTACGCGCGGAATCAATCTATACTTGTAAAGTCAAAGGTTACCACTGGATGTTTATCCTATATATATTTTGGGCTGATTTCGTTACATTTGTTATTTTCCAGCGTGTACGTGAATTATGTTAACTCAGATGTAAAAAACATAGCACTATTTCATAAGCTTTGGGGCATTTTTCTGTTATCAGATCATTTCATCACAAGCCATTTTATCGATTGATCAGTTTTTATCTTAGCATCTGGCTCTATGGGTTATAAATATAAGAATGGAGAGTCGATGTTTTCAATTTAAGAAGAATAACAGTGTGATTTACCACACATTTGACCACTGCGTGTATTTTGCTTCGTTAATAAACTAAAAATGTATACCTAGGGTAATTTTTGGATGTTTGGGTATTAAAGAGTAGGACGGCAGCCATCATCCTAGTGTATCAAAAAGTGTTCTTTGAGGAACTCAAAAAGGAATGAATATGAAGGAGACCATGGAAAAATCTTATTTATTATAATGGAGATTGTGTGTTTTGCTGTCTGTCACCGGAAACTATATTCCTACTTCAAGTCACCAATTCTCTTAGTTACTTGACATCACATCTCCATAATTTTATTTTTATTCTAGCCTTTCAATTATAATAAGAAGTGTACATTATTAATATCTGTTAACGTATGTTCCATACTGCAACATGGCAATTATATTTATATATACAACAAAGATAGCGTTTACTTAGTGTGAACGGGAAGGCTAATTTGCATATTAATATTAAAAATCGAATTTATTTATAAATATGGCTAGTATTATGATTTCTAATCTGTTTGGTTTATTTTAATGGAATATAAGCAAAATCTCTTCAATGAATCTTAAATTGAAATCCATTAAACAAGAAAAAATAACTGTCATTTTATTCTTACTTCTCTGATAACTAAATTACTTAGATATTAGAAAAATTAACAGGAAGACGGAGATGATGGTAAGGAGTAAGTTTCAGTTGTTCCATTTTTATATACTCCCTCTGTTTCAAATTGTTATTTATACTCCTCTGTTCAAATGCTTTTAGCTATTCTTATTTTAGTTTCATAGCCTTTCTAATTTAATACATATTTTATTACATTAAAACTAAATACTTGCACCCGGAGGGTGCATATATTTGCTAGGTAAAATTACTGTTTGAAGTGAAAGTATTGTTAATCTTTTATGTAAGCTTAGTTTTCGATATTTCTTTAAAACACGGATACTATTTTTCATCCTTGAAGAATCCATTATATGTTACTTTCAGTCTCAAATAAAATCCTTCGCAAAAAGATATCATTGATAGTAAACACTTTTATAATCATAATTGAAAACCGTCAATTGAATTGAAACAGAAACTGGGTAAATTAACATCCATCTTCCCAATTGATTTCATGGTCTCTGTTTTATGGCCTATTGTCGTTAATTAGCCGAACAGAGGAAGAGGAGAGAGGAGAGAGAGAGAGAAGGAGAGAGAAGGAAAGAGAGAGAGAGAGAGAGAGAGAGAGTCTATCTCCTTTTCGCTGCACTACCATGATATTTTTATTGCTTTGAAGTGGGAGTGCGACACCGAAACATCAATCACCTATCTCCTTTACTGCATAGATCAGATTCCTTAGCTATGGTAACAGGCACTGGTTGGCGCGGTCGGTTATCAAACTCGACCTTGCGATAATAAGTAGGATGGTTCAACCGATGGTAAAATATCTCTATCGCTTATTTTCCTTGTTTGTTGTACTGTTAAGCACGCCTTAATAGTTAGTTTCTAGGTATATTCTTCACCCGCTTTTTGTTGCCTTCACAATTTATGCAAGCTATTTGAATAATTCAGAAATGTAGATTCTTCTTAATTCTTTTTGCTTTCTTCTTATAAATTGAAGAGTGGTGTGCTGTATATATATATATATATTTAAGATAATATTTATATATTATATATATATAGATATATATATATGGTGTGTGTGTGGTGTGTGTGTGTGTGTGTGTGAGAGTGAAGAGAGAGAGAGAGAGAGAGAGGGAGAGAGAGAGAGAGAGAGAGAGAGAGAGAGACAGTATTATTCGAAAATATTTCTCGGGGAAACCGGATAGTGAATTCTTACGCGATTCGTTTACTATTGCATATATTTAAACAACTTCACAGCATGGGTATATTTCTAAGCCGAGCTTTATAGGTTGAATTCAGGTCTTCCTTCTCAATACCGTTGGCCACACCAGGTTAAACAGCTCAGGCTGTCATGTTAGCATAGCTAGAGAGAGAATGCTTAGATGAAATATTTGTCAAGCTGATCAGGTCTGTAGAATACAACCATCTGTCCACATTTGAACTTCGTTCGCGTGTCATTTCCAATAATGATAGCAATCACGACATCAGTGCTTCACTCGTTATTGGTCTCTAATTGGCTCTAAATTTTCAATATGTTATTCTTAGACGTATTCGCTATTTTTTTTTCCGACCAATATTAATTAAAATTTTTGTCTTGTTGTATCGTAAGTTTTTCTTCTCTAACTTCCCTTCTCCTCTTATCTCTCTATCTTTCTTTCTTTCTCTCTTTCTCTCTTTCGCTCTCTCTCTCTCTCTCTCTTCTCTCTCTCTCTCTCTCTTTCCTTAACTCTCTCTTTCTTTCCCTTAACACTCTCTCACTCGCTTTGCTCTCTCTTTCCCCTCTCTCTCTTATCTTTCTCTCTTCCTCTCTCTCTCTCTGCTCTCTCTTCTATAATATATATTATATATATTATATATATATATAGTGGGTGTGTGTGTGTATGTGTGTGTGGTGTGATGTGCAGTGTGTGTCGTAGATTCCAAGCACGCAATTATTATTTTAATTAAAGTTTTAATAAGAAGTAATAAAAATGAGAATAGTTGGAAGTGAAGTAAAAAAGTGTTCTATGATATTTCCTTTCTCCTTTTTTTGAAATAGTCGACGGGATAAAAATCGAAAAAGATCTGATATATACGCGTTATATTAAGGCTGATTATGTTGAGATTCCCAAAGAAAACTGTTGAGTCTTGAGACTGATAACATTCATAAATCACTCACGTTTTGGCATCTCACGCGGGCCAAGAAGCGGGACTCACAGAGTACATGAAGAAGCAGGCCAAGAGTTCAAATGAATATATGAAGTTGAAAGAGGGAGAAAGTGCGATGAGGAAGAGTACAATCATAGCGGCCACAAGCATGGACTACAAAAAGTAATTATCATTTACTTTTGCCGAAAGGAGGGAAGCGATGACATTCAATTTTTCTTACTGCCATTGTTAGTGATTAACAGTGGGTTACTAACCGAATTTTCTAGAATATAAACATTTCACCATTTTCGACAGTGAATTATTACATCACGATTCCATCGGCATGACTTTATATTATATATATTATATATATTATATATATATATTATATATATATATAATATATATATATATATATGATCTTCTTTGCTGCAAGTGAGATGTTCTTCACTCATATATTATATTTTTATACTTATTATATATATATATATATATATATATATTATTGATTTTTATTAAACATCTCACAATGCCACGCTGTTAAAACCATTTTCAATTATCTACATATATATATTATATACTATATTATTTATATATATTAATATATATAGTATATATATATATAATATATGTATCTTCGAGAGTGCGACTGCATAGCGTGGCTGAAAGGTTCATATTATGAGGACTATCATACTGTTGTAGATAACTTTTTTTCCAAAGTGATCCAAGCACTGCAACATGGAGAATACAACATGGGGGACTATGTGAAAAAATAAATCTCACTTGGAGTTTACATTACATGAAGTACATCATGGTGAAACCTTTTCAATCGAGCCTTTTCTTATTATCACAATCCTTTTTTATATATAAATTGTCACAATCTTCATTAAAATGTAGTTTTCTTTGTGTCTTTTATTTATATCCTTAAAGACACAGCTTATTAATATGTTCCATAATATTTAATGTATTTAAATTTCTGGGAGAATGTGCCCCAATTTCATGATAATTAGATGGACAGATTTAGTACTATTGTATTACCATATATTTTATTACACATAATTAGTATACTTGAAATTATTATATGCATTTGCATTCAAGGTTGTAGACTAAATGCGGCAATAATATAACTTCTTTCGACCATATACCTGGAAGGTACCACTTTTCAATTCGTGTCATGTTAGGTCAGTTTTTTTTCATTTACCCGTCAGATATCCGGTTTGTTTGTTAGGGGCTGAGGTTAAGTGTTTAGGGTTAGGTTAGAGTTTAGAACCCTAACCCTAACCCCTTAATACCAACGGATATTGACGGTTGTAAATGAAAAAAAAGACATTAATGCACGAAAGTGAAATGGTGCCTAGAATAGTCCAATCCTTTTTTTTTTCAGAGATTTACATTTTTTAGAAGTTACCATACTTTTTTCGGCGCTGACTGACTATTACCCAATAAAAATTTACATAATATCATAAAATATATATTCATAATTTGTTCGTTAACAACGTACCATAATATTTAAAGTCTATATAGGGGTCAATGACATATGTTTTTCAGCGCCACGTAATTAAACGAAGAAATCTCATATAAAAACATATCAAACTTATATATTGGTGCTCAACAATCATAGATCCTGAGAATAAATTTGTGCTGAAGATCATATCATAATCATTATCTAAGTGAAACTACGAATAATAAGAACGTATATAGTCGAATAATGAATTTACCTTATTAAGACCAATTTTACCTCAAAATATTTTTAAAAACTTTCGAAGCTTATTTGTTTCTACAGCTAAACGTTAATTAGTTGATAGTTCCTACTTATAATTGTTTTGTATTTATCATACTTGTGAATATAGATATGTACACATTATTAAAGATAGTAACCCCGAAGTTAACTAAAAAATCTTATCTTATCTAAAAGAATTTGGTTTTGTAGGCGATTGGGAAATACATTGAATCAGGCTATTTAAATTTGGCTGTGTCATGGATACGATGTCGTATATTTTTGAAATTACTTAATTGGTTATTTAGTTTTTAATTAAAGTGTTTTAATGTTCCTTTATGATGAAGGAATATTTTTGTAGGCTAGCAACATGAGTGTTGTTTACTCACGATTCAATATGATTTAAAACGGTTTTGGCTAAGGGATTAAATCACTTAATAACTTACTTATGTACGACAGTAAGAGAAAATATAACCATTACATAAAAAAAAATGTGCAAAAGCTTTGAAACGAATCAAAGCCTTTTAACTCCAAGCATGAAATGGATGAGCATCTTTGGCAATTCCATAAAGTAAAAGGAAAGTTGTAAGTTTTGTGGTTTGCAAACTCTTAATGCATAGGCAGTTAATCGCAGTCTATTCATTTACAATCCATATCTTATCTAGGCTTTCAATCTTATATAAAGTAAGTAAAGTTCGTCGGGGCGGCCTAATGTCGATATCGGCCAATCAACGAAGGAGTCTATCCCCTTTTCGATAGCGCCAGACAGGAGTGGTTTTTTGTCGTCTGAGGTGGGGCGCCACAGCTACATCAGCTCTACTTTCCGCAAATGGCGGAGGACCGGGATCGAACATGAACCTTGTGGTTTCTAGGCCCGAAACGTCACATTTCATATAAATTATCTTTTTAATCCCCCTTCTCTCTCTCTCTCTCCTCTCCTATAATATATAATATATATCATATAATATTTATATATATATGTATATAGTTATATATATATGTATGTATAATATATATATTATATATATAATTATATATATATATATATATTTGCTATATATATATATCAATTGCTACCATATGATTGACTTTTAAGAATACTTGAATAAGACTTTTGCTTATTACTGCAATTAATAGTGATTGGTTAAGCTGAGGGCTAAATAATGCAGTCATACTTTTTTTGGTAGAAATGTTCTCCATGTTGAAAACTCCATGATTGATCAGTCACTGACATTTCTTGCAACTAAAGAGAGTCATTAGAGCAATGACACTAATTTAGACAAGAAAGTTAGGAGGCTTTCCCGAATCAACAGGAACAGTTTTATGGTTTGGTGTACTATCATATGCAAATGGTACGGAGTAGATAAGATCTTTTTAAAAAGGACTTGTCAAGACAAAGGACTAATTGACAAAGTTCAACATCACATCTAGTATAATAGGTGTAATAAGTTATACTTGATCTTCCACCCCTGACATGGTCAAAACAAGGTAACCAATGATTGGCAATTTATGTATCTGACCGAACGATGTCCACTCCAGAGGTGAGAGAGGGGATTGGATGTTCTATGAACCCCTATATAAAATAACAGATTGCTTGGCTATATCTCTTCTGGTGCTAGATGCAAGGAGGCAAATATTTGAAGGAATGAAGAAGATGAACAAATCAAAGACAGAAGACTCAGTTCCAAGGAGAACAAAGAAGCTTACTTCGCGTGTTATGTCTCTTAATTAATTTCCACCTGCTTCACAACAGCAGAGGCTGAAGGAGAGAATAAATTAACATAGGTTATAACGTTAAGACTAGGTGTATTTTTGTGTTTTCCCCTTCCCATCCGACAATGAGCTGTTGTCGATGACTACCTCACGTTGGTATGCCAGTAACATTAGATACTGGATTTACTGGCAATGTGTTTTTCCATTTCATGCTTAGTTGGAGTTACGGAAGTCCATGCAAAATAATCAGAAAAACAGATTCATTCAGAAATCTTAATTTTTCTGGGGTATGTTAAACACCTCTTTACATAGACATGTCTTAGCTGTAGAAAACATTTTTCCTGACCTCTCGCCGGATTAATACAAGATCTTCTTTAATGTGGGATTTTTTGTTTTATGGGGCAACCATACGTATGCATAGAAAGACAGATTCATTCAGAATTATCAATTTTTCCCTTGTGGTATGTTTGGGCACCTCTTTCACATATACATGTCTTAGGTATAGAAAACATTTTCCTGACCTCTCGCCGGATCAATACAAGATCTTCTTTAATGAGGGGATTTTTTGTTTTATGGGCCACCAGACGTATGCGAAGAAAGATTCATTCAGAAATATCAATTTTTCTCTTGTGGTACGTTGGGCACCTCTTTCACATATACATGTCTTAGGTATAGAAAACATTTTCCTGACCTCTCACCGGACCGGATTAATACAAGATCTTCTTTAATGTGGGGATTTTTTTTTTATGAGGCCACCATACGTATGCAAAGAAAGACAGATTCATTCAGAATTATCAATTTTTCTCTTGTGGTATGTTGGGGCACATCTTTACATATACATGTCTTATAGATTATAGGTATAGAAAACATTTTCCTGGACTCTTACCGGACCGGATTAATACAAGGTTTTTCTTTAATGTGGGATTTTTTTGTTTTATGGAGCATCCGATTAGGATCGAACTCGCTTTTCTGTTGTAATGGAACTGAGAAACTTTCTATTAATCGGCAAATTCTTGCATGTTTTTTTTTTCTTTACCAATCTAAACTTTTAATAATACGACTTCATGCCGATTTGGAATTCGATGTGTCATCGTGGCGTAAGGATTAGTAAGCTAGTCTGTAGATCCATTACCACTGATTTGCGGGGTTATCCTAGCTGGATTCCGTATTCTTTGTGACCATGTATCACATTCTACCCGTGGGGAGCAGGTTAGATAAAAAAAACCCGCCGATTTAGATCATCCCATTTTCGTCAGGTAGTTTTCTGACTTTGCCTTTGAGTATCGATTATATCGTTGAGAGTCTGTTTGAATCCTGATTTCAGTTCACTGTTTTCATTTGGTTTTCTGGTTCTTTCATCGCTCAGTTCACCCACCTTTGGAAAATCTTCAAAAGACCCTCTCGGTGGATCTGAAGATATTCCTCTCGTCTGAACACATTGTAAACCTTTGACCAATGCTCTATCATTCACACGGCAATCGGTATTTTCTGTTGAAATCCAATAAACTCTCTCATTCGTATTCCGCCGCTGTATAATCGATGATGTTCCATTCATAAAATGCACTTATTAATATTCTTTTCTATATTACATTAATATATATATATATATATATATATATATATATATATATATATATAATATACACACACATACACACACATATATATATACATATATATATATATATATATATACACATATATATATATATATATACATATACACACACACACACACACACACACACACACACACACATATATATATATATATATATATATATATATATATAGACATTACCCCTTTGTATTGTCTTAATCTGACAATATACATGAAACACACGATGAAACTATCGGAATATGTATTTTTTGATAAATTAAGAATACAATTTGCAAATATTTTGAAACTTCCTGCCAATAATATTGAAACATTTCAGAAATTCTATGTAAAAATCTGCAAATACTTTGCAAAAAATCCCGCTAATATTACCAAAACAGTTCATGAATTTATTAAATATTCTCCAATATTAAAAAAAGCACAGTGTATCCAAACAGTGAGAGTGCTCACGCATGCATGCACGTATATAGATATACACACCCACGCACAAATACACTCATATATATATAAACACACACACACACACACACACACACCACTTATACACGCATACACGCATATACGAGAAAATTGTATGTATGCATTTTAGCCATTTTCTAAAGTAAGCTTATTTAAACACAAAACTAGAAATGATAATTTGATAGCATACTTAGCCAATCATATTGAACGCGATAGGCTCCCATCTTTACACACACCTACGGATGCATATGTTCAGAAAAATTCACACACACACACCCATTCACGTACAAATACTCACGAACACGCACACATACACACGGACATATATATATTTACCAACTCCTCCGCACGAGCAGGATACGACACAAGGTCAATTTCTTAAGCGGAGTTTAACAGGTTTGAATTCCGAGTTTTCCTTCTCCTAGACTGGTTACCTAGCCATGGTTAAAGAAGTCAGTGTGCCCTGATATTTACCCATAGCTGGCGGGAGAGCAGGATTCATACCTTTCCCAAGGGTATTAGCGCTAAGTGAAATGCAATTACTACGTCCAGGATTTGAACTCGGGGCGACGAGCCCATTTCTCATCACTTTAACTATTACACCACGCGCTTCACATGGACATATATATATATATTGGTTTGAATTTCAGTTTTCCTTCTCATTGACTAGTTACCTGTATTGGTGTGTTTTAATATTTACCCATAATTCCGAAAGAAAAAAAAACAGAAGGATTTGTGCCTTTCCCGAGGCTTTTAGTACGAATCAAAAAGGATCATCCAGTATTTGAAGACGAGTCGCATTTTCCCCTCCGACAATATCGGTGCAGTTCCGATATATATATAGTAAGTAATGTCGTTTAAATTCGGTATCAGCTATAAAGCGACAGAGTCTATACCCTTTGAGTAGCGCTAGACAAAGGGGATTGTTCTTGGTGTAGAGCGCCACACCTACCATCAGCTCCTCACTTTACCAGACAGATCCCTGTTCTACTCATACGCTGTGAGCGAGGGCAGGTATCGAACCAGGAACATTGTGGCTGTTATATATATATATATATATATATATATATATTTAACTTATATATATATATATATATATATATATTATATATATATATATATATAGTTATATAAGAAAGGAAATGAATAAAAGGGGTATATATAAAAAAAGATATGAAAAACACCACAAAATGCTGTTAAAGTGAAAACATTTTATAACTTCGCTGAATGATTAATATTTCGATTTTATGAAAATCGTTATCAGAGCTTGTTTATTTCCGTATTATTAAACAAGCTCTGATGACGATTCTCATAAAATCGAAATATTGTTCAATATCAGCGAAGTTATTAAAATGTTTTCACTTTAACAGCATTTTGTGGTGTTTTCTATCTTAAATATATATTATATATAATATATGATTATATATATATATATATATATATATATATGAGGAATAAATGCGTGTTACACGATACAAATGAGTAAAGTAGAACTGTTCAAACTCCTGGGGTAGCACCCGTTGTTGATCGTAATCAAATTCCACGAGGGAATTTAACTCAATCGGGTATATATTGCACTGTTGTAGAACACCTCCTGAGATACTAATTTCAAATTAATTGTGATAAAAGCGATTTTGGCTTTGGACTTGACTGTAATATACAGATGGTTGACAACTGTGTTTTAAGTATCTTAATATCGTGAAAGCAAAATATCATGAGCTAATTGCTGGTTAGCTTTCACATTTTTTTCTCATGTCGTCATGTTAGTAATAACAGTTCTGGGTGGTTAGATAACAGATAAAATAGTTTACGATAAAAAAATAAGTAAATTTCTTTTCTTCTATAATGTTACTGAACCTTATAAACAACTGAGGATATAACTGTATTCACCAGAATACGATTCTCACTTCTTACTCTGTCTGTCTGTCTGTCTCTGTCTGTCTGTCTGTCTGTCTCTCTCTCTCTCTCTCTCTCTCTTCTCTTATCTCTCTCTCTATCTATCTACTCTGTTAAATATATATATATATATATATATATATATATATACACGTATATGTATAATATGTATACATTTATATATGGGAGAATAATATATGCTTATATAATATATATATAATATATATATATATATATATATATATATATATATATATATATATATATATACATATACATGTATAGATATATCATATATATACATGTATATATAATATATACACATGTATATATACATATATATATATCAAATGTATACGTGTTTATATATATATATATATATATATATATATATATATATATATATATTATGTGTGTGTGTGTGTGTGTGTGTGTGTGTGTGTGTGTGTGTGTGTGTTATTTAATATTTCTTAAAATATTTTTTTTAGAAAGTGCTCATATCCTATTGTCAACACTGAATTTTAAAAAAGAACAAATTTTAAGTGAATAAATTAAAACCAGTTCGCGTTATGTAAAATTCCATACAACTCTTGATACACATTTCAAACATACCAGTTATTTAATCTAATTACTTTTAATGTTGACTCATTCATCAACCAACTTGTCCCTGTCAAAATTTTCATATATCGTACACATTATAATAATTATTAACATTCTGTTCACCCTTACAATGATCTAATAAACAATAAAAAATGCATATTTGGATATTATACCTGCTTACCCGAAATGTAATTATTTATTATAGTAATCGGGTGCAAGGGGAGAGAAAATATTTATTTTGAATGTCTCGTTCTCTCTCTCCCTCCCTCCTCCCTCCCTCTCTCTCTCTCTCTCTATCTCTCTCTCACTATCTCTCTCTCTCTCTCTCTCTCTCTCTCTATCTATATATCTATCCACCCAGACATACACACGCGGTTGCGTGTGTGCGTGAATCCATGCATTAAGAATGTCTTGTATAGTTTCAATGCGATGTAGAAAGTTGATTTATAGAGAACTTCTGTGTTTGTGATAAACACATTCCAGTTCATTTTGAAAAGGAATTACTTCTGTTGAACGGGCACAACATAAGATAGGTTGTTCTGATACATGATCCAATATGCTGATCCATAAATGATGCTAGGAAACCCAATGGATTCTAATCATATTTTGCTTTAGTCTTTCTTCCAATTACTATTTCATAACAATTTTGTTATAGTCTGTCAAATCAATTTTTGTTTTTACCAGTCAATCACCTTTTTTAGAATGGTACCCAACGATACAGGGGAATCTTGACACTTATTTGAATTTACAACCCCATCCACCAAAAGTAGGATGGGACTCAAGGACAGTTTTTTAGTAGACCTTGGCTGAATTGAATTCAGAGTTTTCCTTCTACTAGACTGCTTGTCATTTAAGGGTTAAAAAGTAACCTCTACTTTTTGTTTCCTAAATGGGTGAGAATATATACATCCATACCTTTTATACACGGATTGTTATGAAATGAAAAATCAAACTGCATCGTCCCTGAAACGAGAACTATTACAACTCGCATCTCCCTTAAAGTATACTTTGTCCTGAATATTCAGATTTGTCTGACCAAAAACAATGTAAGGCGAGTAATACATCATTCACACACAAAATGGTGAAAATTAAACCGGATATATAAGCCGATGCGTTCGATGGTACCTCCAAAGAGCTACTCTTGGGTTAGCAAATAGAGTAATACAATAATAAGAGATAATATCTCTAATATAATAATATACATTATAGTAGTACCAAAATCTATATATTAATTCAAGAGACATATATAAATGTACCACGGCAAAAATAGCACATTACAGCTATATTTTTAGTACAACAATAAACATGACTTAATCCGTTTTGATCGTGGAGGTGTTTCTAATATTACGTGATTTGGACAGTAAGTGTGTGAGGAAACACATAAAAGTCAGGTTTGAATTCAGAGTTACCTTTCATCAATTGTCAAACCAAGATTATAGAGACAAGTCTTTCGTACTATTTACCTATAGCTGAAGGGAGAATAATTGGATTCATACCTTTTCCATGAGTTTTAATGCTATGAGAAATGCAAACAGCCTTGTTCACTATTTGAACCCGGTTAAACGAGTCCATTCCCTACAACTATAATCGTTACGCAAAGAGCTGGTCCTTGAATAGATCAAATTCCAGAGCAATGTGAAAAAGAAGCATACTTTATTTGGTTTAGGTTTTTAACTGGATATCATATTATTTATCATCGACATTGTCGATATTAACAAGAAATCTATGAAATGCAAATGAGAATGATTCAGCCGTTTCTAAATAGTAATAGAAATAACATCATGGACTGCTGTTACAAGCAGTTCCCCTACGTTCTAATAAGCTGTAAATATTCACTGGATCTTGGGGAAGTTACCTTCTACAACGCAATATACTTATCTATTTAGTTGAATTCCAAAGAGAAATTTGCCTGTAATCAAAAGCAGAGACAGCTTCGACTTTACTCATTTGGTTTTGCACGCGGCTATGAAAACTGTGACGTTAAAGCCCTGATCTAGTTAACTCTGTTCTCAGTAGCGGAAAATTATTTCACGAGGCTTAGCGAGAAAAGCAGGACTTCATTGGGTCAATTTCTTTGCACTGATACCTCGTCTATTGTCCAGTTTTGCCGGGTTATTTTTTTTTTCGGTATTTGATCAGATGCTGTGCGCTACACAACAAGATTTGCGCTGAAGACTGCATCGTAGTGCACGAATCGATGTAAAAATATGAAATGTCCATGTCCATTTTCCGTAAGTTATTCAGAGCACGAAAATCCTTGTGTAATTTTTATCTAGTTTTTTTTAAGCCTTTCGTTGCAGTAGTGCAAACCACACAGCTACACATTGAAAGAATTCCATTTTTATTTTATCAGAGGGATCAGATTGCCATATGGTCGATAACCTGTCGATAGCATTCAGTTTTTATCAAAGTATATTTGTCATCCCTTTAAGCAGATAAGGTATTGCTACCGAGGTATTTGAGCTGGCATTATAATTCTAGAGGCCCGCCATTTAAGGTAGTGGATAGTAAATAATCACAATTTTTTTCAAAACTAAGGTAGAAACTACACACATACGTATACAGACACACATACACCAGCGGCCCACACACAAATATATATATTTTAAGAGTATTTACGGGTTTCGAAGGAGCTCTTATTTCTCCGTAGTTGTATGCAAATTGTCGGACAAAGAAGACAAAAACACAATGGAAATTTAATACATGTATAGAAAAAATAATACAAGAACTTGTTGCAAATTTTATTGGTATTTGCTACCAGACTTATCTGAGTTAAGTAATGTTCTTGGAGTAGAGGTAATAACAGAGGTATTCTGTTCGTTGGTAGGAAATGTTGATAAGACGCTTCGTCTCGGTAGTTTCTCGTTCTTCCTCGTAACCGGTTCAGTGATAATTAATGGGGGATGCTATTTAGAAGCTTCTCGCCCTGGTAACAGTTCCTTTTAATGACAGTGAATGGGCCCTTTTCAAGTAGACTATTTGGTCTTCAGCCTTCGATAGTGTGCTTTGTGCCTTCAAAAGTGTGCTGTGAAAATATGCCTCCCTCCAGGTCAACGGTCCGTGGAAGTAAGCCCTGTTTTTGGCCTAAGTGATGAATGAAGTGTAGGGACCGCTATTTACGTGACTACCCTCAGTGGGTGCTCCATGATAAGTAGGCCCTGTTTTGGGCTAAGTTAAAAAACGTTTATTTTTACGTCTCTCGTCCAGTAACTGCTATGCGATAAGTGAAGTTTTTGGTTTTAGTGCTAACATACGATGTTGGCGATTCGCCCCCTATCGGTAGGGGAGATAACTAGTTGTGGAATTTCCAATAATATATACGCGTGATAGATTCTTCATATATGCTTTGTAGATATTTCAGGTTGTTTAGCTTTTTTAAAAACTCCAAAAGCTGCCGGTTGTTTAGCCGAAGATTTCAGCATAATATTCTTTTGTCGAAAATGGCATCCTGAAAACCAAGTGAATCTTGGTACAACTAACTTGAATTTAACCTCAGCATGTTTGTATATACAGCCATTTAGCAATGTTATTTCAATCTCCATAACACTTTGATTATCACATCTGATAAGCTACTTGCAAAATGACTCGAACAGCAGTTGTCCTGGCTTCATATGTCTGCTAACAGTTCGCAACAGATAAATGAAAAAATGAATATCTAAATGATAACGAAGAGCTTATTTACTAAACCCCCCCCACTACAGGTGGGGTGTGATACCAGCTTATTTTCCGACAGTTTACTGCTGCTTTGAAAACATTTTTTTTTATTTCAATCTACCTGACTATTTATGTATAGATGGGAGCAGAAGAGATAGATATTTGCTTTTCCAATTGGCAATAGCACAAAATGAAACGCAAACAGCCGTGTCCAGATCTGCACTCGGGTCACCGTGTTCATTTTGTTAGATGATAGCGTCTACTTCCCACACCTCATTGTGTATGTACGTTTGTATTTTTTGTGTTTTTACATATAAATGTTTCCACAAAAGTTTCTTTTTCCTTCACTTCTCCATTCAGCGAACTTCTTTCTGCCTGAGTTACTGTTTCTCATCTATTTTCCCCTTACTTTATTATCCCTTTAACGTTATGTTGCATAGCGCCTTCTTTACCGGCACTAAATAGGTATATGTTATATACTGGTCTTTTCACGTTACCAAATCTATATAACGTATATACCTTTCTTACTTCTTACTCTGGTCATCTATTCTTCTGGTCGGTTTTGCTTTTGATCGTCTATCATCTATCTTGGTCTGGTATATCTTCTAAGGTCTGTCTGGTCTTCTATTGAGGATTCCGGGTCTGGTTTCTGTTGCTAGGGATTTCTTGTTATCCGAAGCCCTGTGTCATTGTTAGTTTTTAGTAATAAACACAAGACTTCGATTTACGATGATGTTACTTTATTCGTAGATCCCCAGACCAGACAATCTGCGCAGTGAGACTCACATCTTGCTAGCTTGGCTTCTAACTTCTAACTGACTAACTGAGTTGCTTACTCCTTAAACCGGAAGGGGGCTTTCTATCGGGGTTCCGTTTCTCACGGTCTACCCCAGAAAGCAAGGCCAGAGTGAGGTCAAACGCTGTCACTCACTCTCAAGGCCATCAGCTGTACTGATCGCCATAATGATTTCTACAATACCTTAAAAATGTATTAGGGATCCAATAATTATGTAACAGTTATTCCTTTCAGTTATTGTACAAATAGGTAAACGTCTATATAAACCTTCAATCAGAATTAGCTAATATTTAGAAATTGTTTTAAACTCCATCCAGGGGAATTTAATAACTTATACAATTTGTATTTTCGTAAGGATATAATAAAGTCGAGTTATTTTGATATTAGTAAGAATTAACCCAACTCGTTTGAAATAGATTTATGAGTATGGGGTATCCAGTGAGTATCGAATACGCTATTCAGTACTAATGCATTTGATAAACTATCTCGCTAATTAGTACATCACGACGAGATGTTTTCTTTTATCCAAGCTGTTTCCTAGGGATAGGATGTGATTCAAAGTCGCAAGTATGGTGCATCCAGTCAGGATTGAACACAGTATTCATTATTAGTGAATCTGTAAATCTAGCTTGCTAACCATTACAACGCCCCTATTTTCTATTTGGGTGTCACCGACAAGTACACATTTATTTTAGTCACAGCCTAAAAAAAGGTAACATGGTGCAGTTTCTGTATTCATGAATTGCAAAACAGCTTAAGGCACGTTTATATTATTCAAACAATCCTTGATATCAGCACACGTTATCGCTAACGATAAGTAAATTGCCTAAGTATATTTTTGTGAAAATTGAATACCATCAAAACTGCCGACCGCGAAGATAAGGGAAATTGCATATCACTATGAGAAATAGCTAAATGCTTATTAAGCATTGAAAACAAAAGAAAATCTTGGAAAGAAAAGAAAATCTAATAAAGGAAAAAGATAAATTAACCTCGACTGAAATCGAGAAGAGTTTAATCGAAAATTCGCCGAGGGAAACAATTTACTTGAATAGTATTTTGATTCTTAGGATAAAACAAAATAGCTACTTTAAAACTCTACGTAGTTTGGTGAATTCAAATATCCGTTATCATTTGGGTTTATTCATTGCAATTTCAGGATATGCTATTCGTCAAAGTTAATTACTACAAAGAGATAATTATTTCACTTTATGACTTATATTTACTATTATATTTTAGAGATAAGAAATATATAATTGTTACATTATATTTTCTTGAATATACAATGCATGGCATGCTTCTAGAAACATTTTCTATCTCAGCCATAGGTTTCTCCGAATATTACTAAAATAATTAAACCATGACTTGAAGTTGCAACGTATATTATCTGCATTTAATCTCAAAGTAAATAATTTCGTATTTATTTAAATTATTTTATATTTTTTGTGATGAATATTCCTACCCATATTAAATGTTTGAAATTGTTTTGCGTGAGAAAAGATAATTGCTTACAGAGGCCTAATCTTTTATATGCTACTAACTATGATTTTGTGTTTTAAGATTTTCTTTTTAACGGAAACGTTGCGGGATAAATATCTGTAGAATTTGTTATATATATATATATATATATATATATATATATATATATATATATATATATATATATACCCAATCCCTCCGCACGAGCAGGATGTGACACAAGGTCAATTTCTTAAGCGGAGTTCAACAGGTTTGAATTCAGAGTTTTCCTTCTCCAGACCGGTTGCCTAACCAAGTTAAAGAGCCCAGTCTGCACTACTATTTATCCATAGCTGGAGGGAGAGTAGGATTCATACCTTTCCCAAGGGTATTATCGCTAAGTGAAATGCAATTACCACATTTCCAGGATTTAAACTCGGGGCGACGAGTTCATTTCCCATGACTTAACCATCACACCACGCGCTTCCTACAGAATTTGTAGAATTTGTTATAAGTTAGTGTGGATGCTACAGATATGATTTCAATGTAGAGACCACATACCCATAAGGAATCATTGATTTTTTACTAAGGGGTTATTGCAAATCTAAGGCAGTAAAAGTGTCTGAATTAATGTGTGGGTGGTTACCAGCTTGATTGTTTATGTCTGCTTCATAATCAAATGCTGTTTATCAACTGCCATCGGCCCTAACTGTGATTGTAAATGGATATGTGTTATTAATTTATGCACTTTTAGTAAGAAGCGGTATTGACTGAACTAATATTATCTTAGTTGATTGGTTGGTTGATTGATTTTAACGGCATATCAGCCCGTCTGGTGTTATGTGATGCCTAGCGGTTAGAAAGTAATATATGTTGTGTATATATATTTACACTTTTATAGTAATTGGTTTTAACAATGTGTTAGCATCATTGCTGTATGGTATTGGATAGGTTCATGTCAATATGTTATGGTATAATGTAAATCCTTCAAAAAGGACAGAATGTTGACTTTTCCAAACAAATCGTTCATATGATATTATCGTTGGAAATTAATTCCACACGTTGATTCAAGTGCTAGATGATGTTGCTTTGCTTCATTTCAATTGGGAAATACATGATCCTTCTTCCCCCGCAGTTATGTGTGAATAGTAGGGCAGTGGGGCCCTTTGCACGTGACTCGGTAACTGATATTCAGAAGTAATGACTTGAAAGACATGGATTTCACAATCTGCAGATAGTTGTTTGAAAAGTATGTGGCCCAAAGGTACACCAGTCTTTCGGTATCAGATCCTTCAGGAAAAAATAGAAAGAACACTTAACCCCCAAGTCACAACTGCCGAGAGCAAGATCCCATGACTTACTCTATCAAAGCATCGAACCAGACACCTCAACATTCTCACCTCTCACACATTCTCTCTGCCACTTCGGTACGTGCCCTGTCCCGTTCAATAAAAAAATTCCACGTGGCCTCATGATGATTCATCCTTAAACTTTTCCATTCTAATCTACATATATATATTTACCAACACCTCCGCACGAGCAGGATGTGACACAAGGTCAATTTCTTAAGCGGGGTTTAACAGGTTTGAATTCAGAGTTTTCCATCTCCTACACTGATTGTCTAACCAAGGTTAAAGAGCCCAGTCTGACCTACTATTTATCCATAGCTGGAGGGAGAGTAAGATTCATACCTTTCCCAAGGGTATTAGCGCTAAGTGAAATGCAATTGTCAAGTCCAGGATTTGAACTCGGGCGACGAGTCCATTTCCCATGACTTTAACCATTACACCACGCGCTTCCTACTCTAAAATCTGGTAGGCACTCATAACCCGTTCACCATAATGCCTTTTATATAAAGTTATAATGGACTTTTAGTGACGTCTTGATAAAATCCAATTTACTGCAAAGAAATATGAAATCGCTTTCTATTAGTGAATATGCAGATTATTCCTTAATAATGTTCAAGATCTAAGATATATTGTCTTCACAGAATTGTTAGCAATGAGATAAAGGTTATGGTTTCTTAGTAACGAGAAAAAGTAAGAATCACTCCTTTCCGTACAATATTCAATATACAACAAATTAGTGTGCATATATTGTATTTCAAATAGCACTAATACTCATAGTAAAAGTATGTATCCTACTTATCTCCATCCAGCTACGGTTAAATAGTAAGACAGGCTGGGCTATTTAACATTGTTTACCCAAGCATTCCAAGAGAAAGAAAATTCTTCATTCAAATCTGTTAAATTCCACTTAAAAAATAGGTATCGTGTCATGTCCATCTCGTGCAGAGGGATTGCTAAATACATATATATATATATATATATATATATATATATATATATATTATACGAAAATGAAATGGCCTACATATTTAATGTAAATGAATAAAATAACTTGTAGAAAAAGTTAATGTACAAACAAACTAAAAGTTGTTTAGAATGAAGCATGAGAAAATACTTTTTACTGGTATAATTCGAGAATTCTATCCCTTCAACTGGCAGTGAAAATAAAAATAAAAATTCCCGCATTCTCTTCAACAGATCTTTCGTTTCTGTTAGGTGATATTCGGGTTATTAAAGTGCATCAGAGATGTATCCAGTTCATTTCCTTTTTGGTATTTTAAATATATATATATATATATATATAATATAATTGCATTTTACTTAGCGCTGATGCCCTTGGGAAAGGTATGAATCCTACTCTCTTTCCCGCTATGGATAAATGGTAAGGCAGACTGGGCTCTTTATCCTTGGTTAGACAACCGGTCTAGGAGAAGGAAAACTCTGAATTCAAACCTGTTGAACTCCGCTTAAGAGAATGACCTTGTGTTACATCCTGCTTGTGCAGAGGGGTTGATATATATATAATATATATATATTATATATATATATATATATATATATATATATATATATAGATAGATAGATAGATTGAGAGATAGATAGAGAGAGAGAGAGGGGGGAGAGAGATAAAGGAATCAATACAGATTTAACACTATGAATAATGAAACCTCTAAAGAGTTGCCTATATTCATGATTATGATGGCTTCTTGTTTCCATGATATTAAAAATTAGACTACTTTATAAATTATGATACTCTGATAAATCCTTATAAAACAAAATTATATTTATAAATGTATAACCATTGAATTGTATTTTCCTCAGAATTCCTTAAACCATTCACATAAAAAAAATCTGAATTGAAAAAGAAAAAATGGAAGAGAATAAACTCTGATTTGATATTCAAAAATCTATCCTACTCATCAACTTTGATGTTTGCATTTGGTCATTCACACCCAAATACGGGTAGGTATTTACCAATTCCACTCGGTTTGGATTGCGACGCAAGTCCGCAAATATGATGTATTCATGGAACTCGCTATTCAGGCATAATAGAATTGCGAAAGGAGCGTGCAAACCATTACATGTTGATGGGATGCCCGCAGCGAAATACTGGTATTTTCACTGCTTAGCCTCAGCGGTACTGGGGATTTCCTCTGAGGTAGCACTTCCCATTTCACACGACATTAACGGGCCAAGGTCAGTCCTTGATGTTTAATGTTTAAATTTAAGAAAAGCAATTTCGAAGTAGCTAATCAATGTTCTCCTTGTTTTCATGTAGTCTCCCATATAAAAACAGGTTTGTGTCATATATAATCCCTGTTTTAAAATAGAATTTCATAAGTTCAATGAAATATACACAGTTAATAAGCATGAACTCACTTATATATACTTTATTTTCAGAGAAATGAGAATTGTACAACTTAAAAAATGCCTATCCGAAGAAAAAATGACATCTAGATAAAATATCACTAAGGGAATTGAACATTTACCGGTGAATTTTCTGAGCAGAATATATGAAAATAAAAGCAAACCAAAAAAACAAAACAATACAAAGCAAAACAAAAACAATAAAAAAGGAACATGCCTTGTTCAGATAGACCTTGGCTTCGCATCGTGCATTGGTTGACGAGCTAACCCGGATACAAATGATCAAATTTCAATAATTAACAGAATCATCATAGATATCTTCAAATCTATTAAAACTCGAAATATTTCTTTTTACAAAGATGCGAACATAGAAGAGATTCTTTGTATATTAAACAGGTAGGTCATTATGGAGGAATAAGTAAAAGAGATCTAGTGTTGTTTTTATTTATTTTTTTATTTTTAAGAAATTACAATTTATCAAGACAGACAATTGAGAAGTAGACAGACTCTTGGAATTTCGCCATACTATTATCCTTTCAGACGATTCTTCATTTACTCAATTTTCACTCAATAGACAAAGGTAGGTGAAGCAATTGTCTTTATCACAATTCAGTTAGAACCGCCTGCAGCCTGCTATTAAACATGTCAGAATTTCGGATATTGCGTACGAAGCAATTCCGAGTCATTCAAATCCGCTGGCCTATGTAGGATATAAATGTAGCAAAATATATATCAGTTTTGAAGAAAGGAAATTATCTAGAATTTTCTTATGATCATTTAACTAAAATACCGATATTTTTATGAAAAGGTAGAACTATCCTATGCAAGTTGCCTAATAGATGTCAAATATAATAACGTATTGTGTCATTCTTTGAAATAGGTAAAAATTTTTATATATGAATTTCATTGAATGAGTGTGGACTGTTTTCGATTGCAAAATACTTTCAAAAAACAGAAAGATATCATTTTTTCGCAAAGCATTGCCGAATGTCCAACGTGAGATTTTTGTATACATACAAATAATTTTACTCAGACAGTTGATAGATAAACATGTCTCGTAATAATAGATATATGGGCATGTTTAAAAATATAGATTTTATAATGATGATTTTTCAAATGGATGTATTTCCGATTTTCTGTGTGACGACATTGAATTGCATTCGTTTCTTCTAAATGCCACGTCTGAGATATGTATGAAAAAAAAACAGTGGAATGTGTCTGTATTAGATAATCGCACAAAAATTGGGAAGGAATAATAAATAATTCAATAATCGGATAATCAATAAGGTCAGAAATTATATAAATTTTATTCCACTACGACAAAACATGGCCATATTGCAGTTAATAAACAGCACAGACCATCGAGAAGCAATCGCATTCGCACAATCCAATATTTTTTCCGAAATTAAAAAAAGGGTTTAAAGTTGAAAATCTTTGTCCGGTGACAAACCTGAAGTTCCTATGCCTAATTGGATAGAAATCCTTCTATATTGACTAAATAAAACAATTATTGGATCATTTAGAAATGTCATTTTTCTGAATGCTAACGAAACTGAAATAAAAAAGAAAGAGTTAAAAATCCAATTCAACATTTTTATCTGGTTCCACAACTGAAGCTGTTGTGTGCAAAAGGATTATATCTCTCATAATAAAAAAAAAGGAGATCTAACCACGTGAACACATCCCACGATATGGAAAAATTCATTCGACAAAATTGTGATTATGAAGAAAAACAGCTTTGTGATTGTGAAAATAAATAAGCTCAATTCATACTGATACGAGGCTAGTTGTACGATTTGGATTAAAATTAATTTTATATTATCAGGTTTATCAAGCAACCATTGAATCGACCAAATATGTTTTTCTAATTAAATGAACTCCCACACAGTATGCTTTCTATACAAACTCTTTTTTTTGAAAATATAATTGTCAGAATTAAAGCTCTGACACAAAAAATAAATAAATAAATAAAAAAATGAAACAAATTGCAACCTCTCTGTAACCACAAATGAACGTATAACTAATTTATATATATATTATATTTTTTATTTATTCATCAATTTTATTTATTCTAATCATTTTTCATTCATTTAGTTTTATCTAATTTTATTTATTGATTCGTTTATCTATTCTAATTTTTATGTCATATGCACTAATAACTAAGAAAGTTATGTATTTGTTCAAGTCTATGTCTCGCAAAAGATCTAACAACTTGAACACATCCCCCAATGTACAAATGTTTTTTACGACACTCCTTTCTGAGGATTGTGTGAAAGAAATGAACCTCAATAACGGAAATATAGTCTCCATAATCCTATAATTTCTTGGTGTTATAACTGCTCCACTATGATAGCATTGAACAATCTTTATATGCATCTAGTTTTCTTATTTGCCATCCTTCATAATATATATATATATATATATATATATATATATATATATATATATATATATATATGTGTATTAAATGTAGTTGGCTTTTGTTAAACAGGTAAATCTCTTTAGAAATTATTTATTGCCAATCTTTTATTGGTGCCTAACACCCTTTTATATTTTGAAATCTGATAAATATAGGCCGAAACATGTAGTTTCTCATCATTGTTAAGGCACTGAGTGATATCCTAATATGAAATGTTCTAAATAAGAAAATTCACCTTATATTAGATAAGTTGATTATTATTTGGAGATTTAATAACGTTAACCGATCAACTACAGATAACTAAATAAACATCACTTTGATATTTCATGTGAAATCTAATGGGAAATGTATGTAAATGTGTAATATGATTAATATCTGGTTCTTGCAAAGAAGAGAATAGAGTTTTACCACCGAGAATGAATATTATAATTTGATATGAAGTAATATTTGATAAATTTGAATAGATTCAATAATATTCCATACTACTTTTTTTCAATTGAAACTCCGTCTAAGATATTTAATATTATCAATACTATGTTTCAGGGGATATATTTTACAGTATCTGACGTAATGTCAACTTCTGATGATTCCAAATAATATTCACATAATTAATTTTTATATAACAAGTTTGACCAAGCAAATGCAATTTTGAACTAGCCGTAACAATGCAAATTAGATCAAGATCCCAAAGAAGAGGTTCACATGGTCGAATAATGTATGTTATCAGCACAGGTTATCTTTATACTTTTCTTTTATCCACATCAATCAAGATCAATATAATTTTGATTAAATAAAGATGCTATAATCAAAACAGTTTAACGTTCAATTTTTTATCATCATAGATATATATGTTGTTATAACTATCAATTATTAAGTGAATCATACTTGTATATAAAATCCACAAATTGTGTTGTATGTATTATATTGGATTTTGATGTAATTTTGAACATATTCTATATTGTATTTTGATGTGTAGTAATTTTGTAAAGCACCCTTAATAACTGCTTGGGAATTATAACATATTGAAACCTGCAATTTTGTTTACGTATTAAAAAGAAACCATTTTTCCCAAATTTTGTATTTGAGAAATTAGGATGCGGAATTTTATAACTGTAGTTCCAACCAAATAGATTCATTTATGACTTTTTTGACCTCAATAATAAGTGGTTTGGAGGTTATGGGTGATTTGATATTGAGAAAATGGATTTTTGAGGAATTTGCTAGATATTTGGCCTGGTGTAGAAACAGCGTAGTAAAGACATTAAAACGAAAATTAGATTGGATTATTTTATTTCCAATATCTATTTTTCCAATATGGCCCTATGCAAAATGTCACAATATAGATCTTATAAAAATCTATGAACATAATATCGTAGATCCCCAAAATGTATCGCACTACTTAACTTTCTTTGAATATGTTTTATTTTACTCCTCATTTATCTTCGAGATTTGATAGGCAAATTGTCACCAAACCTTGCTACATTTCATTTCATTCTCTAGGAAGTATTCCCTCTAGAATCAGAGCATCAATTGATTAAAATTATACCTCTTGATATCCATGCTATATTGAATAGAATATAAATCCTAATTTATGAATATCTGTTGCCAATATCATAATATTCATATCATAATTACACAAGTTAGATTAGACAATATACACATTGTAAAAAAAACATCAGAGTAGTATTTTTATTTTTTTAAAAAAAAAAATAAAAATAAAAATACTACTCTGATGAAAAAATCAAAAAATCAAAATCAAAATACTACTCTGATGAAGGTCGGCAAAATCTGTGAACGGAACATTTTATGCATTTTCCTATTATTATTATCATCATCATTTCAACTCCATCTAATTATTTTAATAATAATAATAACGTAAATCCCTATACATTTTGCTAAACAGACCGAAACACATGTGTAAGTGATATCGATTAAAAGTGGTATCAATAAAATTCATTTTTATCCATCTACATTTCTTTTCTTTACTCATTTTTCCTCATATGTCGGATTCATTTCCCATTCTCACACACACACACACACACACACACACACACACACACACATATATATATATATATATATATATATATATATATATATATAGTACAGGAGTTAGTTAAAAGATATTGTCATTTTCATAAGGACAGGTATAATTACCAACACAAGAACATGTATCATACTTCAACATTTTTTAAAAAATTCAATATCCTTCAGGAAACTTATTGAAAACTTTGGTATCGCCCACTTATAATCCGCAGCCAAATGCATACCAACCAACCAAATAGCAACGCATACAGTCCCAGGGGAACACAAAGCAGTTTGAGAAAAACGAGAGAACATAAAAGCATCCCTACGTAATAAGAAAGCAAACAAACACAATATAACCGAATCCTAGGAATGACCAGATAGAATTAACCATAGCTTAAAAACAATTAGAATACATCAAAAGCCAAATAATTAAAATTAGAAATTATCTGAAGATAAACATAAACATTAGCATAACCGGCAGTAAATAAAATTACCAGTAGAAAAATCACCTTGTGATCAAAGCTAAAAGCTACCAACCAAGAAAAGTGTCTTCTGAAGGAGAAAGAACACTTCAAAAAATGTGCTTGCAAAACCTCCAAAAATAACAGATAAAATACTCGACTAATCATTAATAGCCGACTAAACGTAAAGTCAGAAAACACTTTATGGTCGATAAGAATTTTCTTAGAAAATCAAAACAGTTTTCGGAAAATCGATTCACAACTTCTCCGATTTTGACTATCCATTGAATAGTAGGGATTCGAGCAAAAAATATCGAGGCAACATTATTGTATGTAGATTTTTCCAAGGCATGTGACTCCATATGCAGAGGATATATGAAGCAATATGGTCTCCTCCGAAGAAAGAGTCACCGCTTCATTGACACTCTATAAAGACAGGGAAGAAATGGGTTGTTGAACTAATGGTGAAAACTATTTCTTTGACATCGTTGCAGAAGTCTTAAAAAGAGTTATATTAGCTCTATTATTATTTTTAAAGAACGTCATTAGATACCAGAAGAAAAAGGCTTCACACTAAAAAAGGCAAGAAGCAGGCGATATCCAGATAAACTATCACAGATCCGGACTACGCAGATCGTCTAGCACTTCTTGAAAATACTCTGTTCAAGCCGAATCACTACTTCATAGTCTCATTGACTCTATGAATAGAGATAAAACAGAGTTGATTAGACAACTCCACGCTATAAATATAGACAAGTCCACACTAAAAGGTAAGAACCTAAAATTAATACACCACTTTACATACGTAGGTAGTCATATTTCATGCACAGAAAGCAATATAAATATACATATATATATATTTACCAACCCCGCCGCACGAGCAGGATGTGACACAAGGTCAATTTCTTAAGCGGAGTTCAACAGGTTTGAATTCAGAGTTTTCCTTCTCCTAGACCGGTTGCCTAACCAAGGTTAAAGAGCCCAGTCCTGTCCTGTCCACTATAGCTGGTGGGAGAGTACGTTTCATACCTTTCCCAAGGGTATTAGAGCTAAGCGAAATGCAGTTACCACATCCAGGATTTGAACTCGGGGCGACGATTTCCATGACTTTAGCCATTTCACCACGCGCTATATAAATATACATATAGGAAAGGCATTGACTGCTATATACATATTATTGATCATATGGAAACATGATCTCACAGATGAGATAAAGGGAGAATTACAAGCTGTAGCCGTATTAGTGCTACTGTATTGACTTTAATGAAAAGTTTTGATTATAACTTTGGTGAGAATTGCAAGAGGATCCTGCATTGTTTCTTGAACAAATCCTAGAAGCATTATCCCACGAAAAAGCAGCTGTACGGCCATTGATCTCCTTGTTGTATACCCTTCTTCTTTACTTCTTTACTTACCTCTTTCTTACTCTATTCTTCTTGTCGTCTTTGGAATCTTATAACATCTTGTCTTGGTCTGGAATCTTCTAAGGCCTGGACTTCTCTTGGGGACTTCGGGTCTGGTCTTCTATTGGGGATTTCTCTTTATCAGAAGCCCTGTGTCATTGTTAATTTTTAGATAATAACACAAGACTTCGATTTACTTTGATCATATTTTATTCTCGTAATCCCCCACCAGACTACACGCGCAGATCGAGTCGGCCGCGTGTATAACACGACTTACCACCTTCGTGGTTTCTCGTCGACTGACTAAAATTTATTTCTAATCTAAACCGGAAGAGGGTCTTCTCCACCGATTCTCACGGTATCCACCGCAAGGAAGGATCAGGACAGGTCAAGCCTTATTACTCATCCTTCAAGGCTGTGGGCTGTAACTCATAACATCCATTTTGATTTCTACACAATTGCACATAAATATTAGGTATCTAATAAGTATGTAACATCCTATCAAATCAACCATCCGTGTAAGACAAAGAGAACACACTGGTGACTGCTGGAGAAGCAAAGACAACCACATAAGTGGCGTTCTCCAGTGGAAAAACTACACATCGACAAACCAGTGTTGCTCGAACAACAAAAACCTACATTGATCAGCTCTGTGCAAATACTGCGTGCATTGTGGAGGCTCTTCCAGGAGCGAGCTTCTATATAGACGGGTGGTGAGAAAGAGTCAGGGAAAATCATGCTGATGACACGATGATGATAATGATCATTTATGAATTATTTTATAACCATAATATCCATTATTTTATGGCATTCAATAGCTATTACAGTAATTTTGTGAGTTCAGTTCTGTATATTTTGTAAAATAAAATATACTTTAAGTACGGGAACACTTCAGCAATATTTATCAGATTTCAACTGCGATCATGGGGTTACGAATGAGTTCTTTAGCTAAACATACTGCCAATCAAGAGCAAAATAAATCTAGTTTTAATAACTGAAATACCGTTTCATTATAATGTTATTTTTATTCTTCAGTATACTCATCTATTTAGAAAACATAATTTTTAAATAGTTTTAAAATTCAATAAATTCGATTCTTTTTTTCTAAAAATATTATAAAATATTCAGCCAGTATAAGATATTTCACCATAACTAGCATTTTTATTAATAATATGATATTTCATAATACATATCTGCTTTGTGGACGGACGTTTATCGTGTTAAATATTTATAAAGAATGACAAAATAGTAACACACCTGTCGTGTGTGCTAATTTGATTAACAGGTTTTGTAGAAACACGTCTGATTGTTTTGGGACAGAATGGAACTGATGATAATCGACTATTTGATAAATGAAGATAATTCTAAAGTCTCTCTCTCTCTCTCTCTCTCTCTCTCTCTCTCTCTCTCTCTCTCTCTCTCTCTCTCTCTCTCTCTCTCTCTCTATCTCTCTCTCTCTCTCTCTCTTATGTATATATATTATTGAAAATTGAGCAAAAATCGGATAAAAAATAAAACAACTTCATTCATTTGATGTTTTGACACGGTATTTAACGTCTGAAGATTTATTTGAAACAAATAAATGAGGTGGCCTCAGATAAATCTCCTGAAGAAACCTCGTTACATACCGAGACAGACTATCAATTGAATTAAGTTGTTTTGTGTTTTATCCGTTTTCCCTCATTTTTCATTCACATTTTGTTGGATTTACCCAAACTGTTACTCCTCATATATATATATATATATATATATATATATATATATATATTATAAAAGGGGTACAAGAGATAAGCTACTCGAGTTTCACCATAATGATCTTCAGGGTTAATTCCACTGAATTAATCGAGACACCGATTAATAGCAGTCGATTTCACGCATGTGGTCATTGCATTAAAATGTTCGTTGCGAAGGAACGCTGACTTTCGATTCAAAAAGGTCTCACACCGGAAGTTGATATTTTGTAAAATTCAAAAAGTAAACAATAAGTTAGAATCGATTTGTTTTAATCTATTTACTAGGATGCAGCTGGTAACAATTGTATGTGTCATAATGTTTAAAAGCGGTTTCATTAAAAAAAAGGGTTCAAATCTATTGATATTGTTTTGTTTTGATTAGAGTTATTATGAAGTGAGCGTAGTTATACGCATTGGTGTATATCGTATTCACGGTAATTCTATTATTATAATCGATGCTTAAAACAAATTAATAATAAGATCAAAGGGCAATGCATGGTGAATGAATTTTGGTTTTGTTAAAACATGTTTAAATGTATTTATTCGAATATATTTTAATTGAAGCTGAAATAATGTGAATATGTGAGGGGTGGAATTATAATCTTGGTGATTATGTATTACAATTAAAATTGAAAGGCCTAATGAATTAAGAATGGATAAAATGTAAATTAGAAATTAAAAAATTAAAATTTAAAAATTCTGCATATATGTATGTATACACATGCACACACACACACACACACACACACACACACACATATATATAATATATTGCTTCAAGGCAATTACAATGCGTATATCGTATAAAATTCGATAATTATAGAAAATAACCATGACAAGTGAATTTGGCAAACGATTATGCGATGCTAGAACATCGTACAGTCTGTTTCAACTTCATTAAGTCACATCAGCGATGTATACTAACTATTTCCCTCCGGCAAAAATCGAAACCGGTAGTCCAGCAGGCAAAGTATGTGACTTTACCGCTCGGTCAACGGTCCGCATCGTACAATCCCTGCGAAATTAACCCGTCAATGATAATAGCACGCCTCTACCATATGAGGTGCGCGGACGTTGAGTGAATAACAACAAACTAGACCCATGCCCCGGTGAAGTAAATAATATTTT
Organism: Doryteuthis pealeii; assembly: GCA_023376005.1. Classification (NCBI taxonomy): domain Eukaryota; kingdom Metazoa; phylum Mollusca; class Cephalopoda; order Myopsida; family Loliginidae; genus Doryteuthis; species Doryteuthis pealeii. Next base: position 67,169,517 of record CM042158.1, read on the forward strand.
GGGATGTTTGTTTTTAGAAGCATTGTTGAATAAAGTATATATTATCTATATGTTTTGCTTAAAGGCAATTACAATGCGTATATCGTATAAAATTCGGTCATATATATATATATATATATATATATATATACATATACACATATATATATACACACATGTAAATACATATATACATACATGCATTTAATTCTTATGTGTATATAAAGAATTATTAATAGAGGGGGAGAAACAGTATGAATATACAACGGTTGGTGTTGGGCTTGTTGTCACATGTTTTTTGCTTAAACGTAATGCGGCAAGTAGAAAGTATGTAATTATGCTGTTAGCTTATTAATTATTTATTAAATGTTTGGGGAGTGGTTTTTTTCTGAAAAAAAGATTGGGACTGGGGGTGATTTAAAATTCATGTTTGGTTAGTGTGTATTAGGGTTAAAATCAAATTATATGTCATGCGGATAATATTACGTTAACTCGTAGCAAATGCTTGCATATTGGTAAATAAATAAAGGTGTTCTAATTTGAATGACTACAGTGTTGGCAGTTATATATTGTGAAATAAATTTTATTATTTATTTGGTTATTGGTAAGTGTTGATTAAATAAAATAAAATAAACTAGAATAGATAAATAATATTAAGTAATATATATATATATATATATATATATATATATATATATATATATATATATATATATATATATATATATATATAATATATATATTATAAAGAGAACACGAAGAACAGTAGCATTACCAAGCGAAGTAATTTCTTCAACACTGGTGCCGTTTTATCATTTTTTCTAACTCTTAGTTATTCTCTTCGTAAATATTTATTCCTATATTCAACTATGTGTTTATGTCTCCTGATCTTCTACGGACCAGAAAAAAATCACTGACCGCCTCAGTTTATTTGGCTAAATTAATTGTGTTTTGAAATGTGTACCCAGTGTCCCTTTCTGATAAACTCGTGATCGCTTGCATCCAGGGAAAGAAAATAAACTATGACGTCACAACCTCATAACTCATGTAAAGATAATCTTTTATCGTTCATGTCAAAAGTATAATCGCAGATTTATGTAAGTTTTATACAAAATACGATTATTACTGAAATGCGAGATTCCGACACGCCGGACATTTTGATTATGGAATGATATGGTTGCATTACACATTTTTTTTTAAATAACGCTAAAAACTATGTAAGGATATCGGTTAGATGAATGAATATCCTCATCAAAATGTTTTACATGAAATTGATAGCAAGAGGTTAAACACATGGAATTTGGAAAACCTACATAACTTTGCTCAAAAAATATTTGAAAATTATATATATATATATATATATATATATATATATATAATATATATATATATGCCAACGAACATACAATCATATTATTATTATTATTATTTATTATTATTATTATTATTATTATTATTATTATTATTATTATTATCATTAAACCTCCCAAAAGTCATCGCCATCTGGGAGGGTCACGGAGGAAAGAGGTGTTATAAATATGACACTAAACTAATAGTGAGTTTCAAAATATGAAGCTCTGGGGAATATCAGCTTCTAATGGACATGAGTGAGTATATATATATATATATATATATATATATATATATATATATATATATATATATATATATCTCTCCACTTCTAAGGCTTAAACTCTCTGGGGTGAATTTGCAAGTGACTTGATTATGCTAATAATTATAAAGCTCTCTTTAAAACAGACAGAGCGCTCTTGCCAGCATAGTTATATATGTACATTTATATCAGTAAAATTTATTTCCGTAATCAAAAACTGATTTAATTTGACACCAGCAGTTCCATTATCGCAATGTAATCCATGAAAAAATCAGCAAATAAATTTCCTTGTCATGACTATTTTCCTATTTCCAAGATTCATCATTATCAAGTTGTGCTGATAATAATAGAAGAAAGAAAAAGAAATATTTTGGAAAAATGATTTGAAAAGAAAGGTGAACCATATTACCTTTAGGCACCCCTTTTTGATCTCGATTAAGAAATAAAATATTTTTCATTGCGTTGATAGCCCAGTTGGTAGTGGCTTAACTGACAATAAATTTATCAAGTTTCGATCCCGTCTCTACGCAACATGCAAACTATGCGCATTGATATTCCGTGAAACGTCGAACCAAAACTGCATGTGCTTGACTATATATATATATATATATATATATATATATATATATATATATATATATATATGGGGGGGGCTAAATTAAACGTAACTTAAAATGTTTGTGTTCTCTAATTATATAATAACAAGTGTGTACGTTCTTTAAAATTTCTCAAGTTTTGCTTTAAAGTTCAAAATAAAAAATCCAAAAGAATTTTCGCTACAATCCCATGTGCAACATCTTATAGGAAATCTGTATATTATATACAAGAATAAATGATTTAAAAAATATTTTAAATCAAATGTTAACGTGAATTTACGGCATATCAACCTTGGTGGATCCATTAATGCCAACAAAGTTTTGAAATAAATTCATTCGTAATGCATAATACAATTTTGTTTATAAACTCATGTTTTTCTATTTAACCCATAGATGGGACCCTAACAGGTACTACCACTCCGGGTCAGAGTGGACCAGGGAGCAATGGTGATGAAGGGGTTCTCCACATTCCCCAAAACTGGAACCTCACCATCAGATAGTTTAACGTCATTCCCAGGACATAAAAATAATTTTGAATGCAATGTTCATTTAATCTTTAGAATTCAACTAATATCTAACCAAACTATTAGGAATGTGTGAACAGTTTTAACACTTTGAACCCAATCGCAACATCTTTGCATCGATTTGAACGACGACATTTCGTTAACCATCTTGGAGAAACAAATATAAAACAATTAAAACATAAGCTAAACAAAGCAAGAAACGTGTAAAACGAAGATACTGATAGATTTCGTGTCATAGCACTAAGATGTCAGAGAGTA
>CM042158.1:67177485-67189985 GCA_023376005.1 Doryteuthis pealeii
TTTTTTAAATTTGCAATGGGGTCTTGTCTTCTGATTCCATTCGTGTGAAATCCATTATAATTTTGTTTTACCCCAAACAGTAAAATCTTTGAAGTCGATTTTATAAAAGGGCTGTCGGGAGATAAAACGAATCTTATGGGATGAGCGAAATGTATTTGGTTGAAAATGAACAAGCTATGATTATTCAATAATAAGAAAGCTAGTCACACAAATAAATTATTGCTACGTAGTGATGGGGGCTTCACTAGGCGCTCCATATTTGTGTTCGTGAGCCAAACCTTAGATACGCTCATATTTACAGGATGGCTTGTCATGGTATAAAGGTGTGAATGCGTATCCCATCAAACACATAATACAGAGTAATGAGTTTGATCCACTTTATAATTGCTACCTGTGTTAAATCTAAACTACGCTTATTCCTGTTTTGAATTTATGTCGGAATAGGTAGGGGGAAACACAAAACATACTTACTGTTTTAGCTTAGGACATTTCGTTGTTTTATACTCGCTCCATTCAGTCTCTGATGTCGTAAAAGCAAGAAGAAACGGACTCCACACAGCTTTTTCCCTCTTCCTTCTTCAAAGAACAGTTCTTTTCTAGTATCTTTGTTTTGTTTCTCGATCCCTGTTCATATAAAGGTTTATCTCTTCACATCCCTATCACGAAAAGAGAAACAAGTCAGTGATTCTCGAAATCCGTTATATATATATATATATATATATATATATATATATTAATATGATATATTGAAAAAAACAAAGGATGCTTACAAATGCATGGTCATCAGGAGAGAATGTGCAAACCGTTTGGGCCTTCCTCTACGGTTTTAAAAGAGGAAGGCCCCGAAACGGTTTACACATTCACTCCTGATCAGCCCATGCATTTGTAAGCATCCTTTGTTTTTTCAATATATCATATTCACACTGTCGGATTAATTTCCATTTTATTTCACACACACACACACACACACATACACACACGCACACACATATATATATATAGAGAGAGAGAGAGAGAGAGGGTCACCGAACACCTCACGATCCTTCATGCCTTGTGTGGGTGTTATATACTGGCATCAGCTTAATATATGTTATACAGAGCCTTCTTCGCTACTCTCAATTGTGTACGTTCGTACTGGGGTTTTCACTGTACCCAAAGCGATGTATGTTAGTAGTCAGCTACTACCGACTACTGGACTTCAATAACAAAGATACGTATGTACAAAGAGGGACCCTTCTTTATTTTTTTCGGTGTGTGGGTGGTGAAGGCACAGAGCTTACAATGAGTGCACGAGGGGTGGTTGCTGACGGGAGACGTGAAGTGTCCTTTCCGCTGCCGGCTGGCGTCTGACTGATGTCGGCTTCCCCTCTGGCTTTTTGTATTGACGACACGCCTACACATCTTTATCTTTTTGATCTGATAACGGACCTTTGTTATATATTTCTTTTCTTCACCCTGCTTCCTTGACCTGAAACTATCTCTTCCGCTTTCTCTTTCTTTTTAAATATATATTTTATATTTCTCTTTGTCACTCAGCCGGAAGTTCCATCTTCCGGGTGAAGACAATACAACAGTGGGGTAAACTTTAAATGGTGACCAAAAAACAGGTCCTACCTGTTTGCTCAATATTATCTTGTTGCAGGTAAATCACTGGAAGAGATGTTGAATTCCGTTAACTTGCCCTTACTTCAGCTGCTAATCTCTTGGACAACTTATCTATTCGCATCCCGCTACCATATATTTACAGGGCTACATAATGTTTATATTAAAATTACAATATCTTTTTAATTACAGTTTCAAATACGGTATTTGTTTCCTTCATAATCGGCTATATAATCCACATGGTTGAGTAAGTAATTTATACATCAGGTATGATATATGTAAACTAATATTACTGCCCGGAAAATTTCGAGGAAGGTATAAACATCGATGTAAGAAGTTCGGATTAGTCAGGGCTAAAATATGTGCCTTTATCTATTTTTAATAATATAGTAACGCATCATCATTTCATCGGTATATTTCGCATTTTCATTAAGACACTAGTGTAGCATTTCCAACTGAACACAGTATCTCTTAGAATTGACTATTTTATTACTGTTGAAAAGAATATTCTTTATCTCACAAAATACACACATGTCGCTATCTGTGTGTAATCTAAGTCGGGATCCAGACAGAGTTACACCCTTAGGTTGTAACAATTGTCTTTTTCGCTGAATATAATAATAAGAATACCCACATTTCATGAATGAAAAATGATTCCTTTCCGAGGTTCCTTCTGATTGATTTGCAAAAGCTGATTCTGATGAAACTGAGAAACGATCAGATATATTATGACTGCTTTCTGGGTTTTTTGGACTATTATTGTTTCTCGTGTGACACACACACACACACACACACACACACACACACATATATATATATATATATATATATATATATATATATATATATATATATATATATATATATATATATCACAAGAAATAATAATAGTCCGCTAAAACCCAGAAAGCAGAGATAATATATCTGCTTTGTTCAATAATATATGCCTAAAATATAGATATATAAATATATAGATAAATATAAATATAAATATGTAAATAAATATATAAATAAATATATAAATAAATAGTATATGCCTAAAAGAAGAGATGCTGCCTATATATATATATATATATATATATATATATATATATATATATATAGGCAGCATTTCTACTTTTAGGCATATATTTTGAACAAAGCAGCCATTTTTTGTCTGCGAATGTTGACCTTTGTCCTTTCATATTGCCGGATTGTTCTAATAATATCTGGCGAAAATTGGCTGATGTATTTGCCATAGATGATTGTCCAAGTACTTTCCGCCCTTTCCACAACCTCTATAAATAGGAAATGGAACAACCCATTGTTGTACGGTTTCAGAATTACCCTGAAAATGGCCCACGATAGGGTGGAAAGTACTTGGACAATCACCTATGAGAAATACATCAGTCAATTTTCGCCAGATATTATTAGAACAATCAGGCAATATGAACGGTCAAAGGTTACAAATTTAACACTGAAGCATTTTTAATCCTTTAAGCATTAGAATGCGCAATACTCTAAAATGAAGAGCAATATTCCAATATTTTTTCAGATATAAATGATAAGATATAAAACAGGATATAAATTCCCAACACAAGTGTTCGATCTTCAGAGGAACTTGTATTCAACAAGAACTTGTCAGATCTATTGATGCCTAGCTCCTCTCAAACATCAAACGATGAAACTCATTCATGTTTTTATCCTGCTTTATATCTGATTTGTAAATTTGATATATTTATATATATATATATATATATATATATATATATATATATATATATATGGGCGGTTAGCTCAGTCGGTAGAGTGTTCTGTAGAAACCACAAGATTCCTAGTTTGATATCGGCCCTCACCAACTCAGCGTATGAGTAGCACAGGGAAATGTGCGGTAAAGAAAGGAGCTGATTGTAGTGTGGCACTCCACCTCAGATGCTAAAAATATCTCCTTAGTGAAAAGGGGAATACTCTTCGCTGTATGCCTCATACCGACATTTGGCCGCCCCGACGACGATATATATATATATATATATATATATATATATATATATATATATATATATATATATATATATACTGTTTAGTAAAAGTAGAAAGGTACGTAATGAGTACAATAGATTCCTTGTAAATAATGCTTGGGTATTTATAGATATATCTAATTCCTGGTTGAACTAAAACAGTCTGTCGTCTACATATTATTAATTCATAAGTATTTATGCGAAGCAAATTTTTGCATGGCTATCAAAACGACTTTTGTGGAATTTTATTTATCTCACCATTTTAAGTTTTTTCCGTTTTTTTTTTTAATTATTTATTATGGGCGCTGGTTCGCTTTATACAAAATACAAACAAATATTTATGAATATCTTCTCTTGTTAAACCCAGAAAAGCTGAAAGACGTAGCGGTTTCTTCTCCACCTTCATTTGATGACTTTGCAGAGTACACATTAAATTTCACTGATAAACAGTAATAGTCTCAGAACAGTTTTCCTGCATCTGGTTGTTTTTCCTCAAACACGATGATTAAACTGTCTCTTGATATACTGAATATAATCGCTTTTATTTCTATCAAGGTAACTTTTTTTTTGCTCTATAGGGATGGAAAATCGAAATTACACATTATTTGTTTTCATCTGAATGAAACAAAAAATAAAAAAAGGACTTATTATTTTCGAATTGAATTGAACTTCCTATATTTACATGAAACGAAATAGTTTATTTACATAGAACGTAATTGCACACCCACATAACCCCCTATATATATATATATATATATATATATATATATATATAATATATTAGCTATATATATATATATATATATATATATATATATATATAGTATATATATGTCGGGCTTGGTATATTATATTATATATATATATATATATATATATATATATATATATACGGGGTGGCCTAAAGTCGGTATCAGCCTATCAGCGAAGGAGTTTATCCCCTTTTCACTAGCGCTAGACCAAGGAGAATGTTTTGGTGTCTGAGGTGGAGCGCCACACCTACCATCAGCTCCTTACTTTACCGCACAGATCACTGCGCTACGTATACGCTGAGTTGGCGAGGACAGGTATCGAACCAGGAACCTTGATTCCTAGCCGAACGCTCTACCGCCTGAGCTAAACGGGCTCTCTCTCTCTCTCTCTCTCTCTATCTATATATATATATATATATATATATATATATATATATATATATATATATATATATATATATATATATGTCTAAGCTCCCTGAAATAGACTATGAAGCTAAATCTCTAAGTCTTTTGTTATTTATTTACTTATATATTTGCTCTGTGACTCTAAAATTTAGAACACACATTGAACTCTCAAACTGCGACAGGTTTTTTAAAATAAAACTCTTGTGTCATAAGGAAGATTTCTTCTCTGGACTTTTGGATTATATATATATATATATATATATATTATATATATATATATATATATATATATATATCAACTGTTCTTGGTAATTGTTCTTAGTAATAGTGCAAGCAGCACTATTACAACATGAATCAACGGAGAAAGAAAAAGAAAAGATCTTAATGAGTATCAATTTTGACATCGTAAAAAGAAACTGAATGCGTTGTAATAACAACAAATATTAAAAAGTGGTCAATCCGTGCGTAGATCAGTTTTCATTAAGTGAATTCAAGCTTTGTTATTATTACGCGTTATTCGGTTTCTTTCTTTTTTTTTTTCTTTCAACGAAGTCAATATTGGTACGCTTCGTTTCATTTTCATATATATATAATGTTTTTTTTAGTTTCAAGAAGCTAAAAGGTAGAAAAACTGCAGAACTTGACAAAATACCTTCTGAGGTATGGAAGATGGGAAAGTTCCACGACATACTGCTAGGTTATGCAATGCAGTATATTGACAAAATAGAATAGATAAATGGACGAAAGGCTGCATCCCCCCATTCCTCAAAAAGGGTGGCCTCGAATTCGCTAAAAACTGCAGAGGCATAAATCTTACTGCTATTGCAGCCAATATATATAACGCCCTTCTTCTTAATCGCATCCGAACCGAAATAGGGAAAATTCATAGGGAAAACCAAAACGGATTCCGCAGAAATTGATCCACAACCTCTGAGATCCCGACTATTCGACGGGTGATAGAAGGCGTTCTAGCAAAGAATCTAGAGGCAATGCTGCTATTCGTAGACTTCTCCAAGGCATTTGATTCTATACACAGACGAAAAATGAAACAATACGGTCTCCTCAAAGAAACGGTTGCCGCTATAACGATGCTCTCCAAAGACACAAAAGAAATGGTACGCTCACATTATGGCGACACAGATTTCTCACCTTATGGCGACATAGATTTCTTTGACATCGCCGCTGGAGTCCTACTAGGAAATACATTAGCACCATATATTTATATTATGCCTAAACTACGTACTCCGAACATCATTAGATACCATAAAAGAAAAAGTTTTCACATTAAGAAAGGCAAGAAGCAGGCGATATCCGCACAAGCAGTCACAGATGCAGGCTACGCTAATGACCTCGCACTTCTTGCAGATTCACAGGCACAGACTGAGTCACAACTACATAGCTTGGAGGAGGCAGCAAAGAATATCGGCCTATTGAGACTCCGATAAAATGAGTTCATGAGTTCAAAAAAAAGGAAACATCTCCACCCGAGAGGGTAAGCCTCTTAAACCAGTAGAATAATTCACATACCTAGTTAGTAATATATTATCCACAGAAAGCAATGTTAATACACGAATAGGAAAGGCATGGTAGGCCAAAAACAAATCATCAGTCATATGGAAATCCAATCTCACTGACAAGCTAAAGCGACAATTCTTCCAGGCTGGGTCATATCAGTACTGCTGTATGGCAGCACCACTTGGACTCTAACGAAGTGCCTTGAGATTAAGCAAGATGGGAGCTGCATAAGAATGCTGCGTGGAGTCTTAAACAAGTCCTGGAAACAGCACCCCACAAGGAAGCAGATGTATGGCCACTTGCCTCCAATCTCACAAACCATCCGAGTGAGACGGACTAGGCACGTCGGACAGTGCTGGAGAAACAAGGACGAGCTTGTAAGCAACGTTTCCTCTGGAAGCCAACGCATGGACATGCTAATATGGGCCGCCCACCAAGGACCTACATTGACCAACTAGGCGAGGATGCAGGCTGATGCGCAGAGGACCTCCCAGGGAAAATGCGTGACATGAAGATGATGATGATAAATATATATAGATTGATGTGCACACTTATTTACCAGTATTTAAAACCTAATTCATGGAAGCAAATGAATTTAAAAAATACATGGCCTTTTTAAAGGAAGTTTTGTTATTTTTATTCTCTTAGACGACAGCACGACCAAGCCTATGCTTTATTTGCTTCTTACTACTTCTCGACTTTAATCACCCCCACGATAATATTAGTTTTCTTTGCAGTAATCATTAAGCCGTGAATCGCTCGACGTATTGTAAATGTTTTTGTTGCTTAAAGGAAGTAAAAGTTGTGATTGAAATCGAAACCTGAAACAAAATATAAATAATCTTCATATAACAACAAAAACTATTTCCTATTGCACCATTTTATAAACGTATATTTATGAACACAAACAATCCCTCATTCTATTTCTACATTATCGAGATGTTTCAATAAAAATCAATTAGCATTTGATATTTGTCTTGTGATTTCTTGGGAAAAGTATATATAACTAAAGAAGAACGCATAAAGTAAAAGAGTTTGCACTCGTGACAGCGAAAATAAGACAAAACCAAAATAATATACTTCAAATTACCGAAAACAAACCGAAGGTTTTATAGTCATTTACCGCAATATATTGAAACGATAATGCCCTCATATTGAAAACAAGTATGCCGTAAGACAAAGCAAGATGCGGTATCATTATGCCTGAAACAAATTGACAAATATCATTTCCCTAAAATATTTTCCCCCTAAAGCTCTTTATCAAGAATATTCCATCAAATGGTGAGCCATGTATTCTACTTCTTTTAAAGCAAATGGCCTTGTGAACCTGTCTTAAATGTCTTTTAGGGCGTATATATTGGATATGCTCTGATGATGATTTATCAATAAAAAGAGACGATGTCATAAAACTGCTTTTTTAACTCGTAATGGCCAATATGTGAACGGTAACTGGCACTTCTGAAGGCATGTAACATTTGAATAATGCCGCATATGAATAGCAGGGTCGCACATACACAAACACACGCACATACATATACATGTACCTAATACACATACATACGCACACACATGAACACGTTCACGTTCCAGCACATATAAAATCTAAGATATTCAAAGAATGTTCGCCTGTAACGGGTGAACATTTGTAAATCATCAGTAAATACGTGTAATTCTATGTAGATCCGCATTATCACATAGAGATACGGATGACCACGCGCTTCTCTTAACGCTTAACATCGTAGGACATGGAATAAGCGTTCTGGGTCCAATTCCTGTTTGTGATTCACTTCGCAGTAATGTGTTTGGGATACGCATGTATCCATACGTTCTCTTTTCATAAAAACGGTTAGGCAAATTGGATGCTATAGCCTTGGTTAGGAAACCAGACTAGGAGAAACAAAAAACTTTGCAATAGAAGAAACTTTACTGCACTTAAAAACTTAACTTGTGTCGCATACTAGCTGAAGAAAACATAGGCGAGAAATTGTCAATAACAAGGCGGCGTTGACTCCATGTACACATCACCTTAATTTTAATGAATATATATATATATATATATATATATATATATATATATATATATAGTATTATTATTAATACTTGCTGTCCATCGTATCCGATGATGACACCACGCGAATTATTTTCCTCCAAATTATTCGGTTTCTGGTTGCGTCTTGCCAATTGCCTATCGGGATGTTAAAGTCCTTCAGGTTTCTCTTGATGTTGTTTTTGTACCTGAGCTTTTTCTACCGATTCCACATGATCCCTCTCTCAGTTGATAGTACAGATATGTTTGGTAATCTGCCATCCCCAAGTCTGTTTAAGTGCCCATCCCATCTCAGGTTGCGCTGGACAAGTAATTCGTGTATGCCAGGGAGTCCAGTTCTCTTCAAGATAGGTGCTGTTTGAAACATGGTGCCACCACCTGACATTTAATATACTGCGCAAGTGAGGCATGTAATAGACATGTAGTCTATGGGAATCTGCTTTGTATATCGTCCAGGCTTCTGCACAATACAGGAGGGTTGAGAGAATTATGGCACGGTATATTGGACATTTAGTTTTCTGTTGAACCAGACACGCCTCTCCAGGAAGTATTTGAAATTCGGAGATCAAACTCTACGTTGAGTTTATTGTTGATGGCAACTGTGGACCCCTTTTACCTGAAGGTATTTACCTGATCTAGAATCTAACCCTCTAACATAATGTATTTTCCAAGTGTCATGTGATGTCGGAGGGGGGCTGATACATAAACTCGGTCTTATTGGGGTTTATTTTCATTCAAACCCTTTGCAGAGTCTGCGAATCGTGTGGTTATTTCGACTACGTCTTGGTGGTTGTGTGCCAGAAAGGCAGTTGTCTGCATACCTGAGTTCACGCACCAGGATGCGTTTGGTCTTTCTTGCAGATCTGAATTGTTTGATATTTAACATGTCTCTCCCTGATCTAGTATATCCATACTCCTTGGAAGTATAGATACAGACTATATATATATATATATATATATATATATATATATATATATATATATATATATATATATATATTTAAAGTCGGAGAAAACGTATTAAATATCTTCAATACTAACACTCACCTAACCCCCTCTTAAAAATAATAGACTCTCTGAATTGATAAAAGCATAGAACAAAACTAAAAATTAACTAAAAACCAAATTACATAATCCATGAATACGACTGGAGCAAAGTCGAAAGCGCTCGGGAAATAAGTATGAAAATATCATAAATCAACTCGATCCAATTCAAAAAATAGCCAGAAAACTGGAAAAATATCCATAAAAAAAAATGAAAAAAGAATACTCCGTGTTATTCAATAACACATGTTCTTACGAATATATATTATATATATATTATATATATATATATATATATATATATATATATATATAATGTAATGAAAGGAAATTATGTAATATTCAAACATTTTTATATAAAAGAACCTTTCTCATTCGGGTTATTTTTATATGAATTTTTCAGAAATAAGTATGTCGATGTATGCTTATCGGCCTATAACACATAATCACAATTATCAAGACAACATTCGCATATTCTCGGAATATCTGAACTCAAAATACATAACAATACTTGCCAATGACACCATTTGTACCAATGACCCTTACTGAAAAAATCTCGTGTAACTTATTTTGTTTTGTATCACGGAAATATTGCTGCGCGTTCCTCGTTGAGCTCTTCTTGTTGACCACAGAAGAGTTATACCCAAATTGCACGTGAAGCCTATGGTCAAGCGACATTACTTGACCGTACAGATCATATTTGGGATTTATCTATTCATATTAATTTGGGAAAATCTTATTTCCAGAAAATATTTTTCATCAAAATTATTTTTTTCCAAGAATACTAATTCAAATCTTGCCTCATGGATTACTTTTATTTTAAAGCCAAGGGTTGTGCTACCTGTAAACGATTATCAAATATGTAAAATTGATCTTTCAAAACTTATTCTTGGTATCTTCTGTCATTTTTATTTGTTTTTAATTTTAGAAGACTGGAGTTATCGATGGAGATGAAGGTTCTTCCGATCCTAACTGTGTCTCAACCAAACAAAAATTACGTCTTAAATGTAATACCTTTCACAGAAATACTCGAAACGTTTTAGATGTTCCGGTAAGAGTACTTCGAGAGTTTCCGTAATCTAATGTTATTTACACGTACAATGCGATTCTAATGACATTATCTCTAGCGCATTATTCTGTATTTGTTCAAAAGTCAGTAATGTAATTTGATATTCAACTTTAAATACATTCAAAATTCTTTTTTTAAGCATGTTTCAATGTTTGTTTGTTTTTTTTCTATACTAATTTGATATTCGATCGGCTAAACTTTGAATTAATGTTATATTTTTAAACCATTTACTGAATTTTACATATTAGAAAATGGATTAAATCAAAGAAATATTTAAAGTTAGATAGTTTATTTAATTTTTTTCGCATATTTTTTATTTTATTTGAAATATCAATTTAAAAATCGCCTCATTTGATTAAAAAATATTATTAATTATTGAATTAAAATGTCTTACAATACCATTATATCATCACACCTGGTCAGATTAAAGGTCTTTTTTGCGTGGGTATTTTATTGGGCATCCTGTGAGGATAAAACTGGCTATTCAACAAGAATGGATTTGTGAGACTACCTTTTTTACCACCACACCCTCTACCTAGGTGACACCGTGTAGCCACTTCTAGTGTCTTATAAAACTAGAAAAATACTGCAGATGTATTTATTAATTACTGTTCAGGAGAGGTTCATACAAATTTTAAAAGTGTGTGACAAAATTAACTAAAAAAGAAACCCGATCAATCCTAAAGTATAGGGACGAGGCTTGATTTTCACCGTCTTACGTTTTTAAGTGAAGACTGACCGACAAATAAGTCTATATGAAGCAAAACAGACAGACGGCCTGTCTGGGTTTCAAAGAAAACTACTTTCTCTAGTGGTTTCTTTTCTAGAGGGTATCATCAGCATCATGTCTTCAAAGCAATAGATATTTTCATACTCTTCCCGTCATCAGTCCATCTTTTACATGAGTTGTTTTTATTAGATGTGTTTTTTTTCCAGACTGTTGATTATTTTATTGCTTATGTTGAGTGGTTTGCCAATTTGTCTGCATGAGAAGATATTAAAATACCTTTCAATGTTGATCATCATCATCTTCTGCCTCGGCATTGCACTAAGTTTGAATTTGTTGCATAGCGTCTTCTTTACCGGCACTAAATAGGTATATGTTATATACTGGTCTTTTTACGATACCAAATCATATAACGTTATATACCTTTCTTACTTCTTACTCTAGTCGTCTTCTCCTCTGGCCGGCTTTGCTTCTGATCGTCTATCATCTATCTTGGTCTGGTATATCTTCTAAGGTCTCGTCTGGTCTTCTATTGAGGATTCCGGGTCTAGTTTCTGTTGGGGATCATTCCTTATCAGAAGCCTTGTGTCATTGTTGGTTCTTAGTAATAAACACAAGACTTTGATTTATGTTAATGTTACATTATTCCAAAGCCCCACCCGGACAATCTGCGCAGATGAGGCTTACATGTTGCTAGCTCGGCTTCTAAGTTCTAACTAAGTGAGTTGCTTAATCCTTAAACCGGAAGGGGGCTTTTTATGGGAGTTCCGGTTCTCACGGTCTATCCCCAGAAAGCAAGGTCAGAGTGAGGTCAAACGCTGTCACTCACTCTCAAGACCATCAGCTGTACTGATCGCCATAATGATTTCTACAATACCTTAAAAATGTATTAGGGATCCAATAATTATGTAACAAATTTAGATTAGAAAATATATGCTGAGCTCTATTATGAATTGCATCATTGAATAATAAAATGCTTCAATATTTACCGTCTTTATTAAAGAATTTGTTATATATGCGTATATGTGCAATTTTCTGGGGGCGTGTGGTCTAATGGTTAGAGTCGTAAGAAATCCGACCCGAGTTCAATTCCTGGACGAAGCTGTTTGCATTTCACATGGCGCTAATGCCCTTGGGAAAGGTATGAATCCAATTATCCCTCCAGCTATGGATAAATAGCAGGGCAGATTTAGCTCTTTAACCATGGCTAGGTAACCAGTCTAGGAGAAGGAAAACTCTGAATTAAAATCTGATAAACTCCGCTTAAGAAATTGACCTTGTGGCAAATCCTGCTCGTGCGGAGAGGTTGGTAAATATATATATATATATATATATATAT
>CM042158.1:67192485-67224197 GCA_023376005.1 Doryteuthis pealeii
CTCTTTTATACACATTAATATTCATATGAAATACGTCATAATCTTATTTAACAATTACTCGTGGACAATTCACGTTCGACATGCGACGGTTTCTGATCATCAGTTTTCGCTTTCACGTGCAATGATTGCATCATCGGCTTTCATATAAAAATGCCAAGTAAATAACGGATAAGAACCTTTTATCACACATTCAACATACACTGAATATCTTTCATCTTTTACTCATACAAATATTCAGTGTCATGAAGAAGGTTTTAATTAAAAAAAAAAATGAAATACTTACGTATCGACATAAAGAGTTTCCATAGTGCATGATATCCTGGGTTTATTTTCTTTAAAAAATTTCTCCACATACATACATACATAGATAATACTGTTACATAATTAACAGATACCTAATATTTATGTATAGTAGTGTAGAAACCAAAATGGCTATTATAAGTTGCAGCCGGTGGCCTTGAAGGATGAGTGACAAGGCTTGACCTCATCCTGATCCTTCCGGTGGATACCGTGAGAATCGGTGGAGAAGACCCTCTTCCGGTTTAGATTAGAAAGAGATTTTTAGTCAGATCGGCCAAAAACCACGACAGTGTTCAGTCGTTTTATGCACGTGCCCACTCAATCTGCGCAGGTAGTCGATGGGGATTTCAGAATAAAATATGATCTAAGTTAAATCGAAGTCTTGTGTTATTATCTAAAAACTACCAATGACACAGGGCTTCTGATAAAGAGAAATCCCCAATGGAAGACCAGACACGAAGTCCTCAAGACGAAGTCCAGACGCTAGAAGAGACGCTAGAAGAAGAAGAATAGAAGTAAGAAAGTAAGGAAAGAGGTATGCAACAATACCAGAGGCTATAACAAGTAACGGTTATTGTCTTGGGAAATGGAAACGGTATATCGAGTTTAAAACCGGACCTATCATTTAGTGGATAAATGACTCAGAATTGACTCATTCTTTTTATACAAAAGTTTTTTCCCCGTTAGGTGCTTATGAAACGTGGCCTGTAAATTCTCGGGATATCTCCGAATGTTAAAAGACATTAACAAGTGAATGGGGACAGAATAATCCTTTTATTTGGACAATTGTAAGCATTGGTATGAGTAGCCCTTCACTGGCAGACCTTTAATTTTTGGTTTGATGATTACATTCTATCTATCGATTGCTCGTGCAATGAACAAATGGCCTCTGGGAGACTTTCTATCTATCTATCTATCTACCTATCAATCAATATTTATATATCTATCTCTAAGTAGTGTATGTAAGTATGCATGATCCATATGATACAGCAGGAAGTCGTCCTTCCTATGTCATATTTGCATCAAACTTTGTGATCTGCAGCAGGTTCGATGATTCATTTAAGGGCTCATGAGAGGAAAGGTTCTGGTGGTGGAGTTATAGGATTGTAAGGGACGGCAACGATCTAGAAAGATTATGCTGTTGCTATGCTATGTATGTATACACATGTGTAATAAAGAAAGAGACAACTAATAAGAAGAAAGAAGAAAAAAGACATGAAACTAGATATTTATATTTTTGACTGAATTTTTTAGATGTGGCTTGATAATTTATATTACTACATGTTTCAGACTGTTGTCTTTATCTTTATCGGATTTCTTCAGAGGTTTCTTGTTAAACTCGGAACCCTTTTGATCATAAGCAAGAGTCTCATTCCATTAACCATGATTAGTACAGTTGTTATGTTAAGCATTTGTTATTTACGCCTGTAGTCAGGATTGAACCATGTAAACTCAAGATAATTGTCACTCAAAAATGTATTGACTCAATCTTTGTATCCATTGTACCATATGTCCGACTGGATATTTATATGTATACGTATTTAGCGACTCCTCTGCATGAGTAGGATGTGACACAAGATCAATTTCTTGACCGGAGTTTAAAAAAACTTTTATTGAGAGTTTTCCTTCACCGGACTGGTTGCCTAACCAAGGTAGATTGCCTAGTCTGCCTTACCATTTACCGATATATTGGGGAGAAAAATTAAATGCATACCTTTCCCAAGAGCATTGGATCAAAGTAAAATGCAAACAGCTTCGTCTTGCCGTGTCCATCGACCATAACCATTACACGGTGCGCCTCAACAACATTATTTATCTGAATAGGTTTTGATAGAAAGTGAAATAGTGTAAACAGAACTGATGAGAGACAGACTGACAGAATGACAAGATAAGATGTGAAATCGTCTACGCGCTTAATTATGTGTGACGAGAGATATTGGCAGAAAGAGATAAGTAAGTGAATTGGATTGTTGTGTTGTGATGGTCAACTTGTGTTTCTGCTCAGTTGCTCTGTACAAGTGAGTGTCATATTACATAAAATACATGAAAAATACATATTAGAATCGATAAGGCAACGCTGCAGCCGAGCGAGGCAAGTATTAATGTCCATTTATGAACACTCTCACCTTTCAAGGTCAGAACAGCTTAACGATTAACGAGAGTCATTAATTTTTCAGAAGTGTTTATCACCCTCCCCCCCCTCTCTCTCTCTCTCTCTCTCTCTCTCTCTCTCTCTCTCTCTCTCTCTCTCTCTATTTTTACTTGAGTCTGTCTATTCATCCCATCAGATTAATCTGTCTCGCCCGATACACACAGACATACACATTTCACACAGATATATATATATATATATATATATATATATATATATATATATATATATATATATATATATATATATATATATATATATATATGTGTGTGTGTGTGTGTGTGTGTGTGTGTGTGTGAGTTGGTGAAACGTGGTGTAATGGATACAGACCTTGGAAATGGACAAGGCAATATGCGTTCAAATCCTGGACAAGGGTATTTGCATTTCCATCACCTTTAAAGTCCATGAAATCTGTTTATCTGAGTTCATATAGACATCAATGACTTGCTGCTTTCTCCAGGCTATGCTGTAGAGATTAGGCTTGGATAGGTATATTTGCGAGAGGTGCTAGATCATCAACGCAGTCGGCATTTATAATAATTTCTGGTAGGTATCGCCTGCTTTTTTTAGGATGAAACCTTTTTCCTTTATGGTATCTTAGGACGTTCTTTATAAACAAAATGCTAATGAATCTCTTTGTAGGACGTCTGCAACGGTGTTTGATTCTTAACATTTTTTATGTGAAACCTTAATTTTTTCATTAAATCTGATGATCTATATAGATTATGTATATCATGATGGTCTGATGATCTATGTAGATTATGTATAAAAATAGTGCTCATGTATCTCATCGTAGAACGGTAGCATTACTACCGATGAAATCTGTGTCATCTTCAGGGGGATTTGAACATGGTTTTCAAGTCTTTGCAGAGCACCATTGTAGCGGTAATGTCGAGACCATTTTTGGAATTATTTGCTCCACGTGTCGGTTAAGCTCAGTTCGTAAAGCGTCTCCCGGTGAACCACATGGCATATGAACTCAGGGCATAAATAGCACAATAGTTCTGTACTTAAAGTGGGAGCTGAAGTTAGGTGATGCGCTCCATGTCAGAGGCAACAACAATATCCCTAGTTTAACGCTAGCGAAAAGTAAATAGACTTCATCACTGTCTGCCTGATACCAACAATAGGACACTGTCGCCTTAGCTTTATCTGTGATTGTTGGAGAATTGTAAACATTTTCTGAGGTTCAGTCCATGTCAGACGTATATATTCTTAACTGGATGCTTTTAGCTTTGACCCTTGGTGTTTTTCCAATCTCTAATTTAGTTTACTGTCTGCCACGCTAATTCTGATTGTCTATTTGTTATATTTCGCTTCGAGTACACTTTTTTTTCTTCTTTGTATGTTGTAGTTCTATCTGAGCTTTCTTAAGTTGCTACGTATTGGCGTTTGTTTACCGTTTTATTACGTAAGGTGTCCTTTTTATTCACCTCGTTTTTCTCTAACTGCTTTTAACTCCAGTGAATTCCGTATTTGGCTCTTTGTTGAGTATGAATCTAGCTGCCGTTTTTTAGAGGATTGTGGCAATGTTTCCATATTCCTCATTTGGAATATGTCTCTCTGAACTCTCCTAAAAAAGTGACTTATTGTGTACTATTAGCGAATAATGATTACATATATCAATACTGGCTAATAAGGGCCAGTCATATCATATAGATTTACCTTGTTTAGTAGGCCTTACGGTTCATAGATGTGTTTATCCACTGCTAGTTGATTAATGTATAATCTAGCTATGCTTTTGGATGGAAATAAGTCTGAGTATGACCTTATTTTCTGATATTTTAGAGTTTTCGCATACAAGTCTATTCCCAAGAGAAAATTCGGCTAGATATGAACCATCTAAGTTTATGGAGTGGTGAAAAGAGAATGTATATTTGCTTTTATCCTATTTGAGAATTCATGTTTCCCTCATTCATCAGGACGGTTTGACTAGGAATATGTAATACTAGGGAAGATAGCTTATTGTAAAATGTGGTTATTCACTGACATTGATGCTGACAAATAAATACGCACGTGTTTTAATATCTTTACCTATTTTTAAAATGCTCAATTTGAATCGTCTTACGTTATAATAAACGTGTAACATTTTCTTAGGTTCCTGAATCTCATTATGTATTTCTATGTGCATATGGAAATATATTCATTCATTTATAACGTATGGTATGTAATATTGTAGATGTGCATATAAATAGATCCGACCTCTCTTTGGAATTCTTGTCGGAGAAAAATAATCTCACAATCGCGTGATGAAAACAAAATTACGAAATTTACTTCGATGGTGTGAATTGATAAGATATTACTAGGACCAAAGCATTCGATGTGCCGCGTTACAAATTCACATCGGATCAATAGAGCGTGATTGATTTAATTATAATCGTCGATAAGAGTTTAACTCTCTTTTCTTTTCTCGTTTACGCGAAAACTTTGTGTTTGTGTTAACACATATTCATAGCAGAGAAATAGAGGAATGGAAATAATTTGATTGTCGTAGTTTACAAAGAAAGAACGATAAATAATTTGCCTTTGGTTGCCTTGTGAATGTTGACACCATTAATTTCACCGTAAGTCCTGATTCTGATCAATGCAGAGAAATTAACTGCAAAAGGCAAGAAATGTACGAGACAAGTGAAAATTGCAAGAAATGTATAAAATTTAGATTGGAAGTAGAGATTACCAGCCAACCAGTTACTATGCAAGCATACCCAGAAATTATTTCGGATATATATATATATATATATATATATATAATTGAAGGCAATTACAATGCGTATTAAAATAAAAACAAAAATATGTTATTTTTTTTATTTATCGATTTCGAAGTATGAACTTCATCTTCAGAGGTGCATATCAGAAATGTACGTGCTTACGTTTTTCTTTGTGTGGTTATAATTTCTCTTCTTATTTCCTTTTCATTTTTCTTTTTTCTTCTCCTCCTTTCTTTTATTTTCCTCGTGTTATGAATGAAATGGGCGAATAACTGTAATTTCTTTTTTTAAATGTATGTTGAGAACGAATGCTTCAACCCTGTATCCAATATTGTCTGTTTGTCATCCGGAGAATAATGCAACAATGTAGCCATGTCATATATATATATATATATATATATATATATATATATATATATATATATATATATATATATATATATATATATCCGAAAAGCTACATTTTTAATCACATCGTATTTATAAAATATTTTTGGTATGGGTAATACACTAAACTGAATTCAGTAGAGAGGCTCCAGTATTGAAACTCTGGTGAGGGTGTATTGCACTTTTCTTATCATTATTCACAGGTCCTCTCTGACCTCGAGTGGTAGTACGTTTTAGGCACTATCAATTGTTCAAATACATATGTTTGCAATTTTTTTAGTACTGGATATATATATATATATATATATATATATATAATATATATATATATATATATATGTGTGTGTGTGTGTGTGTGTGTGTGTGTCTGTGTCTGTGTCTGTGTGCGTGTGTGTGAGGGAGAGAGAGAGAATGATATAGAGAAAAAGAAAAAAGAAATGAATCATACGGCAAGTTGAAAAAAATTATTTAGTGAAAAATATACGTATATGAGGATGAAACATTTGCTGTCTCACACTGGTTTCGACTGGTGGGATTACATGTACGGAATTCTTATTTAAAATTATTACAAAATAAGAAATAAATAAGGACCAGGCATGCATTTCTGAACATAATCAGGTCAAAAATATTAAATATTCATATATTCAATTTCTGCATTTAACGACTGATATGACAAAAGAAAAATATATACTCGCAATTGATTACACCACGATTACAATTCATATTACTATTCTCTATTACTACACTCAATTATCAAGAATAATCAACTAACTAATTTTTAATTATTCAAATTAAATTATTGAAAGTTTTTATTATGAATTCCAGTTCTTAAATTTAATAAATATAATTAATGTCATCACAATAATTCCCAACATTTATCTTGTCGAAATTCACGACATTTCCATTAAACAAAGTAAACATTCGTTTCAATTTTTCTCAAACAAACAGTAAATTCCGAACCAACCGGGGAAACACCGATATAAATATGTGGCTTACATACCTGGTCTCTTGTATATATATATATATATATATATATATATATATATATATATATATATATATATTGAAGGCAATTACAATGCGCATATCGCATAAATTAGATAATTATAGAAGATAAATAATATTGTGAATCTCGCAAAGAATTACTCGGTGTGTAGAACATCGTACAGCAGCTGTTTCGACTTTATTAAGTCCCATCAGCGATGTATACTAACGATCTCCTCCGACAGAAATCGAAACCGGGACTGTCAAAACTATACTGCCTCAATACATTCATGCGACCTGTCAATGATACTGGACGTCTGATAAGTTATTAGCGGCCCTCGCAAAGAATTACTCGGTGTGTAGAACATCGTACAGCAACATCAGCGATGTATACTAACGATGACAGAAATCGAAACCGGGACTTCAGTAGGATAGTCAAAAACTATACTGCCTCAGCCACCGATAAAGCACCGAGAAATTCATGCAAATTAACCTGTCAATGATACTGACGTCTCTACCATATGAGGCAAGGGAACGCTAAGTGAACAACAAACACGTGTTTTATGCTCTTCGGTGAAGGAAATAAGATTTTGGATGTTTTTTATTTTAGAAGCATTGTGATAAAGTATATATTAATATTTATATTTTTGCTTGAAGGCAATTACAATGCGCATATCGCAAAAAATTAGATAATTATAGAAGATAAATAATATTGACAAGTGAATCTCGCAAAGAATTACTCGGTGTGTAGAACATCGTACAGCAGCTGTTTCGACTTTATTAAGTCTCATCAGCGATGTATACTAACGATCTCCCTCCGACAGAAATCGAAACCGGGACTTCAGTAGGATAGTCAGAAACTATACTGCCTCGTATATAAATATATATATATATATATATATATATATATGGGGGGGGATAGTTATCGATCTCCCCAAATTAAAACGATCTGAATGAGGTTTCCCAGTTGCCGTAAGTTCATAATTATGACTGGACTAATCCAACACTTTTTGAATCATCTTAACTCTACTCAGATTAAAGTCCAGAAACTGCAAAATGTTCGTATTGGAACTTTCGGCGTGATTGCCAAGCAATACAACATACCGTTGGCAAAATTAAACTGCGCCAGTGTGATGTTTCCTCAAAGACACTGACACTAATTTAAAATGGAGACAATTGTCTCCTCATTCACTATCTATCTATCTATCTATCTATATATATATATATATATATATATATGTTGTGTGTGTGTGTGTGTGTGTGTGTGTATTAATATATATATTATATATATGAATGTGTGTGTGTGTGTGTGTGTGTGTGTGTGTTTACCGGCTCTCAGGGAATCTGAAAACAAGTGAGATAATTTTTAATAATGTTGTAGTACTTGGGCCCCCATGAAAAAAAACTCATTAACAAATTTAATGTCAAACCACGTATATATGGACATAATATAGATGGAGTTTTTATGGAAATAGACTTGTTAAAGGAACAAGCGTGTTACTGCTCTGACAAACATCTTTTCTTTATTCTGAGCCAAGAAAGAGACACCTGTTTTCAAACGAACTTGCCTACAATTGCATTACATAAGATTCCCCCTTTTTAGCTACCTTCTGAAGTGCCAAGTATTTATAGAACTCACATAGAAACACTTACATTCCTTGTTCATACAAAAGGAGATTTATTATTCATAGAAAAGGAGATTATTATTAAATCGGATGCATTAACATGTATATCTATATCTTACATCTCTCTCTCTCTCTCTCTCTCTCTCTCTCTCTCTCTCTCTCTCTCTCTCTCTCTCTATATATATATATATATATATAGATAGATAGATAGATAGATAGATAGAGAGAGAGAGAGAGAGAGAGAGAGAGAGAGAGATTGATGCATACATAAAGTATGAAATACATGCATACATACAAAGAGAAAATCATGCACACCTCCATACATGCATTTTTATTACTTAAAACAGTGTTATAAATAATCATGTATAAGTGTATAAGACTGCATATAAATGAAATTAGAATTTGTTTAACAACATTGATATAGCTTATTTGTTAATATTATTGTCGGAATAAACGTAAAGGAACCAACAATGAAATTACAGTATTCATCACACTGATATACATGGACATTACGAAATAGATGGATGTATTCAAAAATGTATTCAACTGAGTATTTTAAGCTACTGATACTCAAGATTCATCGCGTAATGGATAAACGCCTGTGATTATTAAAGAACTTATAAATAATACATTTTTTGCTAAACCTGAATTGGTACATATGATCAAGATTAGCGTCGGCTAATTGATCTGCTTGATATAATATGCAAACATCATGCCCGAGTGCCCTTTCAAAAGAATTGTAACTTTTCTGCTGGAGAAAGTGTCCGAAGGATATGTCTTTTAGAGTCTTTATTAATTATATCTTTCTCTACATAGTATTCAAAGACATTAATAGAATTTGCAAACCCCCACAGGTTTTGAATCATTATGTATTAAATGAACTAGTGCAAAATAAATAAAAACCCTCCGGGCGATGTAAAATTAGATTTTTGAAACATATTGCCTGAGGGGTGGGAGTAAAAAATTCAATGTCAGCTAGTTTGTACCCTAAGTAAGTAAAATCCTCAAATTCATTAAAGGATTAAAAAATAAAACAATTTGGAATGTAAACTTTAAATATGTATTAAAATAAAACAAACTATATATAGATATATAATACTAGTCATGTATTTATTAAAACTTGTTTTAAAAAACAATGAGGACTGTCTAATGTTGCATGTTCAATTTTGATTGTATTTATTCTATGTTATGACGATGTTGGGTAATGTCACGTAAGCAGTAACGTAAGTTTTGTTACAGACAAAAACCGGAAGCGAATCTCCATTATTAATAGATATCATTTCATTTTGATCATATTCCTCTAGTGTACATCCAGCAATAATGTTATTTTAAAAGTAAGGTAAAACACCATATAGTCTTTTTTTTTACCCTTTTAAAGACAGAGTGAAATTTTTGTCATTTTTTCTTCCTGCAAAATGGTTAAATAACTTTTCCATATTTTGCTGATGGGAAATGTAAGTAAAAATATTTTCTTGGGAGTTCATGTTTAATCTCTTACAAGAGATTTTATGTAGTTATGTTAAGAATACCTTTCAATTGATGTTATTCTAGATCATTTGAAATTATATATGCCAAAAGGTAATGCTAAAATTGATGAATATATGTCTGGAAAATATTTGTCTACCACTTAAATATAGCGGTTTAAATATGAATGCGCACATGATGAATCTGTAAGATGCTGTAATAAACTTCAAGTATTGGTGTATAAGACTGTGTAACATAAATGTCAGTATTATGAATAGTTTTGTTCTGAAAAAATATTTGAAACAATTTATTTATTTCATAATCACACTTTATAAACACTCATAAGTAGAAATTTAAATATTGATGACAAGAATAGATAACAGAAATATTTGTCTGCTTGAAATATTATATATACATTGTTAGACACTTTCGAGGCCTGAAATACACACACACACACACACACACACACAACACACACACACACACACACACACACACACACACACACACATATATATATATATTATATTATTATATATATGTGTGTGTGTGTGTGTGTATATATATTATTTTATTATTTATATTTTGAAGGCAATTACAATGCGCATGTCGTATAAAATTCGATAATTATTGAAAATAATCATGACAAGCAAACGCGTGTGACGTGTGGAACACCGTACAGCTGTTTCAACCTTATTAGGTCTCCGATAGAGATCGAACCGAAGAACCCAGCCCGCAGAGTAATGCTTCAAAAGCAAATTATCAAATAATATTATCCTTACGCCTGAGCAAGGCCTAATTTGTGATTCTCTCAACGTTCAATGTACTAAGTTCTGTATAGTAGTGGCGTGTTTATCATTGACAGGTTAATTTGACGTATTTCGTGTGCAGCATGCCCGTGGCACAGGGGTAGAGTCTCTGACTCTGCTTGCTGGGTTCTCCCGTTCGATCTCTGTCGGAGGGAGATCGTATGTATACACTGCTGATGAGACCTGATAAGGTTGAAACTGCTGTACGGTCTTCCACACGTCGCACGCATTATTCGCCGAGTTTGCTTGTCATGATTATTTTCAATAACTATCGAATTTTATACGATATACGCATTGTAATTGCCTTCAAAAATATATATAATGATATACTTAACTTAATGCTTCAAAAGGAAATTATCAAATACTATATATATATATATATATATATATATATATATATATATATATATATATAACCGTGTGTGTGGGTGTGTGAAACAAAATTACCAAACCGACACCGTACGTTATTGAATGAGTGATTGATTTTAAGTTCAAGTCAGCCCGTCTAGTGAAAGTTTATGCCTAGTTATCAGTGAATCGTGTACATTGTATGTTCTTATTAACATTTTGTGCAGTTGTTCCTATGAGATTTTACACTGTCTTATTAGGTATGGGGTTGGAAGAATTACATCACCACACCTAAAGTTAAATTCGTTTGGTACTTTCTTGGTGCTCTGAATTTTGTGGTACAAAAAATAGAATTTTACCAGCAACCCTTCACACCATACCAGACACCCCCAACATAAATGAAAACAAAAGGAAACCTGCATTTTGAGGGTGGGGAAATTTTAGATTGTCAAATTTCAATGAATTTGATATTATTTTGTAGGAGAGGGGAAACTTTTAAACCTTTCTTTCTTTAATAACCCTCCCCCCAAAAAATAAAGTATATCTTTTTATTGAAATTGGACAATCCAAAGAAAGTTTTAAAAGTTTCCCCTCTCATTAAATGGAGTTTTGCTTTTTTCCATTTAGTTTGGGTGTATAATGGAAATAAGATCAGTAGTAGTGATGTTTGTACCACAGAACCGAAGGCTACAGAAAAATACCAAACAAATTTAGTTTGGTGTATAAATAATTTTCTATGGGATTTGAAATTAAGATGTTTTTCGCATTGTTTTATTTCGAAGGTTAAAATGATCATACACCTACAAATGAATATCAAACTAAATGGAAAAAAATATTTAAGGAGAGGGGAAACTTTTAAACCTTTTGGATTGTTCAATTTCAATAAATTTTATATCCTTTTTTAGTGTTTTTATTATTCTATTTCAAATTTCATTTTAATTTAAAAACTTATTTGAAATAATGATTTTTTGAAAGACGGACACATCAAATCAATAAACAATATCCTAATTTCAACTTCAACAATCCTAGAATATTATTTATACCCAATCTACTGATATTGTTCAGTACAAGAAAAGTTACTGATTTTTAGGTTCCCCTTCCCACCAAATAAAGATGTCCTTCTTTTTTGTTCGTTTAGTAGACGGACTGTTTTAGTAGGAATGAGTTTAATGCTGGTTTCATTTTCAGTTTAAAAAAAAAACATAAAGTTACATGGAAATACCAATCAATTTAATTTCGAGGTGTAAATAATTCTATATGTGATTGTTTTACTTGAAATTAAGTTATTTAGCATTGGTTTGATTCTTCTAATTCTAGTAAAATAAATATTTACACGATTTTTCAAATTTATATTGAAATTTTGGAATATATTGAATACATCCATACAAAATTCACTGAAATTGGAGAATTCAATGAAAATATTTGTAAATATTACTCCTCAAAATCCAGAATTATTCTTTATTTTCGTCCATGTGGGCATGTTTGGTATTGAGGTATTTATTCTTATACTAGTAAAAAGTTATTTTGGTATTACATGATCCAGCGCTACAAGGAAATAGCATGGAAATTTAACTTTAGGCTGATGCAATTCTCTCCTGGATATAACCATATCGAATGCCTATAATGCTAAACATCTATTTGATCCATTGAAGGGATTTTAAAAGGTACTGCTACACCTGTTTCTAGTTGGTTTGTGAATAAAGCCAATGAATAGGCACTCCACACTCTCCAGAACGGGGGCATCCCCATCATATGAAGTTGAGTGGTGGCACAGGACACATACATATTATTCTAAGCCCACCGTCAGAACAAAAAAATCGCAGCCGGATAAAGGTAATTGATCAATGAATGTAAGAAAATATTTTAAAGAGAGAAATTAAAACAAATAAAATAATGAAAGAGAAGCTGAATGAATATAGGGAAAAGGAAATAAAGAGGAAGCCATGAGATTAGAAAGTAAGAAAGAAAAGAAAATTAGATTTGAATGAAGATATCTGTTGTATACTCTTGGGGACCCGGAATATATTTCGTGCAGCAGCGGGAGATGATACAAAACACCGTTGGAGTTTCTCAAATTAGTGACGCGTGTCCAAAGTAATTTCTCTTTAGTAAATATAAATCGGAACACGAATCACCAATTTCAATGTCTGCTTTCGCAACACAGACGTGAAACACACATTTGCCACAGTGGAAACTGTTACTAAATTGTTATTATTTGTAAGACTATGTTAATTTTTTTTCATGTACGATAGCATCTCTCTTGTTGGTCAACTAAATTCATGGAACGTCTGTGAACCACAGAAAAGTTACTCATTCACTTAACTTACTTATCTCGCTTATTGGAATTTAATTTGATAGTAATTGAGTATCGGCTGCTTTTGTTTAAATCACGTTACATGTCTTTGGTTTTAGAAATTGTGTTGTACGTGCAAGATGTTATTAGGTTCACTACATTCACGGTTTACATTATTTTGGCAAGTATCATCGAGAAAAAGAAAGAAAGCAAAATAAGGTTGCTGAGGAGATGAGGAATCATTGATGTAGGAATGTTCATCTAGTTAAAATAGCACACTACACATTTTAGAGGTTGTTTAACCCAAGAAACAAACAAAAAGTAAAGAAAATCAATAATGAAAATTACAAAAGGAAGTATAAACAAATTAACGAAATAGATGTGACTACGAGATATAACAGATTTTAAAATATTCACTCTAAAAAAGAAACTCACAACAGATCAGTTTAAAACAACCAAAACACTCAAAGAGAAATAAGGATAACTGTAAAACACATTGTAATATCAACTAATTGAATCAATGCTATTGACAAATTTTAAAAACTAGATGTTTGATATAACCTTGCGTATCTGTATAAATAGATTTATAAAACACTGGCTGAGTTAAGATTGAATCGAAGCTGGTTACTTTACTCATGTTAATGTCAATCAAATTTTACACGGACTGCGTACAAACCTAATTCATTCGGGGAAAATATTGTAAGATTCAAAGTGATAATACTTGATATATAACTTCGACAAGGGTTGATAGACAAAACATTTAATATGGTACAGCACATGGATAAACAGGGTACATAATACATAGGTACATAAACAGGGTACATAATACATAGGTGTACATACACATATTCTACAAAGTAGAAGGGAAAAACATAAAAGTACAGACATGAGACTAAGAATAGTCCATGCTGTGTAAATTACTTACAGTAATGCCCCAACAAGAGAGGTGTAGACCAGAGTCTAGCCCATGTGTCTTGTAGGTCGAGGAACAGGAAAAGAGATTGAGACGTTCAAACGAGCTGCTTAGATATAAACGGTCCCTAGCGGGAACCAGCGAACTAAACGGGCAGACAACTCCCCAGGCAAATACGAAACTAACGCCACAATATAAATCTACGCAACAGAAAATAAATTTATTAAACATATTTCCAAATAACTTCATGTATTCTATATCCTTCTTTAAATATATCATTCATTTTCAAAAATAAATATTTAGTATATTAGTCTTTTCGATTTAACCCACATCTGGTTTCTATTTCACCGTAATTGGCTACAGTCCCAGAGGCGAAAAGTGATTTACTTTTTAAAATCCGTCGGATGTAAAAGATGGCTGAATCATTTTGACGCAATGATTAAGATGAAATCAAAAGACGAGTATAGTTACTTTTCGCACATACGTTTCTTGGTTTCACCATTAATTAATTAAGTTTTAAATGAGTAAAATACGTAACAAAATACTTAGCTCCGAAATAAGATTAACTAATTTTTATTTCGGAGCTAAGTAGTTTTTAAACCTATTTCACTCATTTAAAACTTAATTAACTATGAAACCAAGATACGTTCGAAAAGTAACTATACTTTTTGTCATTTTGTCCTAATCATTGCGTAAAAATTATTGAGCCATCTTTTACATCCGACTGTACACATATCGCTTTGGGACTGTGGCCTATAAGGGATATTTTGACGCTACAAACTAGCTTAGGAGGGTCCATTAAGAATCGAGAATTATTGCAAACTCTGACGGTCGTTGCATAATGGTTACCCTTTTGGACAATGGATATTGGTGCATCAAGTTCATATCCTGGATGAGGTTATCTGCATTTCACTAAAGGCATGAATCCACTTATCTTTTGTCCAAATTAAAAAAGAAAAGCGAGGAAAATAATATTGTCTGTACTTTTTAAGGAATATTTTTAACTGCTGATGCATATATATATATATATATATATATATATATATATATATATATATATATAATCCAAAAGTCCAGAGAAAAAATCTTCCTTACGACATAGGAATTTTTTTTAAACAACCTGTCACAGTTTGAGAGCTCAATGTGTGCTCTTATTGGTAGAGTCAAAGAGCAAATTTATAAGTAAAGAAATAACAAAAGACTTTGCATTATAGCCTATTTCTAAGCTCCACCGTCAGGACAAAAAAATCGCGCCGGATAAAGGTAATTGATCAATGAATGTAAGAACATATTTGAAAGAGAGAAATTCGCATCTGATGAGCTGGAGAATTAGACACTTTGTCTAAGCTCCCCAAAATAGGCTATAATGCAAAATCTCTAAGTCTTTTGTTATTTCTTGACTTATATATATATATATATATATATATATATATATATATATATATATATATATATGTATGTGTGTGTGTGTGTGTGTGTGTGCACTCGCAAACATGCATCTAGACGTACGTTCAAGGAAACAGAGAAACAAAAACCACCAAGGCACGCAGAGATATTCCCCATCACACTATTACAACCATACACACGCAGGCGTTCGGTTCTAAGTTTATTCTTATAGGAATTGGGTACGGTTACCTGACATCAAACAAAAGACGAGGCTGTTTGAATTTACCATAGGACTAATAACCTTGTGAATATTATGGATTGAACTATTCAATCCCAACTATAAGAAAAATATAGGGTAGGTTAAGCTATTTTACTTTGGTATGGCAGCTGTTCTAGGATACGGAAAATGATGGAGCCAAAACAGTTATAATCCGCTGAAAAATTGTCATTGAGGATCTTAATCAAATTCTTTGGCCGTCTTCCGATGACAGACAGGCAAAACCTTAACAATTATTAAGATCCATAGGCAGAATACAGAAATGACAGTCATAAATAGAATATAGGTATATTACCAACAAACAATGAATATAGCTTCAGATTTGTTTGCCCTAACCTATTATAATATATAACATGTATAGGTAAAAACTTTGAGGTGGGTTAGAATTCCAAAGCTACAAAATACACTCAAAGAATAAACAAATCATGTATAACATTTAAATATATATATAAGTTT
The DNA here is from genome assembly GCA_023376005.1 of Doryteuthis pealeii. NCBI lineage: Eukaryota > Metazoa > Mollusca > Cephalopoda > Myopsida > Loliginidae > Doryteuthis > Doryteuthis pealeii. The sequence goes on from CM042158.1 coordinate 67,208,588, forward strand.
ATATATATATATAATATATATATATATATATATATATATATATATATATAAAGTTTATTTACAGTACAGAATTTAATAAGGACGCGTAAAGCATATGCATTATGTAAAATAATTTTTTTTTCTTAAAAAGAAAGGAAAGGGTACCCTAGTTTTGATTTAAAATCAGAAATGAATTTCTTTTTTTCGATCAATGCTCCTCAGATAAAAATTTAATTGAAAGATGGTGAAATAGTGTAGTTGTAGACAACGGAAAAGACAGAAACAAGTGAGAACAAGGGAAAATTTTTTTCTTTTTTCTCAATAAGAGAATTCGTAAATTTACGAAACTTACAACTCACGTGGGGGGGGGGTTCGGAAATTACGAGTGCCCCCGTTTGATAAGTTGAGGCTTGAAGTGCCAAAAAGGAGTAGTTGTTGGGACTGCTTCTGAACGCACAGGAAGGGTTGAGTGCGGGAGATGAAAAGAGACTCGAGAATTTGCAGTTGTAGTTCGCTGTTGGAACTGCAGAGGACTGAAAACATAGCTGGATGGTAGGAACGAGCACAAGCAGAATTTCTTAACAGATGTTGTCCAATGGTGGACGGAGTATTTAAGCCAGCAGCTGTGGGACAGTCCACGTTGCCAGAACGAATGTTGTAGGGTATGTGCTGCTTGATTCGAGATTCCAGTCTCAAGGTAGTACGGCCGATGTAGCAAATCTCACATTTGCATGTAAACTTATAGATAAGGTGGCTTTTGTGATGGGGGGCTACACTATTCTTGAGATTAGGAGGAAACAGCACATTCGATTTAAGGACAATCCGAGGATTGATTGCATTGAAGCAACGATGGATATACTTTTTGATCTTGTCTAGCAAAGGAATGGAAGATTTGCCCAGCCAAGGAAGTCTTAGGTAGACTGGGCATTTTTCAGGACCAAGTTTCGGAAGGGTTGAAAGCTGCGCACATTTGTATCTTATAGTGGCATTAACAAGTTCTCAGGGTAACCGTTCTTAATTACCGTAGTTTAATAAAGGAAAATTCTTGCTGGAGTTTAGATTTGGAACAAATCATAAAGGCTCGATGAATTAAGGTTTTTATTAAGTTAATTTTACGTTGAGGGGACAAAGGAACCCCAACGTGTATAGGACCCAGTAAAAGTAGGTTTACGGTAAATAGAGGTAAGAATTGTACTATCTGTTCGTTCCACTAGAACGTCGAGAAAAGGTAAACAATTATTAGACTCAAATTCACACGTTTCCATTCTTAAATAAATTTATGCTCTACATTGTATTGAGCACTTTGTATTTGTTTTTTCTCAACCTTAACCTCTGGATATTGTGCGCTTCCAACGATCGTTCTTATACCCACCGGTAAGTTAATACTTATACATATACAAATATATATATATATATATATATATATATAATATATATATATATATATATATATATATATATATAACTTAAATTAAATTTAATGTAATGCAATATAACTTATGCATGTCCACCATCCAAATAAAAACATATATATATTAGTGTATATTCATACTTATTACTCGAAAAGTTGTCTAGCACTGTTGGCTGTGGATGTAGAATACGCCAACTATACGTTTGCTGAGGGGTAAAAAAATGCTACCACCCTTGCCTGTGGACCATATCCTGGTGGCTGAGCAATCCATGAGATGGAAAACTATACTTTGACCCTTAGATTGGAGAGGCCCCTTCCGATTCATCGACTGGTCATAAAAATCCCTGATACCAATATGGTTGTCCCAACCCTATGCTCTAATGACAAACATGCAAACCTTTTCTTCATATCTGTGCGGTGAATGGGTATGACTTTGAAATTCACCTAGTGTTGCAATTCTGGAGTCCAGAGTAGCGTGAAGTTCTTCTACATTGCCATTACTTCAAGGTACACTCAGACTCTGAGTTAAGGTTCCATATATGGTTTAATAGATACAATTATTTAATAACTAATTATAAATTAGTTAAAAAATGAGTTAACAAATTGAATTCGAACAAGAATGAATAAAATAAAAATGTATAAAATAACCCAATGGTTTACATGCCGTAAATTCACCGAACCAAACAGGCAATCATTTTTGTTATTTAAAATAAGAAATTAATAAGTAAATGCAAGAAATAGTGGACGAAAATATTATTTTAAACGAAATCTAGAACGGAAGTATAAAAAAAAAAATCAGCCTATTTTAAACGTAAAGGGAAAAAAAGGCGATACAAATGTACAAATAAATTGAGGGAAGAAAATCGAATTAAAGAGACAAAAAACGTGGGGGGATAAAACCAAGAAAATATTTGAAAAAAAAAATAGAGATTTTATCGAGTTCTTGAAGCGAAAAACACAATAAGTAACGGAGAAGAATGTGAGTCTGTTTCTAAAAAAATACCTATTTTGAGCCCCTATTCACATCACTTTAAAATACTTTCCATTGATTACACATTTTTTTCTCCCAAGTGACTTTCAGAAATCTCAACACAACGACCGAGATAAAGATTCAGCAACTCCACTGGAAACGTTGCCAAAGTCATGTCAAAGAAAGAAAGAAAAAGAAACTAAAGAAATATAAAAGAAAAACAAAACAAAACAAAACGAAACCATTGATCACAAAGCAGAGTGCAAAAACGACTAAGTTAGTTTTAGTGCGGCCATTATTCCTTGTCTATCACAACTGAGAGCACAAGTGTTACTTTGTTTTACTTGGGTCAAGGGAGCTTCAAAGAAAATAAATAATAGACTAATATCCATTCAGTACTTTCGATTATTAACGTTGGCAGGAAAGCAATCTAGAAAAAAAAAGGACTACAGAAAATAGAAAAAAAATGGATTTGTATGATAAAGGGCAATATTCTCCTTACCTTTTATAAAAATAAATGGTTCCTTTTATCGGTTGCTTTAGAATAGACTTGATTTATCCAGTTAGCTTGTTTAGTGGTAGAGTCACAAACTATTTCCAGAAGAATAGAAAGCCACGGGGGAAAAAGAGGAACATATGACTTACCTTACAAAATCAACGCATCCTTAAAGAGGTTAAAGAGATGTCACAGACTTCAGTGAATGCCCAGCAAATAACGCTGGCGGGAAAAACTCGCAAGATGTGAATAATAATAATAATAATAATAATAAATAATAATCTTATTATAATGGAGATTGTGGGTTTGTTTGTCTGTAACCGAAACTATATTACTATACAAGTCACAATTCCCTTTGTTATTTACATCCCATTTACCATGATTTTATTTTTTATTTATACCTCAATTATTAATAAAATTGTTTTACAATACTTATAACGTTGACCATAACTACATGCTATTAACATGCAATTGTATTTATATATACAACAAAATAGTGGTTTACAGTATGAATGGGAAGGCTTATTTGCATATTGATCTTGAAAATTTGATTTTAATAAATATATGCTTAGTATTATTGATTTCTAATTTTTTGGTTTTATCTTAATGAATATGAGCAAAAATCTCTTCAATAAATCTTAAAAGAAATCCCTTAACAAGAAGAAATAACTAATATTATTCTTTACTTCCTATTTTAACTAAACAGTTAAATTAGGAAAATTTACCAATGAAAGACGGGAGTAACAGAAAATGATGGAAGAGTTAGTTTCAAAGTTGTTCTATTTTTCAATCATACCCCCTCTGTTCCAAATCTTTTTATCTACATTCTTATTCAGTTTCATTAGCTTTAAAATTTAATATGATATTTTATCATATTAAAACTTAAATACTTGCACCCGGAGGGTGCATATATTTGCTAGTATATAATAATAATAATAATAATAATAATAATAATAATAATAATTATTATTATTATTATTATTATTATTATTTTATTTTAATAATTATTTTATTATATATATAATAATAATAATAATAATAATCATTATTATTATTATTATTATTATTATTATTTTATTTTAATAATAATTATTATTTATTTTACTAATTATAATTATTTTATTTTGAATTGACGAGGTTGCCCATGAAAAGACTTGGACATTAAGAAAAGGAAACCTCAAAAGAGAAACTGAATCACTTATAATTGCTGCACAAAATAATGCCATAAGGACAAACTATATCAAAGTGAAAATTGATAACACTTAACAAAATAGTAAATGTAGACTTTGTGGTAATAGAGATGAGACTGTAAATCATATACTCTGCGAATGTAGCAAACTAGCACAACGAGAATACAAAACTAGACACGACTGGGTTGGGAAGGTGATCCACTGGGAATTATGCAAAAAATTAAATTTTAACCATCCAACAAAATGGTATATGCATAAACCAGAATCTGTTCTTGAGAACGAAACACATAAAATTCTCTGGGACTTTGAAATAAAAACCGATCACCTTATCCCAGCAAGAAGACCAGATCTAGTGTTGATAAACAAAAAGGAAAGAACTATTAAACTGGTGGATTTTGCAGTGCCAGCAGATCACAGGTGAAGCTAAAGGAAAATTAAAAAATGGACAAATATCTTGACCTTGCCAGATAACTGAAAACGTTATGGAATATGAAAGTCAAAGTGATACCAATTGTAGTTGTTACACTTGGAACAGTCCCAAAAGGACTGGAAAAGTGTCTGGAAAGTTTGGAAATCAGAGGAAGGGTTGAAACCATTCAGAATACTGCACTGATGCAATCTGCCAGAAAACTCAGAAGATTCCTGGAGACCCGAGGAGACTTGCTGTCAGTCACACTCCAGTGAAAGACCATCAGCTAATGCTGATGGGAAAACTCAAAAGGAGCAAATATAATAATAATAATGATGATAAACTAAAAGATAGATAAATAGCTGGATCTTGCCAGAGAATATAAAAAGCTGTGAAATATGAGGGTGAAAGTCATGCCAATTGTAGTTGTGCACTAAGATCGATTCCACCCACAAAAAGAGGTTGGAAAAAGACTGGGGAAAATGGGAATGAGAGGGAGAATTGAGACCACCCAGACAAAACATTGCTGAAATCAGCTAAAAATCTCAAAATAGTCTTGGACACCCGAGGAGACTTGTTGTCACTTAGACTCCAGTGAATGACTCTAAACTAACACTGGTGAGAAAAACTCACATAATGGAAATATAGAAAATATCTGAGGCTTGTGGTGTACATTTCTCTCCAAGTCTAGTTTCAATTTGGAATCTTAGTTTTACTTAACCATACAAAGGTTAAATTGCCTAGTCTGACTAACAATATACCCATAGCTGCAGGGAGAATATTTAGATCCATAATTTTTTCAGTGTTATTAACGTTATGGGAAATGCTACAGCCTCGTTTGGAGTTTGAGCTTTAGGAAGTCGAGCCAACTTCATATGCCAATAACTCTTAGAAAACGAGATAACTAATAAAAACGAGTAATCGAAATGTTCATTTATTGAAATGTCTGCACTTAAATCATATATATTTAAATGATTCTTATTTTACGGATTTTATTAAATCCATCAAATTTGTTATCCTGATGATTTTTTTTTTAAGTAGAAAAGACTAAAGAATTGAATAAAATTGATTTTTGAAAGAATAGTATAAACTAAGCCGATAAAAGAACTAATTCTCTCATTGTAGGAAGTGTTATTATTGACAGTGTTTACTAGATGAATTATTATTGGTTTCAAAATCACGCAAAGAGGATACTAATAATAATAATAATAATAATAATAATAATAATAATAATAATAATAATAATTAATTCAAATGCATACAATTAAGCATGCATTTAATAATAATAATAATCAAAAATCAGAGGAAGAATTGAAACAATTCAGAACACTGCACTGCTGCAATCTGCCAGAATACTCAGAAGAGTCCAGGAGACCTGAGGAGAATTGCTGTCACTCCAGTGAAAGACTATCAGCTAACACTAATAATAATAATAATAATAATAATAATAATAATAATAATAATAATAATAATTAGTTATCACTGAGACTCCAGTGAAATACCATCAGCTTTCGCTGGAGTGAAAAACTCGTATAATAATAATGATAATTCATATAAAAGCAAAAATAGATAAAACGAAACAAAGTACCAAGTGTAGAATGTATGAAGAAAAAGACGAAACGTCAATTATATAGTTGACGAATTCAGTACACTAGCATAAAGAGACTACAAGACTAGGTACGACTGGGTGTGAAAGGTGATCCACTGGGAATTGTGCGTGAAATTAATTTTTTACTATATAAATAAAAGATATATCAACAAGCCTGAATCTGTCCTGGAGAATGAAATGCATAGATTTTTGTGGTGGTGGTGGTGGGGGGTGAGATACAGACGGAGCTGCTAATACCGGTTAGAAGAACAGACCTAGTATTGATTAACAAGAGGAAAAGAACTTGTTATCTCGTGAATTTTGTCGTCCTGACCAACCAGCGAGTTCAAAGTGAAAGAAACCGAAAAGATTATTAAATACTTGGACATTGCCAGAGAATTGAGGAAACTGTGAAACGTGAAGATGAATGTCGTGCTAATTGGAGCTCTTGGAACGGTTCCCAAGGATCTGAAAAATAATATGGCTGTCATTAGAGATCAGAGGAAGAATTGAGACCATTCAAACAGCATTGTTAAGATCGGCTAGAATACTCAGAAAATCCTTGGAAACCTGAGAAGACTTGCTGTCACAGCCTCCAGTGAACCACCGACCAAGTTGGGCGTGAAAAAGTCGAGTGGGGTGAAATAATGATAATATCTAAATCACATACATACAATTAAAAATTCATTTAATTCCACAGTGTATTATTTCCTTCAATTTATCAAAATGTTATTTAATGATTGTTGTGGGGTTGCTAAGGGTCACAAATAAAGACAAACGACTGGTGAAAGTTGATACAATTGTATTAAACAAACAAAGTAGAATTTACAGAAGGAAAGTGAAGTTACGTCCGACAATACAGTCTAGAACTGAATCGCGTCGCTTCTTCTTCAAGCTACAATTGTCTTTGCTACTTATAGTAGTAGTAGGATCATTCCATTATGTAGATAAGTTATATCACCTATAACAATGATATATCAGTGTTTTGATGCGCAAGTATACAATATACATTTTGATACTTTCTGACTGGCTCAGAACGAAGAGACATAAAGAATATAGCAAACTATTTTCTCTAGAGAACATACATTTAAAGAAGAGAGCGTAAGTGGCAAGTAGATGTTCTTGTTTTGATAGTTGTCATTGTTTTCGCTATGTTCCTTATCATCAATTACTTTTTTTCAGATCTGTTATATCTTTCACTGGGTTTGATAAGTTTCATGAATTCCCAAATGAACTCTTTATGCAATTCACGGAGTACGAATGTTGGCATATCGCTGAAAATAACTTGAAATAAATAATGTAATTCACTAGAATTTCAAAAACATCGTAAATTTTTACTTTTTCTTCTTTAGAACTTTTAATGTCATTTTGTCCCTGCTAAATATGAATTTGAACTCACAAATACCTGGTAGCCTCAAACTAGCTATTTATAAACAGTTTTATACTGTTTGGCATTTTAAAGAGCCTAACTCTTTGCTTACCTTACGTTATTCACAGTTACTCTCCCACCACTGCGATCCTACTATAAACGCTGGCAGCGGATCTCGGACGTGTAACTGGTTTCCACTGAACTACAGTTTTATACTGTTTGGCATTTCAAAGAGCCTAACCCTCTGCTTACCTTACGTTATTCGCAGTTACTCTCCCACCACTGCGATCCTACTATAAAGCGCTGGCAGCGGATCTCGGACGTGTAACTGGTTTCCACTGAACTACAGTTTTATACTGTTTGGCATTTTAAAGAGCCTAACTCTTTGCTTACCTTGCGTTATTCACAGTTACTCTCCCACCACTGCGATCCTGCTTTAAAGCGCTGGCAGCGGATCTTGGACGTGTAACTGGTTTCCAATGAACTACAGTTTTATACTGTTTGGCATCTTAAAGAGCCTAACTTTTTGCTTACCTTACGTTATTCACAGTTACTCTTCCACCACTGCGATCCTTCTATAAAGCGCTGGCAGCGGATCTCGGACGTGTAACTGGTTTGAACTGAACTACAATTATAATAGAACTGTATTTAAATAGAATGAGTTTTGAGGGGAATAGATAGTGAACTTTGAACTATCCAGTCATACAGGAAAAAATGCCAAGAAAATTTGGTACAATCGTGGAGAAAATCTGGTAGGCAAATAGTTAAACTTACTAGCATTGTTTGTCTGTCTCTTCACGCAGCGTATGTTGATTTGTTTTGTTTATGTTTTGTTTTTATGTTTTCGAGTGCAATCAGTTGGTGTTATTGCTGATTATTTGGCCAAACACGCTCTCTTTAATTAACGGCTCTCAACATGTGTTTTCTCTATGTTTATCCCACTTAGCAGGTCGCTAATGCCTAACATATGCACAGATTTCAATTAGTTGCACGATATTCTAGTGTTGTTTCACAGAGGTTGATGACCTGCAGTTTGTCCGTCCATAAGCAACGAACCGCCTGATAAATGTAAGATTAGAGGAACAGCGAAAGGATAAAGAAGGCAATGTAGTCAGTCGTAGTAGAGCATATGTAAGATGAAAAGTTAAATACCCAACATATGGAAATATGTTGCTCTAATAGACATAGGAAAATACTGGAACAACAGATTATTAAGCAATCAACAAATATCCTCGGTACTATGCCAAAATATATGACTAGGTGGTCGGAGGTTAGTGCGGGGGAAATGCTCTAGATTTGACAAACAAGACAAGTATTATAGCCAATGAAGTGAATATAATTTGCGTATAACATTTAGATAATTATATATATACTAGACAAAACGTAACCCGTTGTGTCACCCATTAAGCTCTCGCTTGATAATTCGGATTTGGGAAAAGAGTAGGGTCTGCCAAAATATCGTCTGTTTTTCATTTTAAAAACGAATTAAAATTTATTAAACTGATTATTTAAGGTCACATTTTTGTCTAAGTCGAAAACTAGTTACATAATGAGCATCAGTAAAAAAGCAAAATAATATTACACATGTAATTTATTTCTGATGCATTTAAAACGATTTTTTCGGTCAATTTCGATCAAGATGCCTGTCCATTTTTACAAAATAAATTGTAACATTTGCGATTGAAAAAATTTCACACTGGAATGTTCAATTGGACACATAGCTTAGTGGATATAAGAGTTAGGTTAAGACAGTTTTAAGTGACAGTTATCTCTAGACTGCAGGTTCAGTTCTGGTTAGGGGCAGCAGTAATATAGAATAATAATTAACACAGCTTAACACCTGTACCCCAACTATGGTTAGTGAAATGAGAACAGGATACACCTGTGGACAGAATAAAAGGTTAGGTTCAAAGTTCCGCGATGACTCTCGATTACAAAAAGATTCCTAACTCTGAGATGGTTTCCGAGTCCGGGAAGGTTCCCGAGTCCGACAAGAAATACCTGAAGAAGACCGGAGGGTATATCAGCCGAAACGTTGTACAGATAATAATGAAGATGAGGACAATAGTCCGAATAATACAAACAATACTCCAAAAATGTTTATTTTTATTTTTTGTTTTCATTTTAGTTTTCGATTTTCGGTACTTATTTACTACCCGAGCAGAGTCTTTAAAAAAACTTGTTTTCTTCTATTCACACCTTGGGTCTTTTGTCTTTTATGCAGAAAATATTATCAATCACATATATACCACACCGATATTTTGCACCCAAAAAACAGGGGGGTCAAAGTTAAGTGACCTGAAAAAATCAGAAGGTTTTGAAATAAAATAACTGATGCATTATAAAATTCATTCATTGCTAAATCAACACTGAAAAAATCATTAAAATTGGATAATTCCCTGATTTTTTGTATTTTTTTTTCAAACGTAGGGGTCAGAATTGTATTACAAAAAAACACAGATTTTTCAATGAATTGGGTATATCTAGTTTGACCAAATTCAAATGGAAATGGATCGTGGAATTTTATTACGTGCTGGTGAGTTGTTAAAAGTGTCTGTTAATCATAATCCCATCTCCTCTTCACTCGCATATAGAGAGGAAAAGAATGATATGCAGAATGTAAAGATAGGGATGCGTCAGTTTCTGACTTAATTGCAAATTACGACTAATTAGAACCAAATAAATAGATTTTTTGAAACATAATTTAATCCTAAAACTAAGGAATGATTTACTATAACTTTCGTGTAATTAAACTGCTTGATATTCTTATTAGGTAGGCAGAATGTAGCATCTAAAATACTACACTGTTTACTATCTAAATTGATAAGATACGACATCTGTATGCATGTTTTTGTATGTAAGGCCATACCTTTATCATCTGAGTTGAAATTTGCTTTACAGATACACCTTCATACGGCGCACAGGGATGGATTGAGGGGGTGTCGGGAGTGATCACGGTGCAGTCTTAGAAGAGCCTGCAGTGTAGTCTACCCAGTTCTATTAAAGTAATTATGACCAACATTTGAATTCAAACTTCATACAGAAAGCAAATTGTTTAGTGCTTAGTGTTTGTGACCATTTTTGTGTCTCTGTCTGTCAATTTGACTGTATGTCTGTATGTCCGGGTATGCAATTCAAAACGAACCCCTCTACCCAGATCAAACAAAACTATGCTCGGGCAGAATTTTATAAGGAATCCACTGGTGGTATTTATTTACCCTTGTATTCCTTTAGGGTACACGAGCGATCAAATTACCGGATGTGTTATTTGTAAATACAGAAGAAATAAAGAGGCTTGCGTGAGTAGCATTGATTATATTGTCTATTTGATGAATTTCCATATCCAGCATTCTATTCATTAGGACCATTTGAATTAATGATAACACTGTTGATATTGCGACTCACACTTTCAAAAAAAAGTATTATTTCTTTATTGGTAAATGGTGGTTAATATGCAGGCATTTCTTTGTAACAATTTCGAAAATATCAACTTCAAGCCATAGATACTGGTATCCATTAGTGAGCAATATGAGATTATTTAACGTACATACTTGAAATTAGTGGGATAACATATAACCCGAACTGGCCGTAAAAATACAGCTAGTGTTAAATACTACAAACCACACAGAGATTCTCGGACAAGGGGCTGTATGTTTGGCAGATTAATATATGTTTAGACGTGATCATGGATACTTTTGTTGATGTATGACTATTTACAACTGATTATTGGCTTATATGGTATCAGATATTAAACCCACCCTGTCGGCTGGGGCGTTAGAATGCACCGACTGCACCTCTGCAGAAGGGTAAGACTCCCCCAATGGGGCTACCTGTTGGCCGTGGGTGGCGAACCGTGATGCTTAAGGATAGAGCCCAGGTAGATGAGCAGTTAATGACATGCAATACTCCACTTTGGCCCTATCTTGGGCTAGACGGGCGGTCGGAGAGGCCCCCTCCGATCAATCGGCTGGTCACGTCAAGCCCTAGCCCCTATATGATTTTCCCAACCCTATTGCCCTTATGGCAAGCCCCAACCCCTTTTTATCATAGTGCTAGAAGGCGGTGGCTGCGGGTCTACATGTCCTGGGAATGACGTTAAACTATATCTGATGGTGAGGTTCCAGTTTTGGAGGTTTGGGGAATGTGAAGCGCCCGTTCATCACCATTGCTCCCTGGTCCACTCTGACCAGGAGTGGTAGTACCTGTTAGGGTCCCATCTATGGGTTAAATAGAAAAATGTATTCATAAAAAAAATTGCTTTATCCATTAAGAATTGATTTATTTCAAAAATTTATCGGCATTAAATGATATGCCGTAAAACACAACAAACCAAACCAGACATTAAACAAAAAAAAAAAAAAACAATATAAGTTTACGTGACCACGAAACACACCCACTTGTACGTGTGTGTGTGTATGTGTGTGTATGTACGGTCTCAATGAATATGTACAACTATAAACATTATCAAGAAAAACATAAGTTTCTTCTAAATGAAAGTTACACGTGTAAAAATTATGGATATTATAAGATATTATTTATTACCAAAATCTGAATCACAGAAATGATGCAAGCAAAAATAAAATGGCAAAAAATATGTAAATAACAAAATTGAATAAATGCACATAAAAGAAGTACATATTATTTTAAATGACACTTATATTGTTGGTACATATTTTCACTGTTGCAATGTTCGGTAATGAATAATGCATAATACTATGAGTGTCATTTAAAATAATATGTACTTCTTTTATGTGCATTTATTCAATTTTGTTATTTACATATTTTTTGCCATTTTATTTTTGCTTTGCATCATTTCTGTGATTCAGATTTTGGTAATAAATAATATCTTTATAATATCCATAATTTTTACACGTGTAACTTTCATTTAGAAGAAACTTATGTTTTTCTTGATAATGTTTTATAGTTGTACATATTCATTGAGACCGTACATACACACACATACACACACACACGTACAAGTGGGTGTGTTTCGTGGTCACGTAACTTATATTGTTTTTTTTTTTTGTTTAATGTCTGGTTTGGTTTGTTGTGTTTTACGGCATATCATTTAATGCCGATAAATTTTTGAAATAAATCAATTCTTAATGGATAAAGCAATTTTTTTTTATGAATACATTTTTCTATTTAACCCATAGATGGGACCCTAACAGGTACTACCACTCCTGGTCAGAGTGGACCAGGGAGCAATGGTTGATGAACGGCGCTTCACATTCCCCAAACCTCCAAAACTGGAACCTCACCATCAGATATAGTTTAACGTCATTCCCAGGACATGTAGACCGCAGCCACCGCCTTCTAGCACTATGATAAAAAGGGGTTGGGGCTTGCCATAAGGGCAATAGGGTTGGGAAAATCATCTAGGGGCTAGGCTTGACGTGACCAGCCGATTGATCGGAGGGGGCCTCTCGACCGCCCGTCTAGCCCAAGATAGGGCCAAAGTGGAGTATTGCATGTCATTAACTGCTTCATCTACCTGGGCTCTATCCTTAAGCATCACGGTTCGCCACCACGGCCAACAGGTAGCCCATTGGGGGAGTCTTACCCTTCTGCAGAGGTGCAGTCGGTGCATTCTAACGCCCCAGCCGACAGGGTGGGGTTTAATATCTGATACCATATAAGCAATAATCAGTTCTGTAAATAGTCATACATCAACAAAAGTATCCTGATCACGTCTAAACATATATTAATCTGCCAAACATACAGCCCCTTGTCCGAGAATCTCTGTGGTGGTTTGTAGTATTTAACACTAGCTGTATTTTTACGGCCAGTTCGGGTTATATGTTTATCCCACTAATTTCAAGTATGTACGTTAAAATAATCTCATATTGCTCACTAATGGATACCAGTATCTATGGCTTGAAGTTGATATTTTCGAAATTGTTACAAAGAAATGCCTGCATATTAACCACCATTTACCAATAAAGAAATAATACTTTTTTTTTGAAAGTGTGAGTCGCCAAATCATCACAGTGTTATCATTAATTCAAATGGTCCTAATGAATAGAATGCTGGATATGGAAATTCATCAAATAGACAATATAATCAATGCTACTCACGCAAGCCTCTTTATTCTTCTGTATTTACAAATAACACATCCGGTAATTTGATCGCTCGTGTACCCTAAAGGAATACAAGGGTAAATAAATACCACCAGTGGATTCCTTATAAAATTCTGCCCGAGCATAGTTTTGTTTGATCTGGGTAGAGGGTTTCGTTTTGAATTGCATACCCGGACATACAGACATACAGTCAAATTGACAGACAGAGACACAAAAATGGTCACAAACACTAAGCACTAAACAATTTGCTTTCTGTATGAAGTTTGAATTCAAATGTTGGTCATAATTACTTTAATAGAACTGGTAGACTACACTGCAGGCTCTTCTAAGACTGCACCGTGATCACTCCCGACACCCCCTCAATCCATCCCTGTGCGCCGTATGAAGGTGTATCTGTAAAAGCAAATTTTCAACTCAGATGATAAAGGTATGCCTTACATACAAAAACATGCATACAGATGTCGTATCTTATCAATTTAGATAGTAAACAGTGTTAGTATTTTAGATGCTACATTTCTGCCTACCTAATAAGAATATCAAGCAGTTTTAATTACACGAAAGTTATAGTAAATCATTCCTTAGTTTTAGGATTAAATTATGTTTCAAAAAATCTATTTATTTGGTTCTAATTAGTCGTAATTTGCAATTAAGTCAGAAACTGACGCATCCCTATCTTTACATTCTGCATATCATTCTTTTCCTCTCTATATGCGAGTGAAGAGGAGATGGGATTATGATTAACAGACACTTTTAACAACTCACCAGCACGTAATAAAATTCCACGATCCATTTCCATTTGAATTTGGTCAAACTAGATATACCCAATTCATTGAAAAATCTGTGTTTTTTGTAATACAATTTCTGACCCTACGTTTTGAAAAAAAAAATACAAAAAATCAGGGAATTATCCAATTTTAATGATTTTTTCAGTGTTGATTTAGCAATGAATGAATTTTATAATGCATCAGTTATTTTATTTCAAAACCTTCTGATTTTTTCAGGTCACTTAACTTTGACCCCCCTGTTTTTTGGGTGCAAAAATATCGGTGTGGTATATATGTGATTGATAATATTTTCTGCATAAAAAGACAAAAGACCAAGGTGTGAATAGAAGAAAAACAAGTTTTTTTAAAGACTCTGCTCGGGTAGTAAATAAGTACCGAAATCGAAAACTAAAATGAAAACAAAAAAATAAAAATAAAAACATTTTTGGAGTATTGTTTGTATTATTCGGACTATTGTCCTCATCTTCATTATTATCTGTACAACGTTTTCGGCTGATATACCCTCCGGTCTTCTTCAGGTATTTCTTGTCGGACTCGGGAACCTTCCCGGACTCGGAAACCATCTCAGAGTTAGGAACTTTTTGTAATCGAGAGTCATCGCGGAACTTTGAACCTAACCTTTTATTCTGTCACAGGTGTATCCTGTTCTCATTTCACTAACCATAGTTGGGGTACAGGTGTTAAGCTGTGTTTAATTATTATTCTATATTACTGCTGCCCCTAACCAGAACTGAACCTGCAGTCTAGAGATAACTGTCACTTAAAACTGTCTTAACCTAACTCTTATATCCACTAAGCTATGTGTCCAATTGAACATTCCAGTGTGAAATTTTTTCAATCGCAAATGTTACAATTTATTTTGTAAAAATGGACAGGCATCTTGATCGAAATTGACCGAAAAAATCGTTTTAAAATGCATCAGAAATAAAATTACATGTGTAATATTATTTGCTTTTTTACTGATGCTCATTATGTAACTAGTTTCGACTTAGACAAAATGTGACCTTAAATAATCAGTTTAATAAATTTTAATTCGTTTTAAAATGAAAAACAGACGATATTTTGGCAGACCCTACTCTTTTCCCAAATCCGAATTATCAAGCGAGAGCTTAATGGGTGACACAACGGGTTACGTTTTGTCTAGTATATTATAATTATCTAAATGTTATACGCAAATTAATATTCCTTCATTGGCTATAATACTTGTCTTGTTTGTTCAAATCTAGAGCATTTCCCCCGCACTAACTCCGAACCACCTAGTATATATTTTGGCATAGTACCAGGATAAATTGTTGATTGCTTAATAATCTGTTGTTCCAGTATTTCCTATGTC
>CM042158.1:67224207-67259207 GCA_023376005.1 Doryteuthis pealeii
CAATTGCTATAAATAATATTATTTTAAATATGACACTGGAAAGCAACAATTTTATTCTAGTATATATTTGAGCCACACCCATCCAAAATTACCCAGGTATGATTTTGGTTTATTTCTTCTCTCGCATTATATTATTTCATAATTAAAATCTATTTAGCCGCACCTAATAACATAGCCCAGAGATTAAGTAGTATGGTAATATTCGAACAGGAGTGTTGAAAAGCGAGCGTTCAGCTTTTGAAAACAATAGACTGAATAAACATTGAAAGTCACTTTAAGCTGTAAACTGTTGCACACAAACTATTACATAGGAAGTTCACAAAAGCTAAAACTATATATCGATACTTTTCCTAATAAGTACGCCATTATCTCTTTTAACACCCCTTCCTTAAAGTGAGTCCGTCCAAATCGTCCAAAATCGTCCAAAAGCAAATACAACAATGCAAATCCTGATTATCCAGTGTTGCTTAGACGCTAAATTCTTATTTCTTATGATAGTCGTCACGTCAGGTAAATAATGGACAGCTCCGTTTATTATAAAGAAAGGGAAGAAAAGAGACATGCTACACGGAAAAAATATAATAAGAAAGGAGTAGGCGAACTATAGAGAGAGGGACACGCGGAATGATAATGCTAATATTTCCAATTGAATAAAGAGGAAAGAGAAAGAACGAAGAAAGAACGAATAAATAGCGAGAGAGAGAGAGAGAGAGAGAGAGAGAGAGAGAGAGAGAAGAATGAGAGCAGAGAGAGAGAGAGAGTTTAAGTCAAGATTAGTATACATTTTACATATTAAATATATGCACTAGTACTTAAATAGATATATCGAATGCTGTAATAATTAAATTATCACAGTGTGTATATCCACATGCCAGTCCATGAAATTCGCTTAAGTAATTCGCAATATCCATGGTCGATACCAGTACTCGCCAAACTCAGCACATGAGTAGCACATTTTGGTTAATCTGATATGTTGCGCGAATGTGGAGAGTCAATGGTAAGGCGTGGCGCTTCACCTTAGCAAAACAATTCCCTAGCTAAAAGAGGATATACTCTATTGCTGTCCGGTCTGACACCAAACAATAGGGCCACTATGTCGAATTTACTTTTATTTATACGTCAGTTGATGTTTCATAATATTTCATCGGTGCTTCGTAGATCAAATTTTACTGAATATCAGAGGAAAACCCCTTTTGACTAGCATACATTGTTTGCTATTGTAATAATATACTGAAAGAAACCTGCTGTTAAAACGATGATATTTTTAAACGTTTAATCATTTTGTTTCAATTCTAATATATTCCCTAAAATGATATGAACGTTATAAGCCCTTTAATCCTTTTCCCCACCTTATATTTTATTTACTATTCAGCAGGATCGATCGTCTATGTAATATGTAGCCTCTTCATGATGATTACGGCATCTATTGTCTAACTGAAATTGTTCCCATGTTCCCCTTGTTTGGCTTTCTTGGAACTTCTTGAGTTTTCTTCATCTCTGTGTCCGTTTGTTGTGATATTGAACACAAAGATATGAAAAATTTACAGACGTCTTTATTACCCCTAGTTGACCAGAGAAATTGTCATCGTGTCTGCCTCCTTCATTAACCGTGCTAGAACTCTCTTAATCCTAGTTCGACCTCCAACTCCAACAAAACCGAATTGACAAACCGGAAATCAGCCGCAATACCAGATACAGGCCAACCCCAATAAAAATATTTTTATGTTATTTTTTTTCTCATGATACATTTATTTTCTACACTACTGTACATAATTTATTACCAACCCATCAAATATTTAACATTGAATAGTTATATTAGTAGTAAGATTTCCTCTAGGCATTTACCCAAAGCATTCGAAAGAGGTAGCATGTTACACGAGGTTGATAGTATGGAGCATTCAGCTGGATTGAACTCTCATCCAATAGTAATGGATTGGTGATACTAGCCTGCTAAACCATACACTAGGATGGAACATCCTTGTAAGATTTCATGTAGTTTATGTGATTCCCTTGTGTTTAATTTTTTAAGCTTTTACTGAATGATTGTCATCTGAAATGTCATTTATTTTGTTTGTTTTGAAAACTGCTGTTAAAGAAAGAAAACAAACTAGAATTGGACTAAAACATAGTAAACTGAATCAATGAAAAGAAATAAATGAGTTAAAGGTTGAAGAATGGGAAATTAAGAAATAAAGAAAAAAAAGATTGACGAAGTTCTTTATAACCATCCCCCCATTAAAAAAAATTAAAATAACGAAGAAAGTTAAGTAAACAAAATGAACCTTTGAAAAGATAACGAATAAAAGTTCAACATAAGAAACTAAAATGTTAAAGTGCAAAGGAAGATTATTGAAAACAAGATATATATTATCACGTTAAAATGGGAAATAATGACTATTAGTTTAAATATCTATCTTTGCCAAGAAAAATGTCTAAAATTGATTGGAGTGATATAATGACGGAAAACCGTTTCCCTAGTACGGATATATGAAGAAAATGTTATTTATAAAGAGGCACATCAAACTCGGACAGATCAGACAACACAGACGTATGCATGTTAAAATCACTTCTATTTATGCAATCAAGTCAACCATAGTTGTCTTCTTGGAACAGCCTCTTATATTTAGTATAGAAAAAAAAATCAGCCTAACTGACCACAGTTGTGTTATATTTATTATATTTCCAAGTGAAACTATTACCTTGTTCGTTTTTCATTAGCATCTATTCTCTTAGTGGTCGCTATTTATAAATCTCCTTTTTGCAGTCATTGTTTTCATTGAAAATTGGCATCAAAAGGTTATAAACTACTAATAAAATATACATCGTATACTATGTAATAACAACATCAATTCATTATTTCAGATTCTTTCTTAGCTTATTTATAATGGAGATTCGGTGACTGTAATTTGTAACTAAAACCACCTCACTGCTTACGTCCAAAATACCCTGCTAATCTTATCTATGCAGATTTAATTCATAAGCAAAAAACTACTATAATAAATAGATCTTATATATTAAAAGTCTCAATGAAAATTTGAGTTAGATTCGCCATGTCAATGCATTAAAATGCAATGTTTTTCATATATCTCTAAGAAATAAAGTTTACATAATATATATGGTTGGTTATTGCATACTGTTTTTAACAAAACTGGGGTTTATGAATAATCACTTGGCGCTATTGATCTCTAATATTATTCTGTCATTCTCCAACGTATCAAAGCATGGATGATTTCATATAGAAACCAATAAATTACAATTAAAATAAATGTAATCCATATATGTTTTCTTACTTAATTTCGTTGGTCTTTCTAATCCATATATTTAATACATTAAAACTAGATACTTACACCCGGAGGCGCATATTTTCTCTAGTGCTATTAATAATTCTCTGTGTAACATCGTATGAAATATGGAAATAAGTAATCATCAAATGACAATAAAATCATGTATTGATTTCAAAAGTTTCTTGCTCCAGTAACAAATTTCAGATATTTGTTTTATATAAAGTTAAAAACTTATATTCTAACGATTAATCATGTCTGAAGAAACGTGCTTCGTTCTGTTTATTGCATATTATTGAAGGTTCTCTCACTTGATGTAAACTCACGTTTCTTCATAAAAAGCACATTTTTCTAAGTTAAAAACTTCGAGTGGAATCTGTTGAATTATGAGTTACCGAGTTATGCAAAGAAGCCATCAGACAAAGAATTACGAGTGACAAAGGTCAATCTCTCCTCCGCTGCACAGTGGTAAATATGTTACCCTTTATCTAATACTCCAGGACCAGACTAGTAACTGTTAACGGAACCCTATCATGTCATCCGATCCGAGGCAGCAAGCTATGAACCCCAATATATATATATATATATATATATATATATATATATATATATATATATATATATATGAAATAAAAAGAATAAAACATTTTTTGAGAACGATACATTTTGCGGACCTTCTTTTTTATAAAATATTACATTTTCTCCGTTGGAACCAGAACAACATTATTATATTATATATATATATATTATTATATATATATATATATATATATATATATATATATATATATATATATATATATAGGGTGTTCGGGAGAATTTGACAGTATCATAAGGAAAAAGAAAAAGTGCTATTAACTACAAACATTTATGGATTTTAAAGAAATTCAACAGGCCACAGAAATGACACTACTGTCAGCAAGTTCCACTCAAAAATAACCACCCTTAGCGTCGATCAAAGCCTCAATTCTGACCCGGAACCCGGAGCAATCTGGATGTTAAAGTTCCCGGGAAGATTCTCAAAAAACTACCTTAATTCTGTTGATTAACTGGCCTTCTGTAGTACTGATACGGCGATTGGTGTCTTTCTCAACAGCGCCACATACATGATAATCAATGGAGTTAAGATCTGGGAAGTTCGGAGCTCAAAATGGGACTTCTGTAGTCGTAAAAATTCGTCGACAACCATTTGACTTTTCCCAGGGGTGTGGCAGGGGCTGAATCCTGTGTCTTACATATTCATTCATCATCATCATCATCATCATCATCATCACATCATCATGTCGCGCTGTTAGCACAGATATCCATGACAATCTCTCTCCATCCGTCCCTATCAATCATCATTCTCGGGAGGTCTATGCAGCATCATGTATCCATACAGAGCTGGTCAATGTACGTCTTTGTTGGTCGGCCCACACTGGATTCCACAGGAGGACGTCACCAATGAGTTCGTCCTTGCATTCTCCAGCAGTGTCCCGCGTGTCTTGTCCGTCTTACTCGGATGGTTTGGTGATATGTGACAGGTGGCTATACGTGGGGTGTTGTTTCTACGTTTGTTCAGGATAACACGCAGCATTATTGTGCAGCTTCCATCTAGTTTATCCTCTAGTCGCTTCGTTAGGGTTCATGTGTGGCAGCCATACAGCAGTACTGACATGACAACGACAGGAAAAATTGTCTCTTTAACTCGTCTGTGAGATTGGATTTCCATATGACTGATCATGACCATTCGTCGAATCATAGAAGGGATCCGGACAAAGAATCTCGAGGCAACCCTACTATTTGTAGATTTCCCCAAAGGATTCGACTCCATTCACAGAGGGGAAAATGGAGCAAATACTGCTTAACATATGGCCTACCTAAGGATACAGTTAAAACCATAATAATGCTCTACCAAAATACAAAAAGCAATGCTATGATCACCAGATTGCGACACGGACTTCTTTGACATTATCGCTGGAGTCCTTACAAGGAGATACACTATCTCCATATATATTCATAATATGCCTAGACTACGTACTCCGAACATCACTAGATCCAATAAAAAAAAAGCCTCACATTAAAAAAAGCAAGAAGCAGGCGATATCCCGCACAGACTATTACGGATGCGGACTATGCTGATGACCTAACACTACTCGCAAATACGCCTGCACAAGCCTTACATATAGCCTAGGATTGTTTCCTGCTTCTTCCTGGCCTCAGTAACAGAACGTAGAGAAAATAACACAGCAGAAGGTCATAACAAAATAAAGTCGAATTGTATTTTGTTTTTCACCTCTCCATACGACAAATGACCTCACCGACAATGCAGTTGCCGCTAATGACGTTGGTTGGTTGGTCGGTTGGGTTTTACGGCATGTCAACCCTTTTGGTTATTTTATGCCGAATACTTCTATTGATTAAAAAAAGTTTAATGCTGACAAAGTTTTGAAGTAATTTCCTTTTTAATGGATAATTTTTGTTTATAAACTCAAGTTTTCTATTTAACCATAGATGGGACCCTAACAGTACTACCACTCCGGGTCAGAGTGGACCAGCGAGCAATGGTGATGAAGGGGTGCTCCACATTCCCCAAAACCTCCAAAACTGGAACCTCACCATCAGAGTTTAACGTCATTCCCAGAACACGTAGCCCCTCAGTCACCGCCTTCTAGCAACCATATGATTAAAAAAGGGTTGGGCTTCCATAAGGGCAATAGGGTTGGGAAAATCATATAGGTGCTAGGGCTCGACGTGACCAGCCGATTGATTGGAGGGCGGCCTCTCCGACTGCCTGTCTGCTAATGACGTCATATACATTTATTTACCTGACAACACTGAAACATTCATTCGGGTGACAACGCGACAATTTAATTTGAATGCCTACCAAATTCGGTAACTCAAAATTGTTGAGACGGTTATAGAGGACAAACAAACAGTCTTCTTGATTATTAATATAGATAACACCGATTTCAAAAACGAAACCATATACTGAATAATAGAAAAAGAAAAAAAAGAAAAAAAGGAAAGGCACGCATTCTTTTTTGTTGCATTGAAGATGAAATAGATAAAATAGAAAAGGTCAAATAAAATGTTTCATTGTAAAGTGAAATAAACATCGGGAATTACAAATGAGACTAAAAGAGAAAAATGCAAAAAGTGCGGAAAACCTTAACTTTCAGCTGTAAGAAAATAAGAAATGGAAAATCTTGAAAACAAACGTTAATATATAATGAGAATTAACGAACTGAACAACCAGACTTTACTGAAAATATGTGTGTGAGTGTAGATTATTGTATATTCAGTGCAAAGCTAATGGTTGAGGTGAAATTTGTATATTCCACCTGCAGTTTGCGCAATATTCAGTTCTATTATAATGCGAAGGATTAGTTTCTCTACAGTCCCTCCTCCACCCCTACTCTTCCTCCTCCTTTTTTTCTTCTTCTCTTTCTTCTCTCTTCTTCTTCTTCTTTCTTTTTTCTTCTTCTTCTATTATTATATTATATATTATTATATATTATTATTATTATATTATTATTTTCTTGCAGTAGTAATAGCAGAAGTAGTAGTAATCGAATACTGGTCACATTTATTGAATTCATATCCGCGCAGATCCCCCCCAAGTTCTCATTGTTAAAATGAGTTTAAAGGTTAATCACAGGGTTAATCACATGCTTTTAAGATTAAGCTATAATGCAATTACAGATATGGCAAGATACATAAATTGAAAACCCCCATCACACACACACACACACCACACACACACACACACACACACACAATATATATATATATATATATATATATATATATACATATATATAATATAAAGATTTTGAAGGCAATTTACAATGCAATATGTGTTGAATTTATTTAACTAAAAGTTGATGAACGCCGTATATTTGAATTTTTTCCCGTGATTTAAATCGGCTAATTCCATGATGTTAACTCGGCTCGGCTGATAATTATATTACACGTACAACAATGCTTCAAAGATACTATAAAGAAACAAACTTTATTTCACTATGCGAGCAAGGCTATATTTATAGTAAAAATTAAAAGAATTTCGAACATTTTCCACGTGCGGAGCTAAGTTAAATAAATTCAACACATATTGCATTGTAAATTGCCTTCAAAATCTTTATATTACACGTACACACAATGCTTCAAAGATACTATAAAGAAACAAACGTTATATATATTATAATATATATATATTATATAATAATAATATATATATATATATATAGTGAGAGAGCTCAATTTCCTTTTTCTATTATTCCTGTATACAAATGCAGATTTGTTTGGTTTAATTGTGATCTCTTGTTTTAGAAATGATTCACTGAAAATAGTCTGATTGATACCGTTTGCGTTCGCTTTATTGTAATACAGTTTTGAATGGTAAGAACTCTCTACTCCTCAACATTCGTAATTGATAAATTTACACCAAATTGCCTTTAATTTTTGTTCGGCCAGGGATTCAGTACAGATATGTGTGAAGCCTCACTCTTCTCTTGAACATCATCAGTGACATAATGAATGTAGACCAGATTCATATATGGATACATTTAACAAAAGTAATTATATATACTAGCAAATATATGCACCCTCCGCGTGCAAGTATTTAAGTTTTAATGTAATGAAATATCGTATTAAATTAGAAAGTCTAAGGCAGATAAAAAGATATGTAACAGAGTGGGGTATATAGAAAAATAGAAATGAAACTTACTCTTCCATCACTCCCGTCTTTCATTGCTGAATTTTACTTATTTTAACTATTTAGTTAAATTAGGAAATAAAGAATAAAATGACAGTTATTTTTTCATGTTAATGGATTTCATTTAAGATTCATGAAGAGATTTTGCTTATATTCATTAAAATAAAACCAAACAATTTAGAAATCAATAATACTAAGCACATATTAATAAAATCACATTTTTAATATCAATATGCAAATTAGCCTTCCCATTCACACTGCAAACCGCTATTTTTGTATATATAAATACAATTGCATGTTATTAGTATGTAGATATGGACAACACTAATAAAAAGGTGAAGCAATTTTATTAATAATTGAGGTTTAGATATAAATAAAATCATGGAGAAAGTGATGTAAATAACGAAGGGAATTGTGACTTGAGTAGTAATATAGTTTCGGTTACAGACAGAAAAAACACACAATCTCCATTATAATAAGATATGCGTGTGTGCGTGTGTGTGTTGGTGGGTGTGGGTTTGTGTGTGTGTCGTTATTGTTTAGGTGTGTACCTTCTGGCATATATTGATATATTGATTTTAAAGGAGAGTTAACTAGGAGGGTGCTATTTTATGCCAATAGGTTAGGGAAGTGCATACATTGTATTTTTTATTAACCTTTTTGTGTAATATCAGAAGTATTTTGCGTACGGTTATATGATATCAGATATTCCTATGTTATACAAATAATTTTGCAAACATATATTTGAACTATAGCTAGTACTTTAACAAATGCTATTCTGAATATGAGTTTATCTTAACTAATGGCAATTCAGGGGCACGGCATACTCCCTAGAGCTCTCCAGAGCTCCATAACTGAAGTCTCAACCTCAGGTGTGTTTTAGTGTCATATGTAGGACATTAGTTTTTGTAGGGGTCTTACCCCTCAGTACAATATTCTGTATTATATATATATATATATATATATATATATATATATATATATATATATATATATATATATATATATTCAAGATATCATTCATTGACTTGTGTCGTCATTTTAGTTAGTCATAACGTTTTGACCGGTCTATCCTCTGGCCTTCTTTAAGTGCTCTGTCGTAATTAGAAGTTTTTCTGAAAATTCGAACGAAACCCTTTATTCATTCCGCAGGCGCAGATTGTTCTCATTGCTCTGTCGATTCTCGAAGATATCACTTTTGCGTACATCTTCCTACTTGGTTCGTTCTTTGATGTCGCTTCTCTGCCTCTGTCTCAACCGACACAGGGATTAGCTAACGGCCTTCAGGAAAATAGAAACACTTAAGCAACTCTTTTATCTTCTCGGACGTTACCCGTAGGACAATCAGTGGTAACATCTTGGAACTTCAAACATCATGATGCTTAGCTATCTTTTCTACTGAAACAGAGAATATTACTCTCTTATATACATCTTCTGTAATCAGGTGGTCAGACTCTCTTGAATATACTTCCTTTCTTATATATTTTGTTTATTTGTGATCACTTCTAAATCTTAGGGATACTAAAGAGAATATTTAACCTCGCAATTCTACTTGTTTTTCAATCGTTTTACCTTCCACTCTTTTTCTTTATATCTTATTCTAAGTTATTTATCTTTATATCTTATTCGAAGTTATTAATTGTTTACCTTCCACTGTTATTCTTATATCTTATTCTAAAGTTCATTACAGATAGTATATTGACTTTCTCTTTACTTTTGCATATGATTAGTCATGGCGTTTATTTAGATAATTTCTCTCTGAATTATGGATTCCGAGATTCTTCCACCCTAATGTGTAACACCACCTGTTAACTGACTGTGTGACCCGAAAACAGAAGGATATCTCCGAGGACCCAGATAGTAACAGCTAGAAAGCGGTTACATGGATGTGGGATATTTAAAAGACATACACTAGTGGGTAGAAGGAAGTAATGAGACAACATTTCAGAGCTATCAAACGTCCATCTTCTTGAGGTTGGCTACGATTTTTGAACAATAGGATCTTTTTTATCTACGTCAGAAATACAATTTCACGTATTTCTGATTTGATACCGTTGCGTTAGTGCGACATGAATTCACTTATAAATGAGAGATTTTGTTTTTCTTGAACATGGGACAAACCTTTTCCTTTTCTATCAAAAGGTTATAATCTTTTTATTGTATTGTGTCCGCCGACTTTATTCTTGACCCAGCAATGCAACACATTTTCAAAAGATTTCCCTCATTTCATATCTATTTGTATTGGATTTATTATGTTCTCGTCTGAGGGAGACTTTGTCACAAACTACTTTTGAATATGCTATTTGTTGAGAATTTTAGATATAAGGTGTGTGATAAATATCCGCTCCTACTTATAGACGGCGCAGATCAGTGATCTATTCCTTGGCAATCACTGGCAGTACTCTGAGGCTGATACAATACTTCCCCCCTACTGGTCATAATTACTACAACGTTCATATACGACGGACATAGGATTAAATCACTGGACCTTTACCAATACGCAGGATAGGACTTATACGCTTACCAAAGGATCACCCAAAGGATTCCATCATAGGAATTTCTGTAAGCCCTATTTCAACGGGCCAAGGATGCACTTAAAACTTTACACTCTTCATGTTTGCACCAACTGCATATTATCTAAATCTTTGCCGAGAAACATTTGATTCAAATCTGACAGTGTAAGTCACCTTTATCTTTCTTTTAACGATAATTTGTATTTGTTTCTGGAAGTGACATATGCTAGCAGTGTTTTGTTATCCAGAAAATGTTCTTAATATTGGACATCTATTGCAGTACCCACAAATATCCACTGGAGTTTTTTTGCTACGTATTTGTTGATTCGTCACAGGATATACCATTTACTATTGCTGTGTCACTTTTCTCTCTATGTAGTTAAAAATGCACTATTTCCACTACCCATCCTACAACGTACTATATTTGTTTTGTCAACAGAAACTTTTCCATTACCTATATTTAATTCAGCATATGTTAGTTTTAGTGATATCACTAGTTGCGTATATTTATATAGTTTATAGTGCTCCTACAAATGTTATATTTCATCCTCCATAAACTGGATGAAACTGAGCATTTAACTGAGGAACAAAATAGGAATCTGACTGAATGAACTAAATAATGTCATAAAAAAGCTAATAGTTCCATCACTGAATAATATGGAAGGAGAAAATATACACATTTGTAGGAGCACTATAAACTATATAAATATACGCAAACTAGTGATATCACTAAAACTAACATATGCTGAATTAAATATAGGTAATGGAAAAGTTTCTGTTGACAAAAACAAAATATAGTACGTTGTAGGATGGGTAGTGGAAATAGTGCATTTTTAACTACATAGGAGAGAAAAGTGACAACAGCAATAGTAATGGTATATCCTGTGACGAATCAACAAAATACGTAGCAAAAAAACTCCAGTGGATATTTGTGGGGTACTGCAATAGATGTCCAATATTAAGAACATTTTTCTGGATAACAAAACACTGCTAGCATATGTCAACTTCCAGAAACAAATACAAAATTATCGTTAAAAAGAAAAGATAAAGTGACTTACACTGTCAGATTTGAATCAAATGTTTCTCGGCAAAGATTTAGATAATATGCAGTTGGTGCAAACATGAAGAGTGTAAAGTTTTTAAGTGCCATCCTTGGCCCGTTGAAATAGGGCTTACAGAAATTCCTATGATATGGAATCCTTTGGTGATCCTTTGGTAAGCGTATAAGTCCTATCCTGCGTATTGGTAAAGGTCCAGTGATTTAATCCTATGTCCGTCGTATATGAACGTTGTAGTAATTATGACCAGTAGGGGGGGTAAGTATTGTATCAGCCTCAGAGTACTGCCAGTGATTGGCCAAGGAATAGATCACATGATCTCGCCGTCTATAAGTAGGAGCGGATATTTATCACACACCTTATATCTAAAATTCTCAACAAATAGCATATTCAAAAGTAGTTTGTAGACAAAGTCTCCCTCAGACGAGAACATAATAAATCCAATACAAATAGATATGAAATGAGGAAAATCTTTTGAAAATGTGTTGCATTGCTGGGTCAAGAATAAAGTCGGCGGACACAAATACATAACAAAAAGATTATAACCTTTTGATAGAAAAGGAAAAGGTTTGTCCCATGTTCCAAGAAAAACAAAATCTCTCATTTAATAAGTGAATTCATGTCGCACTACGCAACGGTATCAAATCAGAAATACGTGAAATTGTATTTCTGACGTAGATAAAAAAGATCCTATTGTTCCAAAAATCGTAGCCAACCTCAAGAAGATGGACGTTTGATAGCTCTGAAATGTTGTCTCATTATTCTCCTTCTACCCACTAGTGTATGTCTCTTTAAATATCCCACATCCCATGTAACCGCTTCTAGCTGTTACTATCTGGGTCCTCGGAGATATCCTTCTGTTTTCGGGTCACACAGTCAGTTAACAGGTGGTGTTACACATTAGGGTGGAAGAATCTCGGAAATCCATAATTCAGAGAGAAATTATCTAAATAAAAACGCCATGACTAATCATATGCAAAAGTAAAAGAGAAAGTCAATATACTATCTGTAATGAACTTAGAATAAGATATAAAGAATAACAGTGGAAGGTAAAACAATTAATAACTTCGAATAAGATATAAAGATAAATAACTTAGAATAAGATATAAAGAAAAAGAGTGGAAGGTAAAACGATTGAAAAACAAGTAGAATTGCGAGGTTAAATATTCTCTTTAGTATCCCTAAGATTTAGAAGTGATCACCAAATAAACAAATATATAAGAAAGGAAGTATATTCAAGAGAGTCTGACCACCTGATTACAGAAGATGTATATAAGAGAGTAATATTCTCTGTTTCAGTAGAAAAGATAGCTAAGCATCATGATGTTTGAAGTTCCAAGATGTTACCACTGATTGTCCTACGGGTAAACGTCCGAGAAGATAAAAGAGTTGCTTAAGTGTTTCTATTTTCCTGAAGGCCGTTAGCTAAATCCCTGTGTCGGTTGAGACAGAGGCAGAGAAGCGACATCAAAAGAACGAACCAAGTAGGAAGAATGTACGCAAACGTGATATCTTCGAGAATCGACAGAGCAATGAGAACAATCTGCGCCTGCGGAATGAATAAAGGGTTTCGTTCGAAATTTTCAGAAAACTTCTAATTACGACAGACACTTAAAGAAAGGCCAGAGGATAGACCGGTCAAAACGTTATGACTAACTACCAAAATGACGACACAAGTCAATGAATGATATCTTGAATATATATATATATATATATATATATATATATATATATATATATATATATATATATATATAATACAGAATATTGTACTGAGGGGTAAGACCCCTACAAAAACTAATGTCCTACATATGACACTAAAACACACCTGAGGTTGAGACTTCAGTTATGGAGCTCTGGAGAGCTCTAGGGAGTATGCCGTGCCCCTGAATTGCCATTAGTTATAGATAAACTCATATTCAGAATAGCATTTGTTAAAGTACTAGCTATAGTTCAAATATATGTTTGCAAAATTATTTGTATAACATAGGAATATCTGATATCATATAACCGTACGCAAAATACTTCTGATATTACACAAAAAGGTTAATAAAAACATACAATGTATGCACTTCCCTAACCTATTGGCATAAAATAGCACCCTCCTAGTTAACTCTCCTTTAAAATCAATATATCAATATATGCCAGAAGGTACACACCTAAACAATAACGACACACACACAAACCCACACCCACCAACACACACACGCACACACGCATATCTTATTATAATGGAGATTGTGTGTTTTTCTGTCTGTAACCGAAACTATATTACTACTCAAGTCACAATTCCCTTCGTTATTTACATCACTTTCTCCATGATTTTATTTATATCTAAACCTCAATTATTAATAAAATTGCTTCACCTTTTTATTAGTGTTGTCCATATCTACATACTAATAACATGCAATTGTATTTATATATACAAAAAATAGCGGTTTGCAGTGTGAATGGGAAGGCTAATTTGCATATTGATATTAAAAATGTGATTTTATTAAATATGTGCTTAGTATTATTGATTTCTAATTGTTTGGTTTTATTTTAATGAATATAAGCAAAAATCTCTTCAATGAATCTTAAATGAAATCCATTAACATGAAAAAATAACTGTCATTTTATTCTTTATTTCCTAATTTAACTAAATAGTTAAATAAGTAAAATTCAGCAATGAAAGACGGGAGTGATGGAAGAGTAAGTTTCATTTCTATTTTTCTATTATACCCCCACTCTGTTACATATCTTTTTATCTGCCTTAGACTTTCTAATTTAATACGATATTTCATTACATTAAAACTTAAATACTTGCACGCGGAGGGTGCATATATTTGCTAGTATATATAATTACTTTTGTTAAATGTATCCATATATGAATCTGGTCTACATTCATTATGTCACTGATGATGTTCAAGAGAAGAGTGAGGCTTCACACATATCTGTACTGAATCCCTGGCCGAACAAAAATTAAAGGCAATTTGGTGTAATTTATCAATTACGAATGTTGAGGAGTAGAGAGTTCTTACCATTCAAAACTGTATTACAATAAAGCGAACGCAAACGGTATCAATCAGACTATTTTCAGTGAATCATTTCTAAAACAAGAGATCACAATTAAACCAAACAAATCTGCATTTGTATACAGGAATAATAGAAAAAGGAAATTGAGCTCTCTCACTATATATATATATATATATATATATATATATATATATATATATATATATATATAAACGTTTGTTTCTTTATAGTATCTTTGAAGCATTGTGTGTACGTGTAATATAAAGATTTTGAAGGCAATTTACAATGCAATATGTGTTGAATTTATTTAACTTAGCTCCCGCACGTGGAAAATGTTCGAAATTCTTTTAATTTTTACTATAAATATAGCCTTGCTCGGCATAGTGAAATAAAGTTTGTTTCTTTATAGTATCTTTGAAGCATTGTGTGTACGTGTAATATAATTATCAGCCGAGCCGAGTTAACATCATGGAATTAGCCGATTTAACATCACGGGAAAAAAATTCAAATATACGGCGTTCATCAACTTCTTAGTTAAATAAATTCAACACATATTGCATTGTAAATTGCCTTCAAAATCTTTATATTATATATATGTATATATATATATATATATATATATATATATATATATGTGTGTGTGTGTGTGTGTGTGTGTGTGTGTGTGTGTGTGTGATGGGGGTTTTCAAATTTATGTATCTTTGCCCATATCTGTAATTGCATTATAGCTTAATCTTAAAAGCATGTGATTAACCCTGTGATTAACCTTTAAACTCATTTTAACAATGAGAACTTGGGGGGGGATCTGCGCGGATATGAATTCAATAAATGTGACCAGTATTCGATTACTACTACTTCTGCTATTACTACTGCAAGAAATAATAATAATAATAATAATAATAATAATAATAATAATAATAATAATAATAAGAAGAAGAAGAAGAAGAAGAAGAAGAAGAAGAAGAAGAAGAAGAAGAAGAAGAAAAAGGAGGAGGAAGAGTAGGGGTGGAGGAGGGACTGTAGAGAAACTAATCCTTCGCATTATAATAGAACTGAAATATTGCGCAAACTGCAGGTGGAATATACAAATTTCACCTCAACCATTAGCTTTGCACTGAATATACAATAATCTACACTCACCACACATATTTTCAGTAAAGTCTGGTTGTTCAGTTCGTTAATTCTCATTATATATTAACGTTTGTTTTCAAGATTTTCCATTTCTTATTTTTCTTACAGCTGAAAGTTAAGGTTTTTCCGCACTTTTGCTATTTTCTCTTTTAGTCTCATTTGTAATTCCCGATGTTTATTTCACTTTACAATGAAACATTTTATTTGACCTTTTCTATTTTATCTATTTCATCTTCAATGCAACAAAAAAAGAATGCGTGCCTTTCCTTTTTTTTCTTTTTTTTCTTTTTCTATTATTCAGTATATGGTTTCGTTTACTTGAAATCGGTGTTATCTATATTAATAATCAAGAAGACTGTTTGTTTGTCCTCTATAACCGTCTCAACAATTTTGAGTTACCGAATTTGGTAGGCATTCAAATTAAATTGTCGCGTTGTCACCCGAATGAATGTTTACAGTGTTGTCAGGTAAATAAATGTATATGACGTCATTAGCAGACAGGCAGTCGGAGAGGCCCCCTCCAATCAATCGGCTGGTCACGTCGAGCCCTAGCACCTATATGATTTTCCCAACCCTATTGCCCTTATGGAAAGCCCCAACCCCTTTTTATCATATGGTTGCTAGAAGGCGGTGACTGAGGGGCTACGTGTTCTGGGAATGACGTTAAACTCTGATGGTGAGGTTCCAGTTTTGGAGGTTTGGGGAATGTGGAGCACCCCTTCATCACCATTGCTCGCTGGTCCACTCTGACCCGGAGTGGTAGTACCTGTTAGGGTCCCATCTATGGGTTAAATAGAAAACTTGAGTTTATAAACAAAATTATCCATTAAAAAGGAAATTACTTCAAAACTTTGTCAGCATTAAACTTTTTTTAATCAATAGAAGTATTCGGCATAAAATAACCAAAAGGGTTGACATGCCGTAAAACCCAACCGACCAACCAACCAACGTCATTAGCGGCAACTGCATTGTCGGTGAGGTCATTTGTCGTATGGAGAGGTGAAAACAAAAATACAATTCGACTTTATTTTGTTATGACCTTCTGCTGTGTTATTTTCTCTACGTTCTGTTACTGAGGCCAGGAAAGCAGGAAACAATCCTAGGCTATATGTAAGGCTTGTGCAGGCGTATTTGCGAGTAGTGTTAGGTCATCAGCATAGTCCGCATCCGTAATAGTCTGTGCGGGATATCGCCTGCTTCTTGCTTTTTTTAATGTGAGGCCTTTTTCTTTTATTGGATCTAGTGATGTTCGGAGTACGTAGTCTAGGCATATTATGAATATATATGGAGATAGTGTATCTCCTTGTAGGACTCCAGCGATAATGTCAAAGAAGTCCGTGTCGCAATCTGGTGATCATAGCATTGCTTTTGTATTTTGGTAGAGCATTATTATGGTTTTAACTGTATCCTTAGGTAGGCCATATGTTAGCAGTATTTGCTCCATTTTCCCCTCTGTGAATGGAGTCGAATCCTTTGGGGAAATCTACAAATAGTAGGGTTGCCTCGAGATTCTTTGTCCGGATCCCTTCTATGATTCGACGAATGGTCATGATCAGTCATATGGAAATCCAATCTCACAGACGAGTTAAAGAGACAATTCTTTCCTGTCGTTGTCATGTCAGTACTGCTGTATGGCTGCCACACATGAACCCTAACGAAGCGACTAGAGGATAAACTAGATGGAAGCTGCACAATAATGCTGCGTGTTATCCTGAACAAAACGTAGAAACAACACCCCACGTATAGCCACCTGTCACATATCACCCAAACCATCCGAGTAAGACGGACAAGACACGCGGGACACTGCTGGAGATGCAAGGACGAACTCATTGGTGACGTCCTCCTGTGGAATCCAGTGTGGGCCGACCAACAAAGACGTACATTGACCAGCTCTGTATGGATACATGATGCTGCATAGACCTCCCGAGAATGATGATTGATAGGGACGGATGGAGAGAGATTGTCATGGATATCTGTGCTAACAGCGCGACATGATGATGATGATGATGATGATGATGATGATGATGATGATGATATGTAAGACAACAGGATTCAGCCCCCTGCCACACCCCTGGAAAAAGTCAAAATGGTTGTCGACGAATTTTTACGACTACAGAAGTCCCAATATTTGAGCTCCGAACTTCCCAGATCTTAACTCCATTGATTATCATGTATGTGGCGCTGTTGAGAAAGACACCAATCGCCGTATCAGTACTACAGAAGGCCAGTTAATCAACAGAATTAAGGTAGTTTTTTGAGAATCTTCCCGGGGAAACTTTAACATCAGATTGCTCCGGGTTCCGGGTCAGAATTGAGGCTTTGATCGACGCTAAGGGTGGTTATTTTGAGTGGAACTTGCTGACAGTAGTGTCATTTCTGTGCCTGTTGAATTTCTTTAAAATCCATAAATGTTTGTAGTTAATAAGCACTTTTTCTTTTTCCTTATGATACTGTCAAATTTCTCCCGAACACCCTATATATATATATATATATATATATATATATATATATATATATATATATATATATATATATATATATATATATAATGTTGTTCTGGTTCCAACGGGAGAAAATGTAATATTTTATAAAAAAAGAAGGTCCGCAAAATGTATCGTTCTCAGAAAAACTGTTTTATTCTTTTTATTTCATATATATATATATATATATATATATATATATATATATATATATATATATATATATATTGGGGTTCATAGCTTGCTGCCTCGGATAGATGACATGATAGGGTTCCGTTAACAGTTACTAGTCTGGTCCTGGAGTATTAGATAAAGGGTAACATATTACCACTGTGCAGCGGAGGAGAGATTGACCTTTGTCACCTCGTAATTCTTTGTCTGATGGCTTCTTTGCATAACTCGGTACCTCATAATTCAACAGATTCCACTCGAAGTTTTTAACTTAGAAAAATGTGCTTTTATGAAGAAACGTGAGTTTACATCAAGTGAGAGAACCTTCAATAATATGCAATAAACAGAACGAAAGCACGTTTCTTCCAGACATGATTAATCGTATAGAATATAAGTTTTTAACTTTATAAATAAAACAAATATCTGAAATTTGTTACTGGACAAGAAACATTTTGAAATCAATACATGATTTTATTGTCACTTAATTGATATTACTTATTTCCATATTTCCATACGATGTTACACAGAGAATTATTAATAGCACTAGAGAAAATATGCGCCCTCCGGGTGTAAGTATCTAAGTTTTAATGTAATTAAATATATGGAATTAGAAAGACCAACGAAATTAAGTAAGAAAACATATATAAGGATTACATTTATTTTAATTGTAATTTAATTGGTTTCTATATGAAATCATCCATGCTATTGATACGTTGGAGAATGACAGAATAATATTAGAGATCAATAGCGCCAAGTGATTATTCATAAACCCCAGTTTTGTTAAAAACAGTATGCAAATAACCACACCATATATTATGTAAACCTTTATTTCTTAGAGATATATGAAAAACATTGCATTTTAATGCATTGACATGGCGAATCTAACTCAAATTTTCATTGAGACATTGTTAATATATAAGATCTATTTATATAGTAGTTATTTTGCTTATGAATTAAATCTGCATAGATAAGATTACGCAGGGTATTTTGACGTAAGCAGTGAGGTGGTTTCAGTTACAAAGTTACAGTCACCGAATCTCTATTATAATAAGATAAGAAAGAAAATCTGAATAATGAATTGATGTTGTTATATACATAGTATACGATGTAATATATTTAGTAGTTTATAACCTTTTGATGCCAATTTTTCAATGAAAACAATGACTGCAAAAAGGAGATATATAAATAGCGACCACTAAAGAGAAATAGATGCTAATGAAAAACGAACAAGGTAATAGTTTCACTTGAAAATATAATAAAATATAACACAACTGTGGTAAGTTAGGCTGATTTTTTTTCATACTAAATATAAGAGGCTGTTCCAAGAGAAGACAACTATGGTTGACTTGATTGCATAAATAGAAGTGATTTTTAACATGCATACGTCTGTGTTGTTTGATCTGTCCGAGTTTGATGTGCCTCTTTATAAATAACATTTTCTTCATATATCCGTACTAGGGAAACGGTTTTCCGTCATTATAATCAACTCCAATCCAATTTTAGACATTTTTCTTGGCAAAGATAGATATTTAAACTAATAGTCACTTATTTCCCAATTTTAACGTGATAATATATATCTTTGTTTTCAATAATCTTCCTTTGCACTTTAACATTTTAGTTTTCTTAATGTTGAACTTTTATTCGTTATCTTTTCAAAGGTTCATTTTGTTTTACTTCAACTTTCTTCGTTATTTTAATTTTTTTTTAATGGGGGGATGGTTATAAAAGAACTTCGTCAATCTATTTTTTCTTATTTCCTATTTCCCATTCTTCAACCTTTAACTCATTTTTATTTCTTTTCATTGATTCAGTTTACTATGTTTTAGTCCAATTCTAGTTTGTTTTTCTTTCTTTAACAGCAGTTTAAACAAAACAAAACAAAATAAATGACATTTCAGATGACAAATCATTCAGTAAAAGCTTAAAATTAAACACAAGGGAATCACATAAACTACATGAAATCTTACAAGGATGTTCCATCCTAGTGTAATGGTTAGCAGGCTAGTATCACCAATCCATTACTATTGAATAGAGAGTTCAATCCCAGCTGAATGCTCCATACTATCAACCCCGTGTAACATGCTACCTCTTTCGAATGCTTTGGGTAAATGCCTAGAGGAAATCTTACTACTAATATAACTATTCATGTTAAATATTTGATGGGTTGGTAATAAATTATGTACAGTAGTGTAGAAAATAAATGTATCATGAGAAAAAAATAACATAAAAATATTTTTATTGGGGTTGGCCTGTATCTGGTATTGCGGCTGATTTCCGGTTTGTCAATTCGGTTTGTTGGAGTTGGAGGTCGAACTAGGATTAAGAGAGTTCTAGCACGGTTAATGAAGGAGGCAGACACGATGACAATTTCTCTGGTCAACTAGGGGTAAATAAAGACGTCTGTAAATTTTTCATATCTTTGTGTTCAATATCAACAACAACAACGGACACAGAGATGAAGAAAACTCAAGAAGTCCCAAGAAAGCCAACAAGAGGGAACATGGGAACCAATTCAGTTAGACAATAGATGCCGTAATCATCACTGAAGAGGCTACATATTACATTAGACGATCCGATCCTGCTAAATAGTAAATAAAATATAAGGTGGGGAAAAGGATTAAAGGGCTATATAACGTTCATATCATTTTAGGGAATATATTAGAATTGAACAAAATGATTAAACGTTTAAAAATATCATCGTTTTAAACAGCAGGTTTCTTTCAGTATATTATTACAATAGCAAACAATGTATGCTAGTCAAAAGGGGTTTTCCTCTGATATTCAGTAAAATTTGATCTACGAAGCACCCGATGAAATATTATGAAACATCAAACTGACGTATAAAATAAAAGTAAATTCGACATAGTGGCCTATTGTTTGGTGTCAGACCGGACAGCAATAGAGTATATCCTCTTTTAGCTAGGGAATTGTTTTGCTAAGGTGAAGCGCCACGCCTACCATTGACTCTCCACATTCGCGCACATATCAGATTAACCAAAATGTGCTACTCATGTGCTGAGTTAGCGAGTACTGGTATCGAACCATGGATATTGCGATTACTTAAGCGAATTCTCCATGGACTGGGCATGTGGATATACCACACTGTGATAATTTAATTATTACAGCATTCGATATATCTATTTAAGTACTAGTGCATATATTTTAATATGTAAAATGTATACTAATCTTGACTTAACTCTCTCTCTCTCTCTCTCTCTCTCTCTCTCTCTCTCTCTCTCTCTCTCTCTCTCTCTCTCTCTCTCTCGCTATTCGTTCTTTCTTCGTTCTTTCCTTCTTTTCCTCTTTATTCAATTGGAAAATATTAGCATTATCACTTCCGCGTGTCCCCTCTCTCTATAGTTCGCCTACTCCCTTTCTTATTATATTTTTCCCGTGTAGCATGTCTCTTTTCTTCCCTTTCTTTATAATAAAACGGAGCTGTCCATTATTTACCTGACGTGACGACTATCATAAGAAATAAGAATTTAGCGTCTAAGCAACACTGGATAATCAGGATTTGCATTGTTGTATTTGCTTTTGGACGATTTGGACGATTTGGACGGACTCACTTTAAAGGAAGGGGTGTTAAAAGATGATAATGGCCGTACTATTAAGGAAAAGTATCGATATATAGATTTTAGCTTTTGTGAACTTCCTATGTAATAGTTGTGTGCAACAGTTTACAGCTTAAAAGTGACTTTCAAATGTTTATTCAGTCTATTGTTTTCAAAAGCTGAACGCTCGCTTTTCAACACTCCTGTTCGAATATTAACCATACTACTTAAATCTCCTGGGCTATGTTATTAGGTGCGGCTAAATAGATTTTAATATGAAATAATATAATGCGAGAGAAGAAAATAAACCAAAATCATACTGGGTAAATTTTGGATGGGTGTGGCTCAAATATATATAGAATAAAATTGTTGCTTTCGTGTCATATTAAAATAATATTTTTATAGCAAAATTGAAGAAAAACAGAATAGTAGAAATTGAAAGAGGCTGCATATTTAGAAGAAATTAAATTTATATTTCTTTTTTTAAAACAAAATTAATGTCTCGGCTCAGATTTTTTTAAGTACCCATGTAAACATACAAATTGAAATATTATTTCTTTAACGTGAATTATCATTTGTATTAGATTGAACGATTTTAACGGCATTTAATCCTAGAGTTATTTTTACCTAAGTATTAGTGAATGGTGTTCATTATACGTTCGTATTTATATTTTTATGTTGTTTTTTCTTCAGTTTTTTTTTATTGTACACAGTCCACTGAATACCAATAATTTTAACCAAATCCATTAAACCCATAGATGGGACCCTAACATATACTACCACTCCAGATCAGAGTGGACTTGGAATTAATGGAAATTAAGGGGTACTCATCACTCCCCAGAGCTCCAGAACTGGCTCCACGTAATCAAATACAGTTTAGTGTCATCATCAGATTTCTTTAGTTTAGTGTCATCATCTCATTTCATTTCAGTTTAGTGTCATCATCAAATTTCTTTGGGAGGATCCGTCCCTTCTCCAGGGTATACAGTCCGCATATTCTAAACCACACCGACAGTGTGTCATATGTATTAGATGGAAATGTGATATCCTTGCAAAACAGATGTTAACTAACTAGACATATTGATAACATGTCCTCTATTATTGTATGTAACATCATAGCGAGACATTTATTTGAGCAATACACTAAAAATACTTGAGCACAGAGAAAGTTTCGGAGTCAAATTTACAATTGACAATTAGATTCAGGGAGTCCACATTTGCGTTGAATAAGGTTCACTTAGGGTAATGGCTTTGATCTTAAGATATAGAATCGGTGACCCGAGTTCAAATCCTGAATGAGGTTATATGCGTTTCACTTTGCGTTAATACCTTTAGTAAAACAGGACATCATCTCACACCCATGTAAGAACCACTTATTTTTCCTTTGATCACGTCAATTCCTAGCAACTATATGATTGTCCCAAATCTATTGCTCCACCCATTTTATCATACATCTACTAGAGGCTGGTGGCTGAATATCTTATTGTCCTGGGTATGACTTTACTGCATATATTATTGAGGTTCTAATTTTGGAGCCCTGGGGAGTGCGGATTACATGTTCATTACTATTGTTGTTAAGGACTGGGTTAGCTCAGTCGGTAGAGCGTTCGTCTAGAAACCACAATGTTCCTTGTTCGATACCGGTCCTCGCCAATTCAGCGTATGAGTAGCACAGGGATCTGTGCGGTAAAGTAAGGAGCTGCTGGTAGGTGTGGCGCTCCACCTCAGACGCCAAAACAATCTCCTTGGTCTAGCGCTATTGAAAAGGGGATAGACTCCCACGCTGACTGGCTGATATCGACTTTAGGCCGCCCCGACGACTTTACTTTTTACTTACTATTCTTCCCAGATCCACTCAAACCGGAGTGGTAGTACATGTTAGGGTAGCATCTATAGGGTACATCGACAAAAAGAGATTTAAAATGAATTTAGAAATATGGAATACCATATAAGAATGTAAACATAAACCTCCTCGGCATAATATATAACATGATTTGATATGGCATTTAATCCAACCAAGCAAACTTCCGTATTCTGCCCGTGGTAAATGAGTTGGTTAAATACATAGTGATTTGTGATTCACTTCGCCTTGAAAAACACATGATTCCTTCTGTTCTCATTCAATATATGGGTAAATAGTAGGGCATACTGATTACTTTATTATTGATGAGTAAACCAGTCAAAGAGAAGGAAAACTAAAATACCTAAGCATCTGTAGTCCATTATCATGATTGCCTTGTGCCACAACTGATTCTGGAGGAAGTGGTATATATATATATATATATATATATATATATATATATATATATATATATATATGTGTGTGTGTGTGTGTGTGTGTGTGTGTGTGTGTGTGTTGTGTTAAACGCTACTGACGATTCTTGTCTGACGAGTTTTTGTTCGATGCTTTCTGTCTTTCTTATCAAAGTGCGTTCCCGGTGGATACATATGCCCGCTACCGAAATTTGTTTCTTTCTATTTACATTAAATTTAAACCATAAGCAGAAAATACGTCTATCCACAAAATAGCAAGAAATGTCGATAATATTAAGATACCGTAATGGTGGTTAAAACCCCAATATTGAAAATTCTCGGTTTCTATTACTAGGTTCATGGTGATAGACACCATAATCATATATATTTGAAAACTGCATCACCTACGGTACTTTGACAAGCCTAGTTGATTTTAATCAAAGGAACTCCCTGGGTGACTGATTTTTCCAACAATTCATATGAAATTTAAATAAGAGGTAAAAGTATATATATATATATATATATATATATATATATATATATATATATATATATATACGTACAAACAAAAAGAGCATTCGACATTACGCAAACATGCAACACGAGAATACAGTTAAAAAAACGCACACATTTGACCATTTACACCGTTTCTGTCATTTTCGAAAAAAACTATTTCGTTTACCTGGTGAATGCTTTTAGATTATATACATTATAGATATGTATATATATATGTGTGTGTGTGTATGTGTGTGCAATATATATACATATATATATATATATATATATATATATATATATATATATATATTTAATGTCAGCGTGGAACTGGTGTAGCAATCCACCAAACGTTTCTTCACCTGAAACGAACGCGTATCCTATATATATATATATATATATATATATATATATATATATATATATATATATCAGGAAAAAAGACTATTTAGATTTTTAGCATAGTAGATTATTTCAGGGAACCTATAATGGTGAAAAATCTAAATTTATGTTATTTTCTCTTGATATAATGTTGCTCCGTGACCCTGACAATAATAGCATACATTGAGCTCTGCGAATTATGAGAACTGAAAAACTACTACGTCGTAAGAAAGGTTTCTTCACTTGATCTTACTTCATTTCTTCACTTGACCTTGGATTATATATATATATATATATATACATATATATATCATCTTCTAAATAGTGGAATATTTTAAATGTGATGAGCAAACACCTCAAACGTAATCTATGAACGTTGATTTGATATTTAATAGTTTGTATATTGCGACAGACTTCCCCATCTATATTGGTTTTATTGAGAATTTCTTCCTGGTGTTGTATGGATGATGATTACAAAATTGCAAGTAAATTTCATCCAACAGATTCATTGCTATACAGAATCCGTATATTGAGTAAATTATGTAAATTATATGTATTTACTTATAGATATATGTAGACCAAAATTGACCGGCAATATTATTGCCCGAGTGTAAATGGTGAGGAAATGCAACTAACCACAGAACATTCCTGGATGGATTATACATATTTATGTAAACCCGACGTTATTTTATTTAATGTAAGTAATCAACATTTTCTGATAAATGTTAAAAGGTTAACCAGAAAAGCAGATTAGCTTCGTCAGCCGGAACTGGACTCGTATGAAAATGGTGTCCTTTAGAAAAGATCGAATAGAAAAGAGGACATCTGAAATATGAAGGGAAAAAAAAGAAGATAAACAACTTCATTTTATACATATTTGTTGACTTTCTAAGACGGAATATAGGATATGGAACACCAGTTCAGCTGAAGAAAAAAAGAGAAAAGAAACGACACGAATGTGCGCTATTAAATGTCATTAGCTTTGCAAAAACTTTCAACATTACTTTTAAAAGGACCAACACTTTAAAAAATATATATATTTCTTCTTTACTTTCTTTATTTTCTATAGTATGGGCGGAAGAAAGTTTATTTCACTGACATTTAGAAATGCGTAAGAGAAGTTCATTTTGTTATGTGTCACACACACACACAAGCACAAACACAAACACACATGCACATACACACGCACACACACACACACACACACACACACACACACACACACACACACACACATATATATATATATATAATATATATATATATATATGTATATATATGATACAGAACATACCTATCATGTACTTTGCAATTTTATGTTTCTTGCAATAATGTGAAATTTTACATCAATTCTACCTGGACACAAAGAATATAGTTATATCTAGCAAATGCACGTACATAAACACAAACAAACAAACATACACACACACAGAC
Source organism: Doryteuthis pealeii (assembly GCA_023376005.1). Classification (NCBI taxonomy): domain Eukaryota; kingdom Metazoa; phylum Mollusca; class Cephalopoda; order Myopsida; family Loliginidae; genus Doryteuthis; species Doryteuthis pealeii. Next base: position 67,250,670 of record CM042158.1, read on the forward strand.
ACACACACACACACACACAGACACACACACACACATATATATATATATATATATATATATATATATATATAATATATTATATATATATGTGATAAGTTATTTTGGCAGTGTATCTCATAACAATGCTCAGGGCAGAGGTACTTTTAAAGTAAAATTTGAAGATCTAAAACAGTTGCCATATAAAGGTGAACAGTCTAATCTGCCCTACTATTTAACTCTACCTGGACTCTATGGCGCTATGTGAAATGCAAACGGCCTCGTCCAGACCTTGAACGTAGATCCTCAATTGAATTTTCTACGACGCTAACCATTTCACTCCAAACATCTTTCTATATAGGTATTATAAATTAGTCCCTGTCTATTTGTTCAAGAACTCCACCTAGATGTTTGCAGCTTGGCCGTATGTATATTCTGATTCTACATTACCCGGGTTACGTGGATAAGTATATTTCATTTTATCAAAGTGCGTTCCCGGTGGATACATATGCCCGCTACCGAAATTTGTTTCTTTCTATTTACATTAAATTCAAACCATAAGCAGAAAATACGTCTAACACACAAAATAGCAAGAAATGTCGATAATGTTAAGATACCGTAATGGTGGTTAAAACCCCAATATTGAAAATTCTCGGTTTCTATTACTAGGTTCATGGTGATAGACACCATAATCATATATGTTTGAAAACTGCATCACCCACGGTACTTTGACAAGCATAGTTGATTTTAATCAAAGGAACTCCCTGGGTGACTGATTTTCCAACAATTTATATGAAATTTAAATAAGAGGTAAAAGTATATATATATATATATATATATATATATATATATATATATATATATATATATATACGCACACGTACAAACAAAAAGAGCATTCGACATTACGCAACGAGAATACAGTTAAAAAAACGCACACATTTAACCATTTACACCATTTCTGTCATTTTGTAAAAAACTATTTCGTTTACCTGATGAATGCTTTTAGATTATATACATTATAGATATGTATATATATATATATATATATATATATATATATATATATATGTGTGTGTGCGTTTGTGTGTGTGTGTGTGTGTGCGAGTGTGTGTGCGTGTGTGTTAGAGGGATGTGTAACGAAGCGTGTTGTCATTATGTCCATGCTACAGAGTTAGATATAAATACTCTTGTCACGATATTGAGCACCCTTTAATATTAATATAGCATTCATATTATCTATTAAATCTGATAATAGGTAGGATCTTAGTAATCTCTCTCTCTCTCTCTCTCTCTCTCTCTCTCTCTCTCTCTCTCTCTCTCTCTCTCTCCCATATATATATATATATATATATATATATATATATATAGGTCGTCTGAAATTATTTGGCAAAATCAAATAATCCCAGTTTACTTCAATAAAAATGTAAAAAAATGAGCCCAATATATAAAATATCATGCTCATTTTATTAAATTTTATTGGAGTAAAAAATGATTATTTGATTTGCTTAATAAATACAGTAGCCAGATTTTTTAGAATACATCAAATGACCTCAATAACATCAATAAAACATATTGATACATATCTCCAATTTTAACTCACGCTTTGTTTTCTCATCTAAATTGATTGATTAATATTTGACATCCATTTTTACCTAAATTTGTATTATGGAAGTTTGTATGATCTGTTTTGTAACTTCAAACAGGTATATATATATATATATATATATATATATATATATATATATATATATATATATATATATATATATGTGTGTGTGTGTGTGTGTGTGTGTTGTGTGTATATACTGCATAATAATTTCGCATTAATTATTGTTTGAGAACCCGATAAGATGGGGTTTCATTTTCCCTTGAGAAAAAAAAAAACTATTGTATGTTGGTTCCGAAAATATACATACTAAATTTGATAAGTCTAAATCAAGCCATTTTTCAGGCTACAGTAGACAGACAAATAGACTCTCATCATTATTAAGATAGACACGCCTGACTTTATTAATGTTTTACCTACACATAAGTCTCTGCGCTGATAATATCTGCGCGCTTCGATGTTTATGTTTTTTTCTGTGATGTATCTCACTATCTATAAAAAAATACAAATTTGATAAAATGAACAATGTTCACAAGTTAAAAAATAGTAAAATCACGAGATGAAAGTAGGAAACTTCAGCAGACAAACCGTAGTCTCATTTATACACAGATTTTATTCAAGTTCATCTCAGTAGAAATGCTTACTATCGAGTAGAAATAGATTTTTTCGACCCACTGGTCATGAAGTGTCCGTTTTAATAGATATTTCATTTTTTTTCTATTTTACATAAACGATCTTATTGGCAAGAAATGTTAAGAATTAAATATTTTTTTATTGTTTTTAAAGATTTTACCAATCAATAAGTTTCTTAAAATGTAATTTGTACATCCTTTACTCAATTGTTCCTAAACTATTTATCAACACTATATACCGTGTTTACTTAAAAATAAGACCTACCTGTAAAATAAGACCTTTCGGCAATTCTGTAGTACTGCTGTGTTTTCATCCACGGAAACTTGTTTGTTGCATGCACCGTATGTTACGATACCCCATCACGTTGGAATATTTTACCATTTATTAAATCTGAAAATAGGTGGGATTTTAGTCATATATTTTTTTATATCCAGTATTCCATCAATTTTTATCAACATTCTTGCACCATTGTTTTTGCTTTGTTGGCCTGAACCATTAGAAGCCCTCCCCTTGAAATAAGCCCTATTTTTCACAATCGCGTCATGTGACTCAAACACTCGATATCCTCCGAAAATAAGCCCTAGTGTTATATTTCGGAGTAAAAATGTATGTAAGCCCTGTCTTATTGCCGAGGAAAAACGGTATAAAAGAGTAACTCTAATTTCTGGTCAGTAATCGATTTTTCTTCTTTCTTTTGGAAATCCGTTGCAGACGACGATGACGTCGCTCCGTATATTCAGTTGTGAACCCTCTAGTGGCTCGTTAGTCTAATTCTGGACTTGCAGATGCGGTCACACACATTGCAGGGGAAATTCTCATCTACATTTGGTTGTTCATGACGACGAAGACGTGGCCGCTCTGAAGTCCTGTTTATCTCGATATTGAGCTGCTTAGCTCCTGGGCGGCATTCGTCTCGCCAACCCTGTCTGTTGGAGGCAGATCTTCCACGCTTTAAAGGTGTGATGATACATTTCTTCAGTAATCGATACTTTATTTTTAATCTTTAATTTCTAGAAAATTCATTCTTTCAACTGTTTCTTAACCCTTTGCACGTTTACACTTTGCTTTAACCGCCCTGTCGGCTGGAGCGTTAGAATGCACCGACTGCACCTCTGCAGAGGGGTAAAACTCTCCCAGTAGGGCAACCTGTTGGCCGTGGGTGGCGAAACGTGATGTTTAACGATAGAGCCCAGGTGAATGAGCAGTTCATGACATGCAATACTCCACTTTGGCCCTATCTTGGGCTAGAGAGGCCCCCTCCGATCAATCGGCTGGTCACGTCAAGCCCTAGCACCTATATGACTTTCCCAACCCTATTGCCCTTATGGCAAGCCCCAACCCGTGCTAGAAGGCGGCGGCTGCGGGTCTACATGTCCTGGGAATGACGTTAAACTCTATCTGATGGTGAGGTTCCAGTTTTGGAGGTTTGGGGAATGTGGAGCACCCCTTCGTCACCATTGCTCCCTGGTCCACTCTGACCCGGAATGGTAGTACCTGTTAGGGTCCCATCTATGGGTTAAATAGAAAAATGTATTTATAAAAAAATTGTATTATCCATTAAGAATTGATTTATTTCAAAACTTTATCGGCATTAAATGACCCAATGAGGTTGATATGCCGTAAAACAAAACAAACCAAACAAACCAAACTTTGCTTTAATCCGAAGATACCTTCAGTAAATTCACAAAAAATATCGTGACAAAATCCGTCGTTAAGTGTGCAAACCGTTGTGTTTAAAACGATGCAATCATCCTATTGTCAGTATTGTTACCTAGGTGTGACTTATTTCCAAAGAATTGTGTGTGAGGGCAATCCCTGCCACCATTATCTATGATCTCTGAGGTCCCATTACCTACTTTATTAAAAGTATCTGAGATAATTTTCTTGGTCCAAAAATATTGAATCGTTCTTCTGTATCAAAAAGTAATGAAAATATTTGTTTTTCGCTTTAGATCGGCAAATATTAATAAGATTTTTGTATATAACCCTTTGTGATTCACCATGACCGTGTTTTCTATACAAAAAAATGGATACAAAAAGAAATGGGAAAAATTACCGAGTTCCACTGATAAATAACATATTAGCATAAAAAAGATGCTTGTTATGTTAAGATATTTATGGCTCCGACAATCGTAGCAAAGTTATCGACTCAGTATGACTCAGAGTTTTAATTTTATTTTGTCACTTTTTAGATACTAATCTGCATTGCACTCAAAGGAAGAGGCAAATATTTTAGAGAATGGGAACGTGTTGTTAACATCAGTGAATATTGATTTGCTTACATATGTCAAAACTATTTTGGGGATTATGAATGTTGTATGATTACAAATTCGGTTGTCTACGTCTGTGTCAATGACTCATTATATGTATATATTCTATTATTATTATTATTATTATTATTATTATTATTATTATTATTAGTAGTAGTAGTAGTAGTAGTAGTATTAGTAATGGGAGCTGCACAAGAATGTTGTGTGTAATTTTGAACAAATCGTGTAAACAGTACCCACGAGAAAACAAATGTACGGCAATTTGCCCCCTATTACACGGACCACCCAAGTAAGACAAAGACTACACGCTTGACATTGCTGGAGAAGCAAGAGGAACTTATAAGTGACGTTCTCCCGTGGAAGCCAAAATATGGACATGCCGGTGTAGACTCTCCAACAGAGATATACATCGACCAGATCTGTGCGGATACTGGATTCTGCGCAGAGGGCCTCCCCGGGGCAATGAGTGATAGGGGGGTTGGTGATAGATTTTCATGGATATCATTGCTACTTGCGTGACATGAGTAGTAGTAGTAGTAGTAGTAGTAGTAGTAGTAGTATTCGATCTATATGGTGTTTCATAATTATTGGGCGTTTCATGTATCATATATGTTTCAATATTTTGAGGTAAGTCGTCCTACTAATACCGAATACGTGTCTGTGTGGAAAACAGAACTTATCCACTTTTTTTTTTTAAATCGTTGATTTGGAAGGGAAGAATTCCACACCATTATATTTTTTTTGTAAGCGTGTCCATTAAGAATGGCTGTGTAAACTTCGAAATAGATCGTAATCAAATGGAGTAGCATTTTGAAAATACAGTGATATATTCTCTCTCAGATGATAGCATCTATTTTTTCAGATAGATATTTCATATATGGGATCGTTAAATAACATAATTCAGTACTGTAAAATTCATAATATACCAATAAAGATGAGGAAAACAATACAAAAAAATCCAGATAATACATTTTGATGATTTTATGTGCTCCGGAGACACGAACAATTTTGTTTCAGACATGTTACTAAAATAATTATGAAAAAATGAAAAATGTTTTTGTATATAATCCAATTACTTGAGGATAGAGTATCACATTATTTTCTCTGATTATATATATATATATATATATATATATATATATATATATATATATCAACTCTTCCAACCAAGCCGGATGTGACAAAAAGTCAATTTCATAAGTTGGGTTTAAAAGATTTGAATTAAGCTTTTTTTCTGTTAGACTGGTTAACTAGCAAAGGTTAAAGAGCCCACTCTGCCCTACTCTTTACCCATGAGCGTAGTTATATACCCTTAGCTATTAGAGTGTTTAACCACGAATCTAAACGCGAATTTAAACACGTAGCTATATCTATTTAGCCATTAGAGTATTTAAACACGAATTTGAAAAAAAGTTGATCCGATTTAATAAATTATTAAACCAGGTCATTTTTTTCAAATCCGTGTTTAAACACTGTAATAGCTAAATATATATATTTATATAACTGCTCTCTTGTAACATTGAATGTTACCAATAGAAAACAGTCCACAACAAAATATCAACAAAATCTTTAAAATTTCTGTCGATAAATGTCTATTTTGGGTTGTGCTTTAGCTTATTCAGCTGAACTAAGCTCTTGTCTATCGATTTACATTCTTGTATGAGATTCATTCTTCATCTTCATCCTTCACCAACCTGTCCAAAATGTCTAGATGTGTGCATGAGAGTGCAAGGAAGCGGACATGTCTACTCTTTCTTTACGGTTGACTTCTGGAAAATCATGGGGAACCTGCATATCAAGTTTACTTACGTATCCCAAGTCATAACGTCGAATAATGTGAATTCCGTTTTTGAGATAATTCTTTAACCGTAACAGCGCTATTTTTATCGAGTTTAAACAAAGACAAGACGTTTTTGAACTCAACGGGACGATCTGTTCGTGACACATCTCTAACATCGGAGTCATCTTTCCTAACGTTTTGAAAATACATTCAGCAATATATTCGTTTAGATCATCATCATCACCAATCATCTTATCAATTTTTATCATTTAGATTTTTGGACTGTTGTCCTCATTTAGCTTTTCCTTTAAGCCTTCCATTAAAGTTGAAGTAGTGCAATCATCATCATCATCATCGTCGTCATCATCATCACGTTGCTTAGGAGTCTTCCTCACTTCTCCAGCAGCACCCGGCAATTCTTATTCAGATGCTTTTATAGGATGTTGCTTCCAGGGTCTGTTCAAAACAGAACGAAGCATTCTAGTGTTGTTCACGTCTTGCGTTTACTCTAAACGTTTAAATAAAGTTGAAGTGGTACAAATATTCAGTTGTACCTACACGGCTATAGCTTACAATAATTCCTGTTTTATTCTAATAGAGGGATTACATTTCAATATGGAAATTAACTTGTTAATAGTAGTCCACGCTGTACCTATCTATGCATATTTTGTCATCGCTTTCAGTAGAAGGGATACTATATCTTATAAACATCATAGATATTTTTGTTTGCGGCTGATTTTCTTTTCTTAACATGTTGATTATGTTTCTCAATGTTTTTATATAAGGCTTTATAAAAAAAAAAGTAAATGACGTCGGGGCGGCCTAAAGTCGGTATCAGCCAGTCAGCGAGGGAGTCTATCCCCTTTTCAATAGCGCTAGACCAAGGAGATTGTCTTTAGCGCCTGAGGTGGAGCGCCACACCTAGCATCAGCTCCTTACTTTACGGCACAGATCCCTGTGCTACTCATACGCTGAGTTGGCGAGAACCGGTATCGAACTAGGAACCTTGTGGTTTGTAGCTGAACGCTCTACCGACTGAGCTAACCCGGCCCCTCGGAGTGCTGTTCTCATCTTTATTGTTACATCCAGTTGGACAATGGCCCAACGAATATAAGGGTTGAGTTAATACAGTTCTAACTGTCAATAAGCTGTAAGTTACTTGTTCAGTTTGACAACGGACTAAAATAATATAAAATAATAAAAATTAGCTTGACACTTGTACCCGGTCATGGTGAACGGAATAAGCATATTATACATCGATGGATTAAATAAAGGTTTTCGTTCCTTGGAGGCTACTGAATACGACTTGAAGGCTCTTTCGTGCGACAAGAAGAGTTGCCAAGTTCGACAAGAAACAACTGAAGAAGACCGGAGGGCACACCAACCGAAACGTTGTGTATATAACAATAAAGGTGAGTAGAAGAGTACGGAAAATCTAAATAAAACACGTTGATGATTGTATGTACTCCGTAGACACGTAAAATTGTAGTTCAGAAATATTACTAAAATAATTCTGAAACAGATATAAATGTTTTTAAACAATCTAATTTCTAGAGGATAAAGTAACACATTATGATCGATGATTATATGTATATATATTTACAAAATCCCCTTCGTGAGCAGGATGTGAGACAAGGTCAATTTGATAAACGTAGTTTAACAGGTTTTAATTCAGACTTTTCTTTCTCCTAGACCGGTTACCTAATCAAGGTTAAGCCCAGTCTGGTCTATGGTAAATACCCATAGCTGGAGGGACATTAGTTGGATGTATACCTTTCCCAATGGTATTAGAGCTAATTGGAATGTAAACAACCTCGTGCAGGATTTGAACTCGGGTCGATGAGTCCATTTCATACGACTGTTACCATTTGACCAAGCGCCACCATCTGGTTAAACCTATGGTCGCAATTCATCATAAATTGAAGTTATCTGTATCACATATTTTTTAATCTATAAGAAACTAAGTCTCTAATAAATCGTTTCTGCGTATGGATTAGTTTTATTTTTTATATTTCTCCCTAAACTCTATTCCTGTTATTATGATCTAGAAGACGTTTGCTATGGCCATGAATTTCACTCGTTCAGACTCCAGGCTGTGATCAATAAAAAAAAATCAATTTCTAATGATTGGCCAAAGAGATTTTAAAAGAAAATAAACTTTCCTTATTTTGTTTATAGTACACAATCAATAAATATTTTATTTTTTTATGAAGACAGTATTGTAAATAGGGTGGCAGACATGTTAAATGAAATAGAATAGAAGACGTTAG
>CM042158.1:67261707-67281707 GCA_023376005.1 Doryteuthis pealeii
ATATATATATATATATATATATATATATATATATATATATATATAATATATATGTGTGTGTGTGTGTGTGTGTGTGTGTGTGTGTGTGTATCAGGTCGCATATGGCGCTACTGGTACTATGTAACCAGTACTACCTGTCTCATAGTCGGGTTATCGGCGACTAAACTGGTTACCCACCAAGATTATCTGGTGATGAGGATTGCCAGACATCCAGCTGGACGAAAAACAAAACCTGTCAAAGGGCGGATGAAGCCTTTCGCTCAACGGCCATCTAGCAAATAACATACGCGGGGACGTAGAAATACTTGGATTGGTATCCAGACGCGTAGCAAAACCACGGGGAGAGATGCATTCCTCAGCCTTGTCAAGGCAAGTGTCTAGGAGAAGGAAAACTCCAAAATTTAACCTGCGGCGGCTGCTGCAGCCAATGATGTTGAGTTGTTCTTCTTTTTGGTTCAAATGTGGCAGTCACTTAGAGAGTGGGATTGGTTCTGTGCAAAGCCTTTCCTCATTTAAAAAAGCTTCAGGCACAGGCATTGCTTGATATGCAATACATGTCTTGTCCTTTATGTTTTTGAAGCTCACCATTATATTGTTTGAACTGTTGAGCTTCTTTTTTATTATTATTATTATTATTATTATTATTATTATTATTATTATTATTATTATTATATCAGGCAATACTTGAACGCGAGTTTGCTGCCATCATCATCATCATATATATATATATATATATATATATATATATATATATATAGTCATCCACAGACACCGTGTTTCGACGTATCACGTCTCATAACGCCCGTCACTTATGCCGCACCCATATATATATATATATATAATATATATATATATATATATATATATATATATATATTATATATATTACCAAAATGAGCCAGTAAAGATTCATATAAAATAAATGTATTTTAACCAACGTGTTGGATACTGTACGTATAAATCAGGAGACTAAAAATTGAAAACGTATTTGAACGTTGGTAGGCAAGGATTTAGGAAGAATTATACAATGCATAAATTTTAACAACTTATATTCTTTCAAAATATTGCTGTTACAGTCGTGGGAAATGTTAAAATATACTTAAATAAGACGTTATACTTTGAATAAAAAAAGAAAACTCAAATATTTACCTTTTTTCTCAGATTATATGATACCTTTTCGTAGTGAGAAAACGATTAAAATTTCATTTTTCGGCGAAATATCTAATTTTAAGATTTCAGTAAGTTCTTGGTATTCTTAGATTTAATATTATTTTCAAACAAATTTTCTTAGAAGATAGAAAGCATATTTTGGGAAATACTTCTACGATTTAGATTTTGTATAGAACTTTGCTTTTCAATATATATAGAGAGATTCCATCAGTTTCGATTTTTAAAAAAATTCAAAATTTATGAAACAAATGTTTTCAGATATATAAGAGAAGCTTAATAAATAACAAGTGAATATTTTTTCACATAATTTCGTCCCTCGAAACGAATTAGTCGATTTAAGTTTTGAATTCATAATAATGTAATCTTATTAAATACTTTCCGAGAGAATCGTCAGATTTTGAAAGAAATGTACTTACCATAGCAATTTTATATAGAGCATCGATTTTCAAAATAAGTTGGCCAATTTATGTAGTTTTTAATTCTAATAGTTTAAGTTTCTTAAAAGACGATTTCTTTGAAAATAGATTTTAGAAATATGAAGCATGTAAAAGATACGTAATTATTAGCTTCGTTTTTTTTTGCAGGTAATAAATAATAACTAAGCATTTATTAATATTTATTTGCTTTCTTATAGTCACGAAAAAGCTACAAGTGTGCGTTGAAGCATCCAATGAAAAGGGTACTCAATACGAAGTAGAGCTGGTCGAATTTATGATTTCGCTCAACCATTAAAAGAGACTGTGGCGCCGAGCAGACACTAGGTTTCTATACACCTAGCCTGTGTTTCATTTTTAAAGAAATAAACATAGAGATAACATGTTCTTTTGTATTGATACTTACATCAATTCAGTACAGTAATAAGTTACCCACAAGAGCGATATTATATATATATATATATATATATATATATATATATATATATATATATAAATAAATATATGAAATAAATATTTTAGAAGGAATAAATGCATGATGTATAATTCGCTGACAGAAATCTGTTTCGACCCTTTATTGAAGTGGTCTTCATCAAGAGCGAGATGTGTATAACATCATGGTTTGTTTTTTCTATAAAAATATTTATTTCATACTGTTTGATTCACTTCCATTCACTTTTTCATACTTTCTTTTGAAAAAACAAAATACCTGGATATCTACATCTTTCCGGAGACTAATGTGATCTGCAGTAGCTGGGATTTTTGAACTTTTTGATACTTTCTTATACATTTTTATACATATTTACATCAAACTTTTGAGTTTTCTTTGTGGATTATAATGCTTCTGATTTAATAAAATACAATAAAAAGTTTATTTATTTTATTTTTCAAAACAGAATATACATTTTCCAGATTAAAAAAAAAATTCCGGATCCGAACTCAAACGTTTCGTTTGTACCACTTTTTTTTGTAACGATTTACTCACACCGTCTCTCTATCACACAAATCTCGCTCTTGATGAAGACCACTTCATTAAAGGGTCGAAACAGATTTCTGTCAGCGAATTATAACATCATGTGTTTGTTTTTTCTAAAAAATATTTATTTTATACTGTCGGATTCACTTCCATTCACTTTTTCATATATATATATATATATAATAAGATAAATATATAGGTTTTACATTTACTATTTATTGGGTGACAAAGGAACATTCACAACCATATTGGTTTCAATGTTCCTTTGTCACCCAATAAATAGATATGTAAAACCAATATATTTATCTTATTATATTATATAACAGCTCTATTTTATATTGAGCACTCTACCAATTAATACTGCCTTTGGTACACCATTCCAGCAAAAGCTGAAATAGTGACCATCTCACACTACAGTATATATATATATATATATATATATATATATATATATATATATATATATATATATATATATGTGTGTGTGTGTGTGTGTGTGTGTGTGTGTGTGTGTGACAAAGAACAGAACGAAAAAAGTTTTTTTAGTTTTTTCTAATTATTTCTATGTTTATGTTATACTGCTTTTTTTTGCAAGATGCGGTATGTGTATAACTATAAATGAAGATGAACTTGTTGTAGAAAAAGAAGAAATGTCTTTGGAAAGACTTGAATAGAGATAAATAAGTAGACATATACTTGGAGAAAAAAAAAGATTTTATAGAAATAAATAAATTGTGAGAGAAGGACACAGTGCCTTAACCAGCCCCAAAAGAAATATATGTGAATCTGTTGTTGTAAATGTGTATGTACCATGAAGAGAAAAGAGCAATGAGATTTAGAGGATAGGCGGGAGATGGAGAACTGCACTGGCGAGATCTTATCCGCCGAGTTAACTGCCTAGAATCTGTTTGACAGACGGGGAAGGCAATATCCGCTGCACGTCTCTAGCGATTTTCAACGACATAGAACATTGAGTGTTGTGCGCTTGATCTCCTGCCAAGAGGAACAGACTACAAACTTCACTCTCAGTTCCAAGACTACGCTTTTTTCCTGTCTCTCTGTCTAAATTTTATTCTTCTTTTGACTTATGTCTAAGTCAGACTTAGTATTTCTCAACTCTGGGGCCTTCCTCGCCATCGACCCATCGTCGTGTAACTCCTCAGTATATAGCTTCTTGGTATCAAACGCCAAACTTGTTCGAAGAAACGAGTGTCCTATTGTTTTGAGATTTGGTTTTGGATTTTATAGAATTATTACTTTTGTGATTTTAATTAATACTAACGATATAAAGAAACGTTGACTAATTTATTTCTATTAATATGATTGGGATTGCCTTTTAAACAAAGCAATGCTTTTTTTTAATGCCTTTTATAAAAATACAACCGATTTCAGTAATATCTATATATTAATAGGCTTTTTCCTTAATCATCTGACCGTTATCATCTTGCAACATCCTCTGGTTAAAAACTGAGACTATCCAAATAATCCAAGATGAAATTCAAAAATGTAAATCCTGATAATCTGGGATCGCTTAATCGCTGAATTCTTATTTATTATGCGTGCTATCACCTCAAATAAATAATGAACCATTCCGTTTTATTATAAATTGCGTAGGGTAAAGAAAGAGAGAGAGAAGGTGAGCGTGCAGAAGCAAGTACGCTAATCTGTTGCATGCGAACATGATCAAAACAAGGAAAGAAAGAAAAAAAAACGAGTGAGACTTAAATCAAGATTATAATACTTTTTTATGTATTGCAATAGCTCCTGAGTTAACATATAAAACGTTGTAATAATTGAATTATGATAATGTGGTATATCCACAGGCCCTGTTATTATACCTCATATTACACAGGATATATTCGGACTTTTTTCTTTTCTTAGACACTAACGATTTCCTATTATCAAAATGGATTAATATCATTGGAAAACATTATAAAACACTAAAAATAATGTTTTGAAACCGACGAAACATGTTCATACAATAACAAAATTGCACAAACATTTTTTTTATGAAGTTTACTTACCTCTGAAAATATGAAATAAATATAACTATGTCGAACTATTGAAGTTATATTCATTTGTCTAATGTATGTTAAAACATTCCTGACCCGTTGTCTTTTTTGTTTTCATTTTTATCTTACAATAATAAAAGCAATTAAAATCAAACGTTAGACAAGATATCAGTTACTTTCTTATCTAGAGAATGACATTATAATGACTAGTACAATATAAAAAAAATAAATAGATTTTTGAAACATATTGCCTGAGGGGTGGGAGTAAAAAATTCAATGTCAGCAAGTTTGTACCCTATGTAAGTAAAATCATCAAATTCATTAAAGGATTAAAAAATAAAACAATTTAAAATGTGAACTTTAAATATGTATTAAAATAAAACAAACTATATATAGATATATTATACCAGTCATGTATTAATTAAAACTTGTTTTAAAAAAACAATGACGACTGTCTAATGTTGCATGTTCAAATTCTGAGTGTATTCATTCTATGTTATGACGATTTTGGGTAACATGACGTAAGCAGTTATGTAATTTTTGTTACAGACAAAAACCGGAAGCGAATCTCCATTATTAATAGATTTCAAAGGTACCTAGAAGCGCTCTCATCATAATGGTTATAATCGAAAGTAATGGAATCGGTTAGCCGATTTCAAATCATGGCAAAAGCGGTTGAGTTTTACATTGCGCTAATGTCTATATTTTCTTCACTAAGCCATGGGTAAATAGTATTTTGGGTTATTTAACCTTAGTTAATCAATCATTATAGTATAAGGGAAGTGTCGAATTAAAACAGGCAGTAGTACACTTAGAAATTGACCTTGTGTCACATCCTGATCGTAGTAGAGGAGACGGATAAATAGATGCCTACATTGCAAGATGTATATAGAGGTTTTTTAATGAAAAAATGAGTACTAGATTGAATAAATATTAAAAAACTTTGATCAAAGTGACTAAAATTTTTTAAAAGAACACTCACTTTGTAACAGAACTGTATCGCCTTTCTTGTTCAATATATTCCCAGTTCAACAAAATATATTCATATTTTGATTTTGTCAGTTCAGTTTAATTCTTGAACAATCATGACCGTAGAAGACAAGAAAAATTAAATTATGATACCCGTGAAATAATAATACTGTTGTACCGGCCGTTCCTACAGTTGATAATATACACCGGTTCTCATTATAAATAGTGAGACACCGAGTGAAAAGGTTGTACTGTTACCGTTTAACGGCAAGCTAGTTCCTGTACCATTATTGTAAATACACTTGTCTTATTTTACCCTACCTCGACTTGGCTTCTTTTTTACTGTTGGATTAACATCACAACAAATACTATTAAAATTATGTCATCATTATTTTTTAACAATTATTCAATATGCTATTTCTCTTCTTAAAATATTCATATGCTTTTTTTTTTACTTTTATGAATGAATACTTAGCATAATATATACTTAGCTGCCCTTTGGAGCCTATGTTCAGTGACTTCGGCTATTGGACTGGTAAGGCAATTAGCAATAGCGTGATCCCAGGGGTCATCCCCCCAAGCAAAATATATTCCCTTGATTTGAAGGGGCAGGGCTGTGTTTATTGCCCTGTGCCTGAGGCACCTTAATAAGGGAATGTCGACGAGATCCAGACATTTTTGTAGTGCCATCCCACGAGCTTCGGTTCGTGGATGGTCCCCAGATTAAATAAACCTTTGTATCTGACCGATGATGATGAACAGAAAATAAGATATCCCTTTACCTTCAGGCATTTTAGATATTATCGTGTAAATTAAAAAAAAAGATATAATATTCCGTTTCTTGTGACACTTTCAGAAGGATTTTTCCCGAAAAACTGAATGTAGTTATATTTCCTTTTCTTAGATAATTTGATGTGGACGAGCACGAGTAATATTATGATTGTATTAGAATTTCAACTGGGAAATGCTTTTTCTCTAACTTAGAGATTTCTAAGAGGTTTGCTCTGTGAGGAAATACAATAAACACATTCCAAAACGGAGCATTATAGAATGAATTCACTCATTGTGTAGGAATGCCTTTTCTCATTGGCAATTATGTTCAATTTTTTATGTTGTTTCGATTTTGTCTAAGATGATTTAATTCCTTCGTCTCTAATATTGGTCATTTTCATTGCTTTTTTTTCTCTTGTATAATTCTATTTTATTTCTTTTGTCTTTCTCAAGATTTTTCTTCTTTCCTCCACTTTTATGTCATCATTTAATTTACCTGAAAACTCGTCCGGCCTTACGCTCCGTCATCATCATGTTTATTATACTTCTTGGTTTTATTCTTCTTGTAATTAACTCCATTTCAAATACGACATCTTTTGTCATTCAATCATATTATAGTGTGAGTAATCGACCATGTAAATGAAACAAAGTAGTGGGGTACTCAGTAGATTCACTGGTTCATTCACTCGTTTAGTCAGTCTTTATTCTTTTCGGCTTGTCTTAATCTGATTTTCCTCTTTATTTCCTACTTTTTATGATCATTATAACATCTTTTATTTTATTTTTTTCCCTCTCATATTTTCCGCCTTCGTTTGATAATCTTCTTTTCTTCTACTAATATAAACCGATGTCACCATTTAAAAAAAATCATTAACACCAGGAATACTACAATAACTAATACAATGTCTGTTTTATCTAAATCTAATCTAATATTTCTCTTTCGGTTTCTATAACACCTGATATCTGTATATATTTGGCTCTTTATGATAATGTATCTGCATTATTTAACTTAGGTTTCGCTTTTTGCTCTTTCACTTATATCCGTCCTCTTCATGCTATTTTTTTCCAGATCTAGTATATTACTTTTTACTTTTGCCATTTGTACTTTTAAATATTACTTCATTATATTGTACCCATACATAAACTATATATCATTTCTTTATTGAAACCCTTTATTTTCTATGACTATTATACTATTCTTGAAAATATGCAAGATACATTCCTGACTTTTATAGGTTTATAGTTTCTTTCATAATAATAAGCGTATTTTAGAATTCAATTTTTTAATTCCTCTCTTTTCAGATTCCTCAACAAATCCCAAGTGGTGCTGGTCTCTTTAAGATTAAAGGTTTGGAGAATGTAGTTGGTGAACTGAGTTTGAACACTGAATGAGGGACTTTCGTTCCCTTCAAGCTTACGGCTTTGGACAAATCATGGACCCATTTTTCTTCCTACCCTCAGTGATAGCTAAACGACAAGAGAGTTATAGAATTTAACAATGTAAACAAACCATTTACGGGGTGAGAGAAAAAAAGGATTGTCCATGTTTATAGGAACAATATATCTCAGTACAACCTCTCACGTGTTACTTGAAGCGTAAGCCCCGTTTCCCTGAGAGATGCTATTGAAGGGAATTAGTATCCATAAACCAACATATTATGGGATACGTTCTCTATAACTAATCATCATCATCATCATCATTATCGTCGTCGTCGTCATCATCATCATCATCATCATCATTTTCCTCATTTTTAACATTATTTTATACATTTCCTTTTTCAATCTTATCCTCACGTGCCATCGATTTCTTCGCTCACATATTTTTTTTTTTTTTAGATAAAATAATACTGCTAATAATGACACTTCAGAAAACAATAAAATGACATTGTGCACAAGAGGATCTGGACATAGCTACGTAGAGAAAACCTAAATAGAGAAACGAAGACATAATTAGTAGCAGACCAAAACAACGCTATAAGAAACAATAATGTAAAAATTAGAAGAGATAATAATAGATGAGTAATTACAGGTTATATGTGGAGAGTGAAACAGAAAGAGATAGAGAGAGATGGGAAGAGAGTTTTGGAGAGCAAAGGAAGCTTCCAATTCCTTGTGCTCCAATGATCAATACCATGTAGTACTGATGGGGAAACAAGGACGTAATTTTAGTAATAATCATAATAATCATAATCAACCCATAATAAACAAATGCTGAAAACTATCACAAAAGGAGTACAATACTAGTTACGGATTGATGGGAAAGTTGATCCACTGGAAATTGTACAAGATATTAACTTTTCAGTAAGCAACTAAATGGTATATGCACAAACTGGAATCTGTTCTAGAGAATGAAACGCATACATTTCTCTAGTATTTTGAGATACAGACGGATCATCTAGGAAACCAGATCCAGTGTTAATTAACAAGAAAAAGAAAACTTGTCATGTAGCGAATATTGCCGTCCAGGTGGATCACCGAGTGAAAGTGAAATAATCTGTTTTTGAGAACGAAACACATCAAATTATCCGGGACATTAAGATAATGACGGATCACCTTATAACGGACAGAAGACCAGAACTAATGTTGGTTAACAAGAAAAAGTGTACTTGTCAACTTCCGCCGAAGTTAAAAACTTACAAGGAGTGAAATAATAAGAATAATATATATTAATATGCGCGTGGTGTAATGGTTAAAGTCATAGGAAATGGACTCGTCGCCCCGAGTTCAAATCCTGGACGTGGTAATTGCATTTCACTTAGCGCTAATACCCTTGGGAAAGGTATGAATCCTACTCTCCCTCTAGCTTTGGGCAAATAGTAGGGCAGATTGGGCTCTAACCTTGGTTAGGCAACCGGTCTAGGAGAAAGAAAACTCTGAATTCAAACCTGTTGAACTCCGCTTAAGAAATTGACCTTGTGTCACATCCTGCTCGTGCAGAGGGGCTGGTAAATATATATATATATTAATATGCTAGTACCCAGGATGATGGAAAATGGCAGCATTCCAAAAAAATAGTAAATGGCTCCCGGTCAGTAGGTAGACCATCCCTACGCCTTAAAGATATCTGCCGGAGAGACATAAGGATACGCCCCGCTGACACAAACACGTGGGAGTTAGATGCAAAAAATCGAGCCACCTAGCGCCTTAACTTTAAGCAAGGCATGAAGAGGGATGATGTGGAAAGCAGAGTAGCCTCGACAGCAAAGAGAACTAGAAAAAGCCAGAAAAAGAGCAGCCCCCCAAAAAACATCACAGTTTGTGTGCAATCAGTGCATCAAAGACTGTCACTCAGGTATAGACCTGCACAGTCACTTGCGTAGATGCAGATAATTTACTTATTCATTTATTTTTTGACACTACGCCATCGTCCTTAGTATCTTTTTTTATGAACTCATCGCACATTCGGTTTTCCGGTTAACTCCGGGGTTCCAGCGAGCTTCGGCCGCTGGACTTGTCGAGAGTTTAATAATAGCGTCGATTCCTGAGACGGCCCCTTGTAGGGGAATGCCGAAAAGATCGACACAATTTTTGTTCTTTCCCACCCATGGCTTGTGGGTGGGCCCACATTAAACCGAGGCCTTGTGTCCAGTCCATACAAGTGGGGTATGCGACAAATATATACGCCATCGTCCTTAGTGGACGGAGAGGTGCCAACAAGTACCCACTTACGTGTGTCTCATTTTAACATCCCCCGCCGATTATAGTTAGGGCTAGTAGGGTAGAAGTTGTGGAGGAGATGGGGTTGTCAACTTAGTTAAATGATTGACACTTTCATTTTTATTGTTAAGAAAGGGAAGAAAATTGACATGCAATACATGAGATAAAATTCAAGAACCAATACCTAGTATTGATTAACAAAAAAAAGATAATTTCTCAAGTGGTAGACTTTGCAGTTCCAGCAGACCAAAGGGTGAAGATGAAGGAAAATGAAAACATATACAAATACCTGGACCTTGCCAGAGAATTGAAAATGCTGTGAAAGTGATAACAATTGTTGTTGGTGCACTTGGAATGGTCCCAAAAAGCTTCGGAAAAAGACTGGAGGGATTGGGAATCATAGGAAGAATTGTGACCATCTAAACAACTGCATTGTTGCAATTGACTAGAATTCTCAGGAGTCCTGGAGAACTGTGGAGACTTGTTATCGCTCAGACTCAACTGAAAGTCCAACAGCTAACACTGGTATGAAACTATAATAATAATAATAATAATAATAATAATAATAATAATAATAATAATAATATACTTGAGAATCTGGAAATCAGAGGAAGAATTGAGTCCATCCAAACTACTGCATTGCTGCAATCGGCTATAATACCCAGAAGAGCACTGGAAACATGAGGAGACTTGTTGTCACTCAGCTTCCAGTGAAATATCATCAGCTTACGCTGATGTTAAAAACTCAAAAAAAGTGGAAATAATAATCTTGGAGACCTGAGAAAACTTGTTGTCACCTAGGCCCCAGTGAATGGCCACCGGCTAATACAGGTGGTAAAACTTACATACAGCTACTACTAATAATACTGCTACTACTAATAATACTGCTACTACTAGTAATAATAAGTCACAACTTAAAACAACAATTATGATTAATTTTGTGCATTCACTAGACAAATTAAAGTTAAGTACCTAAACATTGAATAAACCGAACCTATGAAACGGAAGTGGATCAAATCTCACGAGAATATTTGCTTCTATAGAATAGGCATTAAATATTTAACACCAAATAATTATTCAAATAATCTAAGGTGTGTATTCCCTCTCTTTGGCGGCAATATGTGAAAAGAAGCCAAATTTAATTTAATGCAGTATAAGCAGGTGAGCATAGGTAATTACTCAACGCTACTGTTACACCCCTTTAGGGGATATAAGATAATAGTATGCTACTATTTGTTGTACTTATCTGTCTTAAGGAAAATCCAGAGTCAGACATGACTAATTAAATAACACTACAATGTCTATTCTTCTCTTATGACCATCTCAGCAAGTCTCTTCACCTCACTACAGCCATTTATATATCGCCAAAGTCTGCATCGGCTCTTCAAACGGCATGATGTCCTGCTCCGTGCCAATGTCTGTCTTCGCCAACTTTGTCCACTTGAGGCTTTACTTATTGAGTTTGATTTGAGCTTTTCATAGACTCCCAAAAAACTTTTCTAAGTGGAATAAACTCGTACAAGTGGAAAGTTTTTTCGGCTGAGATTTAATCAAAGTTGGCGGCTCTTGGGTTGAAAATGAACACGACGTCGGTATAGGCGAGATGACAAGAGATACTGCATGGAGCGGAATTTCAAAACGGATATTTTAGAAAATGGAATAGAAATAATAATGATAATAATAATAATAATAATAATAATAATAATAAGAAGAAGAAGAAGAAGAAGAAGAAGAAGAAGAAGATGAACAACAACAACAACAACAACAACAACAAGGAACAGGTTGGGTGAATTCTAAATATCAAAATATAATTTAATAATAATAATAATAATAATAATAATAATAATACTTGTCAACTGGTGAATTGTGCAGTTCCAGCAGATCACAGGGTGAAGCTAAAGGAAAATGAAAACATGGACACATATCTGGACCTTGCCAGAGAACAGAAAAAGTTATGGAATATGAAAGTGAAAGTGATACCAATTGTAGTTGGTGCACTTGGAACGGTCCCAAAAGGATTGGAAAAGGGTTAAAAAAAGGGTTTGTAAAGTTTGGAAATCAGAGGAAGGATTGAAACCATTCAGAACACTGCACTGCTGCAATCTGCCAGAATACTCAGAAGAGTCCTGGAGACCTGAGGAGATTTGCTGTCACTCAGACTCCAGTGAAAGACCATCAGCTAATGCTGATGTGAAAACTCAAAAGGAATAATAATAATAATAATAATAATAATATAATAATAATAATAATAATAATAATAATAATAAGAAGAAGAAGAAGAAGAAGAAGAAGAAGAAGAAGAAACAGACTGGGAGAATTCTAAACATCAAAATATAATTTAAGGCAAATATTATAAAATAAATAGAAAATGAGGGAAATGATATGAGATTGACATGTAATGAAAAGTTAAACTTCAACGAGGTGCGAAAAGAAATCAACAAGCAGTGTTATGAAATATAATTAAAGAAATACTACAATCATATAAACAGACACAGAGATGTAATAGATAATAGCGAGAAGAGACACGGGTATCAAGACTCAGACCAATGAGAAAAATAACAAGACAGAATAAATCAGATAGAGAGAAATGTGGTAGACGCTAGTGCACACTGGGATATGACCAGACAACGTTTTTATTATTGGTATCGTAACAAAACGTAAATGTTTTTAAACTTGAATGTTTCGGCAAACACAGTTGAAATAGAAAAACATGTATCATTTTTCTCGAAAAATGGCGGTATTTTGAAATTGACAGTTATATCGAAATATTAATGCTAAGAATTATACGTGACAATGTATCTTCTAAAGTGTGGCGCAATTTGTAAAACGCCTTTCAAGCTTTCAAGTACACGATAATTTAAAACACATTATCTATATGGTTTCAAAGAATGGGCTGATATTTCAGACCTATAGTTTCAGAAATATAACTTTATGACTATTCCAGTAAACCTTTACTTTTGATAACCAAGTTGTAATGTAACGCCCCGCAAAAAATACCTTTCATTAGGGTAAATATCCACAATATTTTTATATGGAAATATCATAAAAATATCTGAGGAAGAAAATAATATATATATATATATATATATATATATATATATATATATATATATATGAGAAGTAAAGAAAAAGCGATGTGTTTTGATATGGCTTTTTTAGATGACAAATTTTGGGAGAATATGTACTTAATTGGAGTCGTACCTAATTTTGAAATTTAATTACTTAATAATTAATTAATTAACTTTCAAAATTAGGTACGACTTCAATAAGCACATATTCTCCCATATATATATATATATATATATATATATATATATATATATATATATATATATATATTATTCAATTAGGTATATTACTTCTTTATGATCTTTATCTGTTGTCGTTCAATTCTTCTTGTATCTTACTGTAAATCGGAATCCAGACGATGTATATATTTGAAAACAGGGATATACATTTCTCTGAATGTTTAAGATGAGGCTTGATGATTATTATTATCTGCGTTATTCGGACTATTGTCCCCATCTTCATTGTTATTTGTACAACGTTTCAGCAGATATGCCCTCCGGCCTTCTTCAGGTATTTCTTGTCGGACTCGGGAACCTTCTCGAAGTCGGGAACCTTCTTTTCGAACTCGGGAACTTTCTTGTCGTAATCGGGAGCCATCACGGAACCTAACTCTTTATTTAGGGATATACATATTATCTTCTTCAATGCTTTCATTTAGTCCTGTCTCAGCTATTTAGAAAATAACCATCCTTAATTCTTTTTTTTTTCAAATAAAATGTATTGTATTCCAAAACAATTCTAAAATCATAATCATAACAGATTATTTAAACTATTTAAACTAAAGTTAAATGGTAGGAACGAGCGCCCAAACTTTGTGTTTTTGTCTATATTACATGTTCAGTGTTAAGATTGAGTGATGGTTGATATTGCCAACTGAACTTGTGATGTAATTCTATGATATTTGTTTGTCTTATCAAAAGTCTAAGAAAGATTTACATTCTTTCCAACATAATGTTATTTAGAGGACATGCGTAGGTTCTTGGTAAGATTATGGCTACTATATCCGTATCCATTCTATCACAAAGTCCCTAAGGATTCTATGCGTCTCATTCTCTGAGATAGATTCAGGTTAGTTCACATATCATTTAGTATGATGGTGAAAATTTAAATTCTTGCTCAATTCTCAGAGGATCAACTTTCCCACCCAGTTGTGCCTTGTCTTGTACTCTCTTTGTCCAAGTTTGTTGTATTCGCTGATCATATGAACAACTGTTTTGTCTTTGTTTCCACAAATTCTACACTTGCTATTTTTTTCCGTATTATCAATTTTTGCTTCAAGATAATTTATTCTTATGACATTGTGTTGTGCTGAAATTATGAGTGATACTGTTTGTAACATTATTGTTGTCATTATAAGTACTATTATCATGACGAGCAACATTGTAAGAATATCGGATTATAGTTAGGACCAATATCGTAGGGAAATATCAAACCATCATATAGATTAATTAATGGAATAGTGAAAACATTGTGTCAACGTGATGAACCTCCTTTTGATGTATATTTATTATTGTTTTTGCTTTAGAAGCGGAGTAAGAGAGTGTAATTCAATCAGGGTAAATACTTTAAATTTGCTTCCTGTTACAACTTATTTCAATTATTACAAGCTTATATATATATATATATATATATATATATATATATATAAGCTTGTAATAATTGAAATAAGTTACAATGTTACAACTTATTTCAATTATTACAAGCTTATATATATATATATATATATAATATATATATATATAAAAAAAATACAGGTCAACACACACCACCATTGTTACCGTATTATATTTTTTATTTATTCCAAACTGCATTGTGATGGCCTTCTAAATCAACCTCCTAATATATATATATATAATATATATATATATATATATATATATATATATATAAGCTTGTAATAATTGAAATAAGTTGTAACAGGAAGCAAATTTAAAGTATTTACTAATATAATATATATATATATATATATATATATATATATATATATATATATATATATATATATATGATATGATATAAGGAAAAAACAAAGATGTTTACAACTGAATAGGCTCATCAGGAGAGAAACGGTTTTGCACACTTCTCTCCTGATGAGCCTATTCAGTTGTAAACATCTTTTGTTTTTTCATTATATCATATTCATACTGTCAGATTAATTTCCATTTTATTTTCATATATATATATATATATATATATATATATATATATATATATATATATTTATTTATATTTTTGCTTGATGGCAATTACAATGCATATATCGCATAAAGTTCGATAATTATAGAAAATAATCATGACAAGTGAATCTCGACAAAGGATCGCCCGGTGTGTAGAACATTGTACAGACTGTTTCGACTTTATTAAGTCTCATCAGCGATGTATACTAACGATTTCCCTTCGACAGAAATCGAAACCGGGACATCAGCAGGCATAGTCAAAGACCATACTGCTTCGGCCACGATATATAACGGACAATCCCCTGCGAAATTAACCCGTCAATGATACTGGTACGCCTCTGCCATATGAGGTACGGGGACGTTGAGTGAACAATAACAAACCACATGCCTATGCTCTTCGGCGAAGGGAATAAACATATATATATATATATATATATATATATATATATATATATATATATATATATATATATATATATATATATATATAAAGAAAATTTGAAAAAACAAGTTTCCGAAAATGGATGAATTTATATATATATATATATATATATATAATATATATATATATATATATGTGTGTGTGTGTGTGTGTGTGTGTGTGTGTGTGTGTGTGTGTAAAAATTAAAAAATAGTAAAACACAAAAATATATCGCTATTAGTATTATCTGCGTTATTCGGACTATTGTCCCCATCTTCATTGTTATTTGTACAACGTTTCGGCCGATATGCCCTCCGGTCTTCTTCAGGTATTTCTTGTCGGACTCGGGAACCTACTATCGTCCGAAACGTTGTAAAATAACAATGAAGATGTGGACAGTAGTCCGAATAACGCAGATAATACTAATCTTCAAGCCTCATCTCAAACATTCAGAGAAATGATATCGCTATTAGTATTGACCTTTTTCCATGGTTTTGACTAAAATAATGGAGTAGATTTTGCTCACTGCATAGAAGAAAGAAAACTGAATTGAAACCCCCTACAAGCATGACAGATGCTGATTGGCAAAAAAACAGGAATTGGAATTGATAAGTTCTTTGGATAAAATCAATGCCGTGAGGATAAGATATACGCAGCATGGGCAACATCCGTTCACCCATATAATTCTGACCAGACCTAGATCCATAACTTACTTAGACTAATATATATATAGCATGATAATAATATCTATATGTGTGTATGTGGTTGTCTGGGTCTATGTACGTGTGTGTACCTATTTGTGTGACTGTGTGCGTGCGTTTGCGTCTTAGTGTATTTCAGCCATTTTACATTCGTGCTTTCGAAAATCTGGTTAATATCCGAGTGTAGCTTGTAATAATTTCACCGTTCATCCTTGGGAGGCAAAGGTAGGAACGAAAAAAGAAAACGAAAATAAAACCATATCTCGCCCTGGATTTGATAAAGTGTTTTAGTTCAAAAGCCCCACGGCAGACATCCCATGAAGGTCAGGTCATAGAACCTCCGAGGTATTTTGTCTATGAGGAACACGTTTAGGCTACTAGCGTGCTTCTGTCAATGTATCAGGGTAAAAAAAAACCCTTTGAATTGGTGACATAAGCATATTCTTAATTAGAGAAATGCGAATAAAACAATCTGCAATAAAAGCAACACACACACACACACACACACACACACACACATACATATATATATATATATATATATATATATATATATATCTCGCTTTATTACTATATATATTGCTATATTATATATATTATATATATATATATATATATATATATATATATATATATATATATATTTCTATCATTCTCTCTCTCTCTCTCTCTCTCTATATATATATATATATATATATATATATATATATATTGCTTTCATTAATATATATATATATATATATATATATATATATATTATATATTACTATATATATATATATATATATATATATATATATGTCTATATATATATATTGCTATTGTGTGTGTGTGTGTGTGTGTGTGTGTGTTTGAAGCTATCGAGAATAAAGTTGGAAAAGAAAATAGTAATGCATAAAAAACGAAGCAAAATATAATATAAATAGAATTAGGGAATGATAATATGAATTGTATCACCATGGTCAGAGATACCGAGTAAGATAATTATTATGTCCCATAATATTGTTATATTCGGTTGATATATATATATATATATATATATATATATATATATATATATATATATATATGATTGTACACCTCTTATTGGACAGTAGCAGTATTATATTCTGCCAAAATATAAGAACAGAAATATGCCTCAGTGTATTAAAGCAAGAAAGAGAAAGAAGGGAAGAAAATGGCAAAAATCAACTGGCAGCCATGACGAAAATTATAACAGACACGGAAGCTTAATATTAAATAAGAAAAGACAGATTAAGAAAAAAGTTTGACAGCTTAAAGAAAGAAAGAAGCGGCTAAAGAGTTAAAGATACAAGATGAAAAAAAAAAAGAAAAGACAAAAAAAGACAAAAAAAAAAAAAAAATATAAAATCGCCATGAGACGTTAAAATGTTTTGCAGCCATTCATTCAGAAATTGAGTGAAAGATGTGAAAGCATATTCAATAGCAAGCATGAAGAATCACTATTGTTAGTCCTAGGCTAGAACGATGGAGCTGAAGGTAGCGAACCTGGGAGACGAGGATCGGACCATTGAAAAGAAGCGAGAAAACGGGGGACATAATGTGATGTGATGTGATATGGAGGTAAGGGCTGGATAGACGAGAAAAACGGAAGTGGGAAGTCACCGGAAACGACTAATGGAATGATGGGAACAACAACGTAGGCCTACAAATCACTGTTCACTGCTACTGCCATTAACATTGTCCTTTCTCACTCTTTGCTCTCCCTAATGGCTACGTTCTTTGTAAAAATGTACTGCTCGTCTGCAAGATAGAGCATTTTAGCCGCCATGAAGGAGTGATGCGGATATGAAATCACTAAACCGACAGAAATTTACAAGCTTGCATTTGTGCTTCAGGGTAGGTTTCACTGTTGTAAGGGCTAAAGTTTCGCCTGTTCTTGATATTTTCTTACTTTTTTTTCCTTCTCTCTTGTTTATTGCGTTAAGGGATCTGAGACACCTGAGATTGTCTACTGACATATTGTAGAGGCAGTGCATATAAAAACCATTAAAACGTGTTAAGGAATTGAATTGTGTGAGTTTGACATGCAAAAGAATAGAACTTGTATTGGTTGAATGGAACTGATGGATATGTGGGGGAATCAGAACGGCAGTGTCCGAAAACGAACGTGGAAGCATGGGTGCGCTTTTTTTTTCTTTTCATATTGATTTGCCTTCTTTGTGAGCTATCAAAAGCAGTGCAAAGTCAATTTCTGGTGATGTCAGTTGATTTTATAGGGAACGAACCAAGTTAATTCATCAAAAGTATTTTGCGGAGACTTGACTACTTCACAACATGGACAAATAATTTAAATATCTAACGTTCAATGCCCTTGTCTGTATATATAAAACGTTAATGCATATTTTATTATAAACCGTACACAAAGATGTTTTTATTTATTTACTATCTATTTTTTCTAATGGAACTTTGGAAACCATCAGTATTATCAATTTTAAATGGTATCTATTTATTTATTTATTCGTCTATTTAGCTATACAATCATTAATTTATTTGATGTTTTTTTCTAACTAAGATGAACCGCAAATTTCTGACAAGTGTGGAACTGATGAAGAATCCTCACTCGGAGACGTTGAAACTTACTTAATATCCTCGGTAAAATTTGGGGTAACGTCCCACCCCTTACAATGTACTTCTTGGGTAAGAGAAAATATATAAACAAGCTTTATTGTTCATTATTTCCTCGATCTTTTTACACCTTATTCGTTGTTATTATTTACTCTAATATTTTCAGGATTAGCTTTCATTTATCATTACTTTTTAAGGAAAACATTAACAACATTTGAATTTAAGTAGTCTTTTTTTAAAAATCATGAATATTAGTTGCTTTTTTATCGGACAATCCTTCCATAAGAACAAAAGAAAACTGTAGTAATCTGAAACAACATTTTGGTGAGATACAAAAGTCACTTCCAAGTAAATATATCAGTCCAGTATAGTTATTTTCCCTATTGGAGAAAATATTAGGAACTGAAAAGCTACGTTGTTAATCACATCGTATTTATAAAATATTTTGGGTATAGGTAAGACACTAAACTGAATTCGGTAGAGGGGCCCCAGTACTGAAACTCTGGTGAGGGTGTATTGCATTTTTCTTATCATTATTCATAGGTCCTCTCTGACCTGCAGTGGTAGTACTTTTTAGGGTCCTATCAATGGGTCAAATACATATGTTTTAATTTTTTTTAGTACTATATATATATATATATATATATATATATATATATATATATGTGTGTGTGTGTGTGTGTGTGTGTGTGTGTGTGAGTGTGTGTGTGTGTGTGAGAGAGATTATTATAAGTTTGATTTATTATTTGATACGAATGTAGATAGGAATAGTTTAAATTATGTAACTGTGCAGAAAATGATTGTCATTAAATAGGAATAATGACGTTAAACTCTATAACTTTGTATAAATTATCAATATTACACAGGAATACTTTATCCTGCAACTGTTTATATTTGATAGGACTACTTGATATCCTATTAATATTTGCTAACAATTGATTTATAAACTAAAATACACAATGAAACATTGAAATAATAGTTATAAATACAATGAAACAATTAGAAATGACTCAATGTCGGCATGAAATAACCCATAGAGAGTCGATATGCTATT
>CM042158.1:67286707-67291707 GCA_023376005.1 Doryteuthis pealeii
AACAAATCACCTCTAACATACTCTAACTTAGATATAGAAATTATAATTTCAAAGTTCTAAATGTTTAATTTGGATATACATACATTTTCCAGTACTAATTATTAGAATCGATAAGACGGTATTGTAATCTATTAATAATGGAGATTCACTTCCGGTTTTTGTCTGTAACAAAAACTACGTCACTGCTTACGTCACACTACCTAAAATCGTCATAACATAGAATAAATACACTCAAAATTTGAGCATGCAATGTTAGACAGTCCTCATTGCTTTTTTTAACAAGTTTTTATAAATACATACCTGCTATTATCTATCTAAATATAGTTTGTTTTATTTTAATATATATTTAAAGTTATCAGAACTAAGTTTCCATTTCAAATTTTTATTTTTTACACCTTTAATAAATTCATTTTATTTTTTACTCCTATAATAAATTTGATGATTTTACTTTACTTATAATACAAACTATCTGATATTGAATTCTCAACTTCCATCCCTACAGGCAATATTTATTTTACGTCACCCAGAGGGCGTTTTTTTATTTTGCTATTTTATTCAAAAACTTTCTTTAAATTAAAATAATTACTTCATAACCAAAGTAGGGAAGGATTTAATTTTGGATTATTGCTTTTATTGTTTTGTTAACAATGCGTTGACTCGTGTATTCCTTTTCCGAAAGGTTTTGATATTCTCTCCAAACTCTAATTCTTTTTAGTTTCTTCAATATTAATTCATATATTCTCTGGTTTCCGGTATTACGGAAACCTCTGTCCAGTGGCTTCGGCCATTGGACCGACAAGGAGTTTAATAACAGCGTGATCCGAGGGGGCATCTCCTCAGGCAACAGTTGCCCTCTTGATCTAAAGGTGCAGGGCTGGATTTATTGCCCAGTGCCTACGGCGCCTCAATAAAAGAATGCTGAAGGGGTCCACGGAATGTTTTCATTGTCCACGTGTGAGCCTCGGTTTGTGCGTGGTCCCCTACATTAATGGCCCTTGGGTCCAATTGGAAGGGTGGGGTACCGGTAAATAATATATTAGTTCATTACAATATAGCAAATATTTCAAAAATAAAGATTTATGCTGATGTACATGATACTAAAAAACGATTGAGTAATTTTATCCTATGTCAAACCACCTAGGGTTATTTTAAACTTACAGAGTAGGGAAATGCGTTTGTATTTATATTTTATGTTAATGTTTACTTAAATTTTCCTATCAGGCACTAATCTTTTTTAAACATATCTATTTGACCAATAGATGAATCCCCAATATCTACAACCACCCGTGTCAGCGTGGGCCAGGGAGTAATGACAATAGAGAGGTACACCCCATTTCCTAGATCTCCAGAAGTGAGGCCTTTTCATTGATTGCAGTTTAGTTTCCTATCCATATTATTATTATTATTATTATTATTATTATTATTATTATTTGAGTTTTTCACACCAGCGTTAGCTGGTGTTATTTCACTGGTGTCTGAGTGACAATAAGTCTCCTCAGATCCCCAGGACTCTTCTGAGTATTCTAGTCGATTGAAACAATGCAGTTGATTCGATTATTTCAAATCTTCCTCTGATTTCCAGATCCTCCAGTCTTTTTCCAAGTTTTTTTGGATCGTTCCAAGTGCGCCAACTACAATTGGTATCACTTTGGCCCTTATATTCCACAGCGTTTTCGATTCTCTGGCAAGGTCTAGGTATTTGTTCATCTTTTGGTTTTCCTTCATCTTCACCCTGTGATATGTTGGAACCGCAAAATCTACCGGTTGACAAGTTCTTTTTCTTGTTAATCAATACTAGGTATTATTATTATTATTATTATTATTATTATTATTAAATATGAAGTGCTCATTTATACCATTTACTTGCAAATGAAAATAGTTATAATTCAAAGCGTATAACTCTCTGCAAATTATGTGTCCGATTTCAGCATTAAAACAACATACACAGGTGTTTGATACCCTGTTAAACAACTGGACGAAATCAAACCAGATTCAAGGAGAATAAAGGTGAATCAAGAAAAATTATTTGTAAAGGTATTAGAAAATCTCTGCGATAAACGCATGCTTCTGGCGTGACATTTTGACCTTTAAGTCTTAAAAAAATGGTTATATAATGAATGTCTGTCTCTCGCCCTACAGGATGCCTCAATACCCAGCTCGAGGCAATTCCGTGATCTGTCATCTCACCAGGAAAGAGGATTTGCTCCGTCTCTTCGCATCTAATCTCTTAATTCTAATTTACTTCCTCTTTTTCATCCTTGATGTTATAAGTTAGATAAACCGTTATGATAGTTTTTTTTCTCTCTAAGTCTTCTGCAGAAGCACACACTGAAGGTGGATGGTAATCAGCATAATAGTCATATATTTAGAAATAAACTCACGACTACTATCATTATTATAACTAAATCCTTTCTGACGAATGATAATGTTGGCTAATAGAAACTCATAATAAAGTAATGTATATGGATCGCATAGTGGATATTATCTGTACAGCAAACGAATAAAAAAAGGGACTTTTTTTCATCTTCATTTAGACTAATTGGAGAAAGTGTCATAGGAAAACAGTTATAAAAACACTTTATAACAAAATACAGTCTGGAGATTTCACAACTAGGTTTACACTTTATACACATGAAAAAATATAAAGATTATATGTGGATGCCCTAATGAACAGAAAATAAAGTTCAAATTCACTATTAAATTTACACGGTAAAATGAATTCTTTGAAAATAATTTTTTTTAAATTGATAAAATAAAAATAACACCTAAATTATACATGAATAGTTTATATTTTACTAAAACGGAAATTATGTGACTCAATCGAATAGTTTATCTTTGCTCTTTTTAAGCGCATTCCTCGAGTCCTTGAATTGTTGTATCAATACAATCCTCAATAATGACTAGTCCTCTCTTTCTTTCTTTATAGGTAGAGTATATGTATCTCATCTCTTGGGTGTCAAGTCTTGTGGATCAACATTAATTTCCTTTTTCCTTTCGATCATTTTTACTCCTTTGTCCATTTTAGGAATGCTCTATAGCAGCGATCCCCAACCCCTTTGCGGTTTCATCTAAGATAATATTTTCACGGACCGGCCTTCTTATGCTCCGGCCTACATTTGCTCGATAATCTTTAATGACGTAATCTAATAATACATCATCCGCAGTGGTTTTATATCAAATTCAAACATCAAAAGACAATTAACAACCTTTTGTTCATAAATTAATAATCAACAACATCTCTGTAAACGAAAATATTTATTTTAGAACGAAAATCCTTTCTAATAAGAAATAATTATAATAAAAACTCGATTCAAGTGACAATGCAGATCATTTCTATATAAAAACGTGAACAAGTGAATCAAATAATAATAATGACAATTAGTGAGAGCCCTGAGGTTGTTTCTCTGCAACGAACCGGTGCCATCCCCCCAAAAAAAAAAAGAAAAGAAAAATTCAAATGTTTCGTGCGGCCCGGTACCTAATGGCCCGAGGCCTGTACCGGGTCGCGACCCGGTGGTTGGGGACGGCTGCTCTAGAGTTTATTACTGTGCAAGTGTTTATTCCTTTCATGAAATTTCTGATGTAGATGTTGGTTTGGAGAGTTGTGCTTTTCTTGTGGAGAACTCCTTTGTGGTTTCATATATGTTTGCTGGAGGGCGTCCGCTTCTAATATTCCTAGATATTTGTAATTTTCCTTATCTCCAAGTATTCTGATGCTTTCCTTTTTTGATAATTATAGACCTCCCGTTGTTTCTCTTTTCCTATTTTTCTTTATCAGTATGGCACTTTTACAATCGTAAATTTGAGCTGTCGTTTACCAAAATTTCCTGGTTTGGCACAGGTACAGTAGTATCGCGCACAGACTGAGAATCGAAATAGTTTACAATTTTTTGATAGCCTAGCCCTAAAAGATAAGCGTAGGTTAGATTTGGCATAACATGGAAAATGTGGGCTACCTACTGGTGACATTAATTTCTTTGGTAGGATAAATTGCTAAATATTACACTACGACGAGGTTCCCTTCATTAAAAGCTAATTAAGATTTGTTTGTTTTTTTAATATATACAGTTTGTGTTCTAAGTTTTGAGATTTGGGCTGTATTTATAAAGACACATTTTTAATAGATATTTTATCCAATTACTACAAAATGGCCTTTCTTAACACTCAAAACATATATTCAAATGAGCTTTCCATTTGAAATACAATGTGAATCTATGTCGCTTTATTCATTTTTAATGTCTTTCATGCACTTAAATCTTACCGTTGATAGGGATCTTACAGTTTAGGAACGAAGTTAATGTCACAAATAAATGAAAGAAATTTGTGTTTCAACAAAATTTGCAGATAAAAATGAATCGGAAATTGGTAATAACTCATCTTGATGACATTTAAATTTCTATTATTCTATTATATAATTTTCACAGTTGCGCACAGGTTTTCAACTAAATCTAACATTTTCAATATTTAGTCGTGATATTTTTATCAAAACTTATATATACAGGGTAATAATGGTTCTAATATATTGAATTAATGGTTGGTTTCTTAAATGCATCTAGACATACAAAGGTAGCTAACTATGCTGGGATGGATTCATCAGACAGTAATTGCAAATAACCGGATGAGTGTGTCACTGTAAACTTCAAAGACAGGTAATTATCAACTCCGAAAAATTGTCTGAAACATTCATTTCTTACAACGACGTCAAATGTATCCTAGATCAATTGATATATATCAGAATAGACATGTTACGGTTGAAATCATCCTAAAAATTCACGGCCATACCGGGTCAAGTTAGTCATCAGTGAGTGTGCAGAAATAATACACCTTATCCTGATCTATCCCATCGATCCAACACTGAAGATTCCATATGTTCTCAACATCGCCAGGACCACCACAGTCAACGGGATTTTCTAAATTTCTAAATATATTGTATTTATCTTATTTCAGCCCTTAAAAGATTGCAGTTACTTTATTTTCTACCTTAATACATTTCCTTTCCA
>CM042158.1:67294207-67306707 GCA_023376005.1 Doryteuthis pealeii
TCTTGCGGTGAATATTTTTACGCACCTAATATTAACACATTTGTTTGTTAATTGACAGGCAAAGAAAAATAATACATATTAAGTCAAAGAAATGTGCATCTTAATTTATTTCATTTATCCAGACATTCCAGTGGAAAAATCATTAATCTCATCTACACGTAGAAAAATGATTTTAATGATGTCACATCCTTAGAAAACCTTTATCAAAAATAATCGTTTTATATCAGACCATGAAATGTAGATTTAGTGTGCGAAGAATCATTGCATCTGTTAAAATCTAAACTTGAAATTACATTAATAAATACATATACTGAATGAAAATTAAAGATGAAATGTTCCTAATGTGTTCGACGTAAATTTCATTAAGATTTTTTAAAAAGAAGAAAAATATGAAAAAACAACAAAAAAACAAATGTTTTTCTGTATAGCCCAACATTGTGACAAACTTTATTTTGCCTTAACTGCACAATATTTACCTCTGGCAATTATATACTAAGAGCCATCATGTTAAGTTTATCACACACATTCCGGAAATTGACAGCTTCAAATTGTATGTAACAAATATAATTTAGTACTTATCAGGTGAAAAATGTAAATAGTAAAATTCTATAAAAAAAAAAATATTTCATAATTTTTAATGCATTATTAAAAGAAGTGTCAATATTTGTGGAATCCTATTTTATATGCTGAAATATTTATATTTACTAAGTTAAAGATTTTTCCTCAGTTTTATAAGTAATGATTTCTCGTGGGGTGCTGTTTCTACGTCTTGTTCAGGATCACACGCAGCATTCTTGTGCAGCTCC
The DNA here is from genome assembly GCA_023376005.1 of Doryteuthis pealeii. NCBI lineage: Eukaryota > Metazoa > Mollusca > Cephalopoda > Myopsida > Loliginidae > Doryteuthis > Doryteuthis pealeii. The sequence goes on from CM042158.1 coordinate 67,295,014, forward strand.
CATCTAGTTTATTCTCTAGTCGCTTCGTTAGGGTTCAGGTGCTGCAGCCATACAGCAGTACTGACACGACACCGGCCTGGAAAAACTGTCTCTTTAACTTGTCTGTGAGATTGTATTTCCATATGACCACTGCCACATATCACCCAAACCATCCGAGTAAGACGAACAAGACACGCCAGACACTGCTGGAGAAGCAAGGACGAACTTCATAAGCGACGTCCTCCTGTGGAAGCAGCACATAGGCCACGCCAGTGTGGGCCGACCAACAAACACGTATATTGATCAGCTCTGTGTGGATACAGAATGCTGCATAGAGGACCTCCCGAGAATGATGAGGGATAGGGACGGATGGAGAGAGATTGTCATGGATATCCGTGCTAACAGCGCGACATGATGATGATGATAAGTAATGTATTAAAATAAAGTATGGACATGTTGATATATCTATTAATAATGGAGATTCGCTTCCGGTTTTTGTCTGTAACAAAAACTACGTCACTGCTTACGTCACTATAACGTCATAACAGAATAAATACACTCAAAATTTGAGCATGCAACATTAGACAGTCCTCATTGTTTTTTAAAACAAGTTTTAATAGATACATCCCCAGTATCATATATTTATATATAGTTTGTTATATTTTAATAGATATTCAAAGTTAATAGAACTTAATTTCGATTTCAAATTGTTTTATTTTTTTACTCCTTTAATAAATTTGATGATTTCATGATTTATGGTTCAAACTCTCCGACATTTAATTTTTAACTTCCACCTCCTCAAGCAATATCTTTCAGAAATGTATTTTTACATCGCGCGGAGGTTGTTTTTTATTTTGCTAGTTTATACCGATGATGAAAGTATTCGACTAAGCCGCTTATTACGACAAAAATGGTCACATTTATACCGGATGTAACATGTTCTCTTGTTTTCTTTGAAGGGTACTAAAGTGAAGATGTGGTGTGTTTATATATGTGTGGGAGTGTGCGTGTGCGCGCACGTGTGTATGCGTGTGCTTTATTTTTCAGTTTAATAATGGAAATCAGACACTCCCATATTAATAATTCCTTGATTCCCTCCCTATATCATGGCCTCATTCATCTAAGCTAAAAAGTAGTCGACTCTCTTCCTTCGGGTGAAGAATTCAACTGACTACACAATTCTCAATCTTCACTATATTGCCTATAGCCAATCAAACGAGTGAACATGCGTATCCCACTATATGAGTATTGCACTGTGACGATTTTACTTTCAACCTATCCTTTTTATTCGTCAGCTATTGCTGAGAGCAGAGTGTTTTGCTGAGGACCATTACATAAGAAGATATTCGACACTGAAAAATAGTATACATTATATAACATTAATATAATGAATTTAAAATAGATAGCGTATTATTCTGTTAAATAATTGATAACGAAATCAAAGTAATATTTCTTATATTGTCGATAATCTTTTCAAATAATGATAATCGATAAAAGCTGAAACACCAGGAAAATAAAATTATTTTATTATATCTTACCAGTTTTTCACGCCGATAGTAACTGGACTCCTTCACTAAAATGTGTATAATAGCAAGTATTCTCATCTCTTCAACCTCAAGCCGATCTAAACGTTTTCCTTTTCCCTAAGATCTCCGGTTACCGCAGTCTCATCTCCAGATTTTGTCGGGATGGTTTCATTGTAAATACAGTACATAAAGGTTATTGCATATATTATAAACAGGAATTACGTTTTAATTACATACATATTCCTGAATAATCTAAGCAAAAAAAATCGGTACGGCTATGTGATTATTTGGAGATTGGTCTGACTTTATTCCCACACGGTTGATCGAAAGTAACGGATTTACTGATCGTGACTAAGCGTCGTATTGATACAAAGTCATCATGACACTTAGCATTTTTATAAATCTTCATAAACTTTCAAGGATGTCTGATCTTTTTCGGACTAATGTCATATGAAATGGCAAGCGTCTTTAGGAACATATTCAATCTTTTGGAGATTATGCGCAAATATCAGTGACGGATATCGTCAAGAATATTGTACATGCTTCATTGTTGTGCTTGAACAGAATCTCGAAATCCTGATTGTCTATCTTTTCCTTAGAAGAAATGTCATATAGTGCTTATAGCATTACTTTCTTCTTTTAGAAATTATTTCTAGCTCTTCAGGTATTCTTTTGATAACAGTCTTTAGACTGAATACATTGTATTACATGTAATAGTATCCTACCAGGGAATATAATGTGTACAGTTTCAGGCTGTGGTGTAAAGTCGGAGGCCCTGGTGTAATTGATAGTCGTAGGAAATGGACTCGTCGACCCGAGTTCAAATCCTTGACGAAGCTATTGTTCACATAGCGCTAATACCCTTGAGAAAGATATGAATCCAACTACTCTCCATCCAGCTGTGGGTAAACAGACTAGGCTCTTAAACCTTGGTTAGGCAACAAGCCTAGGAGAAGGAACACTCAGAATTCAAACCTATTAAACCTCGCTTGCGGTGGTTACTACTAGAATATTCTCAGTCCTATTTAGCCATCTATTTCACTAATTGCATCTTCTTTTCCATGCAGTAGTCAGATAAACGATAACATATATTTAATGTTGTAAATTCCAGAATCATTAAAGAACAAGAAGGAAACATCTTTATTTTGTTGATTGGATATTCCCCAAATTATTTTTGTTGATTGGAAATATCCCAAAATATCTTTGCTTTGTTCATTGGATATCTCCCAAAATCGTATTACTTTATTGATTGGATACCCCACCACAAATGATTTTGATATGTTAATTGGATATCCCTATGTGATATCGTTTTTAGGAATGGCTAATTCGTTCATGAGTCAGATGGACTTGTCACATCTTGACGGGATCAATTATTTGACACTGATTTATTGGTGACTTTTTATTGATTTTTTTATTGTTGCCATGGCGATTGAACTAATCTGAACAACATTAGTAGAAATATTTCTCTTATACATTCTTTGGTTCAATTAGTGGATTTATTTCTCTATTTCCTTGTGAATATCCTGATATCTTGTTTACAAGAAAAAAATCAAGTGCCTTATCTTTCGGTCGAAAAAAATGCTAAACATTGCCGTGCTACGGCTTCAAAATAAAGTCCGAGATTTATTTATATCCTTTGATTAAATATTACGTACACATATATCACAAATACCATTACCCCCCTCTCTCGCTCTCTTCTCTCTCTCTCTCTCTATATATTATATATATATATATATATATATATATATGGTTTCATTAGAACATTTCGGATATTTGCAAGAGTAAATTGAACGATTCAGTTAGTTTCTCTGTCCAATCAACTGTTCTCCAATTACATATGTGATTGTTTAATTAGTAACCTCACATTATTATAAAGTTTTCCTTTTAGAAGTGTTTCTTTGTGATCCTTTGACTCATACGTTTATTGGCTGAGTGTTTATATTAAATATCATTATTTTTATTGTCCATTAACAATTATTCATTCTTTATCACCTTACAATTTGTATCCTTCCCGTCTGATTTCGTATGACTTTGATTTATACTTACTTAACAGCAATAAATCAATGATTGAATTTTGATGAATCAAGATATAAGGTAAGAAGCTATACATGAGAGAATACGTGGGTAAAATCTTAAATGCTTATTCTAATTGATTAATTTTAGCTGTATTACAATTTAGCTCAACCGGAAGAGCATTCGCCATCGATTCTCAAGGTTCAATAGCGATCCTCGCCAACTGAACGCATGAGTAGCACAGCCTCGCTAATATAATATGTGCGGTTAAGTGGGGAGCTGAGGATTGGTGTGGTGCTTTCTCTTAGCAAAATAATCTCCCTGATCTAGCGCTCGCAAAATAAGGATATACTCAATTGTTGTCCGGCTAATATTATCAATATGCCACTGAACGGACTTTGCTTTTAGACAACCCGTCTAGCGTTATTCTATCATCAGAGGTTCGTGAATCGTATTCCTAATCCATTCTTAATCACATTTTTTGTGTAGTTGTTTCTTACGCGATTTTTTGCTTGAATTTCATTTTTGCACGAGGTTCTCTAGAATACGAATATTTTTGAAACATGTGTATTTGAGACATAGGTGGGATCCTAAAAATAATGGGTACTCCCCAGATTCGGAGCCTCACCATCAAATGATGTTTAGTATCATAATCAGTACACCTCTTTTCTTGGGGAATTAGCACATTATCACTTTGGCCCTTTCAATATTGTCGCTATATAGTTATATAGTAATTTACCACATGGGAGACTGAGAATTTTTTTTTTTGTATCAGAGAAGCTTTTGTTAATATATCTCAACCATGTGTATATTGAGTCTTAAGCCCTAAATCTTGATATTTCACCAGAGAATGCTTACTCATTTCCATTTAATGATTTTAATTTACCATTGTAGAGAAGAGAGATATGTGTAACTTTTTTGATATTCGTTTATATTTTTGAAAAAAAAATATCTAAGCAAAAAAAAAAAATATATAAGCAATTAAGAAATAAAACCGATGACTCTAGACAACAAAGATTCGTTTTTAATACTTAGATAAAACTGTGGTTTCCATACGTTAAGCTTTATTATAGCCAATCGGAGGCCGACAAAGATTTTCCATTCATCCCTTTACATAAAAGTCTACATGGCAAAAGATTGCTATGAATATCTGTACTTAAAATGAAAATTCACTGCTGTGAAAGGTGAGCTAAAACAGACATTTTCATAGAACTCGATATCAAAGAATTTTTGTTTCATATCAATTCGTAGATAAATTGAATTCATCTGTGTTAGATCAATAGAACTATTTAGGGTTTCAATTATTCTGATTTAATAAACAACAAGCTAACCGTGCATCAGAGAACGTGAAGCCATATTTGTCTTAAAATTCATTGCTTTCATTCGCGACAAAGTGATAATCACAGTATGATTTTCTCAGGGAATATCTAAGATAGAAACAACATATAAAGGCAAATTCAATTCAAATATACAGATTAATTATAGCTGATTTGTTCTCCTCTTATTCCTATCATTTCTGTTAGACCCACTTGAAATAAGTGACCTGTGGTTCAGGAAAACGAATCAGCTCAGTTGCATGAGAGAGTTCCTGCTAAGAGGCACCTGCCCTCTCAATTAAATGTATAAGGCCTGTTTTAATTGTCCGCCGACTAAGTAACCCCTAAAGAGAAATGCCAGCAAATACTTGTCAATGTTTGTTCTTCCATCATCCCGGGAGGCTTGTTTGCTGTAGAACTACAACTTTGCACCTTCTGTTACATACCAGGAACCTCGGGGAGTAGGTCAAACATTATTATTGTTTTGTATAATAAGAAACAGCTCTACCTATAACAGAAAGAGATAAAAAAAACTCTAAAACTTTTGAAGAGATATTAAAAATAAAAGCTATTATAATTACATAAAATATGAAAAACAAAACACACAAGTATTTATCATTTTGTTGTATTTATTCACTTCAGTCAATAATGAAAGTGATGTCATGAAGCCTTGGCCAAAAAGTTATTTCCAAATTTAAAAAAAATAAATGCAACCTCAGAGATCTATTAATTCCTAAATAAATATATCCCCTGAATGTATTTTTCATATTTTTATATTTACTTGCCATCATATGTATTCACTTCTTCCCACACACGCACACATATACACACACACAAACACACACATACACACAAACACAAACACAAACACGCACACACAAACACACACACACTCATATATATATATATATATATATATATATATATATATATACTTTACTAATACAGATGCAAACACTTTATTAGTTCAGTTAGCTTGAAGGGTGGTTTCGCCATCTTGTAACCCAGTTCTAACAACCACGTTGGTAAGTGGTTATGAACTATCTAAGATAACCACATAGTCTTAAATATGAAAGATGGTAATTCCCTAAAACAATTTAGTGACCTACACACACACACACACACACACACACACATACATATATATATATATATATATATATATATATATATATATTATATATATATATATATACTTTAAGTTATGAGTGTGAAACCATAATATTACTATTGATTATAAAACTGCTCTGCTTTATTAGCATTGAGCACCTTTCCATGCAAATACTTTTCTCATTTTTCATTCACTATTCATTATATATATATATATATATATATATATATATATATATATATATATATATGCATATATATTTATACACACACATACACACTTACCAACCATATATATATATATATATATATATATATAGATAGATAGATATATAGATATATTAGATATATAGATATATATCACTGTAATAGAGAATATTGTAATTATGATAGCACAATACATTATTCGACAGCAGACATGTACTATTTTAGCAAAACAACGTGCTTTCTCATTAATTAGTACAGAAACCAGAAGGTTGATATATTGCTAACTACGAAAGTGTTCAGAATCACGTACATTATTTTGACCATATATTAATACTAATAAAACAAATATTATAATAGAAATAGTTATTTATTGTTTGTTTTATTTGTTGTATCAATATTACATTGTGGTCTATATTTTTATTAGTTTCAAGGATATGACTGTTAAACTATGTTAAAATAATAACAGAGTATCATGTGGTTTTACTATTAAATTCATATGCTATACATTTTAAATTGTTTGCATCCCTCTCTCTAATCTTCGAGATATTTCTAAATATTTTACCTGGGTCAGTATGATGCGTAAGTAAAAATCAAAGTCGGCGGTATAAGCCGAAAAGTGAGGGAGTCAATCCTATCTTTACTAGAGCAAAAGCAGGGAGATTGATTTTTTTGCGTCTTATGTGAAGCACCACACCTACAGTTAAATCCCTACTTTACTTCCCAGATCCAAGCTGAGTTAGCAAGGGTCGACATCGAAACATATTGTCGATATCAGCCGGACAAAGAGGGAGTCTATTACTTTTTACTTAGCGCTAGGTATTTGTTGAGGTGGCGTGCCACACATACCGTCAGCTTCGCACTTTACCATGCATATCATATTACTGAAGCATGCGATTCCTGGGTGGCTTCTCTACCACCTAAGCTAAACTGATCATTCGTTTTTTAATACAATATGATTGCTTGGAAATAAACATTGATATTTAATAACACAAGATAATTTGACATAACCGAAATTGGGCCAAGGTAAGTTATAAATAATCAAACTGACATGTTTTGATGGATCTTGAAGAAGACTTTTAAGTAATCTAGAATTCATCTTTGATTATTTTGATAATGCTGTCTTCATTCATTTATACACTTTCAAACGGTTTGTAAGGATTGTCTGAACTTTTCTAAGAACACCTGTAATATTGAGAACAGCTGTAATCTTCAAAGAACGAAGACGATACAATTCAATGATTTAATTTTCCTTCACTATTTATCTGTTCATTCACATCCACTGACAGATTTACTTTGACTTGTTTATGCTGATTAGATCTGCGATTCGCCTCTGGGATATATAATCCGTTTAATTTTAAACTGCCATATTTCTTTTTAAATAACGCACTCTATACTGAATATTTTAGATTTAATTCGGTTTATTCTAACGCATATTATTGACATGATATTTTTCTATTTATTTTCTATTTACCAATCTACACATGTTGCTGCCTTTTTTATCATCTGAAATATTCCTATATTCATCATTCACTTTTTCCCTTTCTGTTTTCTAGACGTTCGTTTCTAGATTTTCCTTTTATTACAACGGGGTGTTCATTATTTTTCTTATCTTATGCACGCTTATGCATTTCTTCTACCTTCACATCTCTGAAATCGCAAGTATAAGTGTGAGTCAAAAAGTATTGCCATTTTGTTTAGGACAGGTAGAATTACCAACACAGGAACATGTTTCATACATCAAAATGAAGCTGGGGTTATGTGGATCACAGCCCTACTTCTCCACATAGTCATCGTTTCTCTCAATAACAATGTTCCCCTTCCGAACAAGAGCATGTATCCCTACCCCGTAAAATTCTGTTGACTATACTATGAGCCACAGATTTCACTTTTCATACTCGCCAGATGTATCCCCTTCAGACTATCATCTCTTCGGTCCCAATAAAAAAGGGCTTGGGAAGCAAACATTATTCCAACTAGCAAAATAAAAAATACCCTCCGGGCGATGTAAAATAATTTTTTGAAAGATATTGCTTGAGGAGGTGGAAGTTAAAAATGTCGGAGAGTTTGAACCATAAATCATGAAATCATCAAATTTATTAAAGGATTAAAAAAATAAAACAATTTGAAATCGAAACTAAGTTCTATAAACTTTGAATATCTATTAAGATAAAACAAACTATATATAAATATATGATACTAGGGATGTATCTATTAAAACTTGTTTTAAAAAACAATGGGACTGTCTAATGTTGCATGCTCAAATTTTGAGTGTATTTATTCTATGTTACGACGATTTCGGGTAAGCAGTGACGTAGTTTTTGTTACAGACAAAAACCGGAAGCGAATCTCCATTATTAATAGATAGATGACAAGTAAATAAAATACGTAGCGAAAAAGTGTCTCAAAGAACAGCTAACATAATTTTAAGGGGCAGGGATACATGCTCTCATTTAAAGGTGGAACATTGCTAGTAAGAGGAACGGTGAATGTGTGAAGTAGGGATGTGATGCACAGAGGACCAGCTTCATTTTGCTGTATGTGCCTGTATTGATAATTGTACCTATCCTAAACAAAATGGCATTAGTTTTTGACCCACCCTCGTAATATGTATGCATGTCTATTTATTCCATCTAGATATCTGCCTGGACTGGTATAATAAACTGTATATAGATATTCTCTAAGAACAATACATTCCTTTTTTGTTTAATCTAATGAATCTATTTCTGACTATTTTACTTATATCTATTTTTTCTGACATTCATATGTTTTAATGGATCCCTTTTCATTATTTTTAAATATTTATCATTTCCTTCCACCACAAATCACTGTTGTTTCCTATTTGCATAATTAACTTCCGTCTGTTGCTTCCGTTATCCTTTGACAACACTTTATCGCTTAAATTGCACACTTATCGATTCAAAACATAGTTCTGCCTGAGGAGTTTCACTGATCCCATGAAAGTTTAATTTCTTTTTAAATGATAAATATATTGACCTCATACATATATATTAGTTGGTTGACTCTTTACTTAAATGTTGTCAATTTTTCTCCTCCGTGGGAATTAACCAGATGAAAATAGAATTTAGTATTGAAATTACGAATTGTAAGATCGGGATTATTATAAGAATGTTTTTAATTGATTACTGAAGTACATTTAACCTAGCACTGAAGGATTTCATTTTTCACTGACGATTTCATTTTTCACTTGAAAGTTTCTTCAAGAGTTTAAAGAATCAGTTCCCAATGCAGATAATTTGTGTTTTGGCATTCAGGCGGTGTAAGGCTATCAGAGTTGGGGACTTGGTTCTTGGATATCAGCTGATGATTTTCTACACTGTGAGAAAATGGTGAATCCGTTAATACCATATAAAAGCCTGATGGGTTCATTGGAATTTCATATAAATCTATTAATAATGGAGATTCGCTTCCGGTTTTTGTCTGTAACAAAATCTACGTCATTGCTTACGTCACATTACACAAAATCGTCGTAACATAGAATAAATTCACTCAAAATTTGAACATGCAGCATTAGACAGTCCTCATTGTTTTTTAAAACAAGTTTTAATAGATACATGGCTGGTATTATATATCTATATAGAGTTTGTTTTATTTTAATACATATTTAAAGTTTGCATTTCAAATTGGTTTATTTTTTAATCCTTTAATGAATTGGTTTATTTTTTAATCCTTTAATGAATTTTGATGATTTTACTTACTTAGGGTACAAACTCGCTGACATTGAATTTTTAACTCCCATCCCTCAGGCAATATGTTTCAAAAATATATTTTTACATATTGTTTTTGCTAGTATTCGTAATAAATTATATTCGCTTTAGTAAAAAAAATACAATTAAAATACAGAGAAAATGTCGAAATACCATTTACACAGAAATATAGAATATTACCATGTTTCGGTGACAGCAGAGATTTCCATGAATCACCTCATTTGTCTCTCTTTCTTTTTCTGTCACCATCCGTCCCTATGAGGCATCCACAATTGTAGGTCTTCCAGGCGGCATCATGTATCCGCTTCGTGTTGATGGATGTATTTTTTCTTGTCGGCCTACACTGGTGTCTCAATTTTAAGTTGTACACAGACGATTTTCACTTATGAGTACTCAGTTGTGTTCAGCATGTCTTGTCCGTGTTACTTGAATGGTTTATGCGATAGGAGGCAAGTAGATGTACAACTTATTTTCTTCTGTTAATGCTTCCATGATTTGTTCAAGACACCGAGCATATTTCTTGTGCAGTTCCCATCTAGCATTTTCTCAATATTATATATATATATATATATATATATATATATATATATATATATATATATATATATGAGTATAGATAAAAGGATATGAAAATACCACAAAATGCTGTTAAAGTGAAAACATTTTTTATAAAAATATCAATATATATATATCAATATATATATATATATATATATATATATATATATATATATGTTTCTGTTTCTCTCTCGATGATCCGGATTAAAAACAAGCTCTGATGAGGATTTTATAAATCGAAATATTGTTCAATATTAGCTATGAAAATGATATAAAAATATTTTCATTTTAACAGTATTGTGTGTTTTCATACCCTTTTATCTCTCTCTCTCTCTCTCTCTCTCTATATATATATATATATATATATATATATATATATATATTATATATATATATATATATATATATATGTTTATTTATTATATACACTCAAAATTTACTATATGTTGGAGCTTTTGTTTCTGAAAACCTACTGTTCGTTAATGTTATTTCAAAACCTTTTTTTTCTTTATTGAATGATTTGGCAGATAATCGGTAACTGTTGGATTTTGTGAATCTAAATTTTATTTTGTTGGGGGATGGTTAAAGTAAGCGTGTATGTAAACTTTGATTTCCTTTATTTCTGAAGTGTTGATATGTCTCTTTTTTTCCTCTTTTTTTTTTTTTAATTGAATGTTATGTCTTGGGAGTCTGATTTAGGTTAGTCTTTATATCTATGTCGTATCCTATTTAAATATTCTTATTATCTGTTTTCTAATTCTATCTGTTTTCTAATTCTGTCTGTTTTATATCTATTATGATTAGTCTGCGTCTCTATATAGGCCTGTGTCATTTTTCTTTACAAGTCCGCTAATCTTATTATAATGGAGATTGTATGTCTGTCTGTCTGTCTGTAACCGAAACTATATTACTATACAAGTCACAATTCCTTTAGTTATTTATATCATATTCTCCATGATTTTATTTTTATTCAAACCTCAATTATTAATAAAATTGTTTTACATTACTTACACTGTTGACCACATCTACATACTAATAACATGCAATTGTATTTATATATACAACAAAATAGAGGTTTACAGTGTGAATGGGAAGGCTAATTTGCATATTGATCTTAAAAAATTGATTTTAATAAATATATGCTTAGTATTATTGATTTCTAATTGTTTGGTTTTATCTTATAGAATATGAGCAAAAATCTCTGGGATAAATCTTAAAAGAAATCCCTTAACAAGAAGAAATAACTGTAATATTATTCTT
>CM042158.1:67311707-67331707 GCA_023376005.1 Doryteuthis pealeii
GCTTGAAGTTAAGCTCTTTGGTTATTGTTTCCGAAAGAAGTAGCCCGAATTGGAAGGTCATCTATTGTTTGTAGGCAATTGAATTTAAAAATTCGAATGTATAGAGAATCTTTTTAATTATCTTATTATAATTCTTTAGGGACCTCATTCTAGTATATAATGAATTGTTTTTATAGATCAAAGAGCATATATATATATATATATATATATATATATATATATATATATATATATTAGTTATAAAATTTTAAATTGTTAACAACCAGGCCTGCAATGTAAGAATGTCTTTGAAACAGTGACAGAGCATTTCAGAAACGAAACTCTCGTCTCCGGTCAAACATAGCGGGAAAAAAAAACTTTTACCTTTCCCATTTTACTAAAGAATTCCGTGACCCGCACCAATTCTTTGAATCTATAGCTCCGTCGATAGAGCGTTTGGCTTGGAATCACAAGGTACCTGGCTCGATACCGGCCTTCTCCAACTCAGCTTATGAGTAGCACAGGGATCTATGCGGTAAAGTGATGAGCTGATGGTACGTGTGACGCTCCAACTAAGACGCTAAAAATCTCCTTGGTCTAGCGTTAGTGAAAAGAGGATAGACTCCCTCACTTTCTGGCTTATACCGACATTAGGCCGCCCCGACGATTTTACTTTTTTAAATATGATTGTAGGGTAAAACAAAACAAAACTGACTATAGGCTATGCAATCTGTCTCTCTCTCTCTGTGTCTCTGTCTCTCTGTATCTGTCTTTGTCTCTCCTCTATCATACAGGAACACACACATACACTCACATACACACCCGTACATTCACAACTTTTATCTGAAATCCTTCACCCTCTGTTAAGATGACTTAAACTATATTTGATATATATTGAATTACACTGTGGGTTTCAGGTCATATCTATTGGTCTGTATTCTTGAGAACAGGTTTGATAACTTGAAGTACTTGATTTATCGGAATATCACCTTCATCTTCATTGTTATATACACAATGACCGATTTGGCATTTTCAGGCATATCTAGTGGAACTCAGGACATTTTTGTCGAATTCAAGAACCTTCATATCGTAATCGGAAGCCATCACATAACTTCAAAACGAGCCCTCTATTTAAAATTATATAGAATATTTGATATATCTTAACACTTGTACCTGAGCATATACATTCAGTGTATATGCTATCACATTTCTTCGATCATTATGCATTACTAACTATTGAAAAACCACAGCTATAAATATAAAACAGAATCGGAGAAATATAACACATCATCAACAAAAAGTCTACCCTAATGGATTAAATCAAGGGTTTCTTTTGAAGTTCAGTGAAGGCTCCCGGTTACGACATATAGGCTCCCGAGTTCAAGAATATTCAACAGTTCAATAATAAACACCTGAAGAAGGCCGGAGGAAACATCGACTGAAACCTTATGTATAAAATGATGAATAGGAGGATAACAGTCCGAAAGATCTAAATAATACTTTACTTGTCAACTACTGAATTGTTTTCAATATCAACAAAACTGGTGTGCTTGATGTCATTGCCACTACGACAAAATATAATTCCGACAGTTGTCTCGTTTTCTATCTGACTTCATATTTAGATAAATAGCATTAATTATATTAGTTCAAACCTACATTTTGGGTGGGATTTTTTTTCAATATTGACAGTGGAGGATTCAAATATCAAGAGATAAGTAATGCAATGAACAATGAAGGTAATAGAATTTTACAATCCAAATGTATTTAATTAATACGTATTATTTATGATCACACTTTACAACAAATATGGAACCAAAAGTTAAACTACAACATATCGAGTGTATACTCATTTTTTAAATGTTACATATTCAAAAACCCGCATAGACATGTGCTGAAGTCGAAAGAAATTGACTGTGATGATGGTAAGATAAGCATTATACACAATCATTTAGCTTATTTGCGATATTTTTAATGTTTTAGGTAAATATTACCAATATCCAGATTGATATCTGCCCGCAATCTACGTATGAAAAGACACAGTAGAGTACTTACTCTAGAGAGGCTGTTATTTATATATATATATATATATATATATATATATATATATATATATATATATATATATATATATATGTACGTATATATATATACGTATATATATATATATATATATAATATATATATATATATATATGTGTGTGTGTGTGTGTGTGTGTTTCTGATTAGATATTTTAGTGTTAGTTAATGCGGAGTGTGTGTGTCTTTCTTCATGTAGTTTTTTTTTTTACACAAAATAATTCTAAATAAAAGATTGGGGTTAATAGAGTTCTCATTACATATGTAAAAATGCGTCCGATTTAAGTGGGTTCATATTAAACAATACTTTATCTTATTTATCATTGATATATTTATTTTAGCGCTTCCTTGTTTCGGGTTTAATTATAAAAAATAAGATAGCAATAGTTTCTGTACTATTAATGGTAGACTATTGAAACATGCAACATTTTTCAAAAAGCTACTTCAAAAATAACTATTGCATTGTTGCAGTTGAGTTTTTAGTCATGAAATTGTTAATATCTGGGCAAATATTATTGAGTGGTGTACCTATATAAGAATTAACATTTCTGATTTTGAGTTTGTTCTAAATCTACAGCCTCAAGTACTTAAAAAAAATGTTATATGTGATAAAGAAATTCGCCATTTTCAGACATATATCCCTAGGAATAGTGTCATTTAAGAGAAAATTTAAATTAATGGTTTTATACTTTGGGCATATATATATATATATATATATATATATAATATATATATATATATATATATATAATATATATATATATATATATACGTACATAAATATACGTACATATATATATATATATATATATGTATATATATATACGTACATATATATATATACAATATATATACGGACATATATATATATATACGTACATATATCTATATATATATACGTAAGCATATATATATACGTATAATATACGGACATATATATATATATATAATATACATATATATACGGACACACACACACACACATATATATATATATAATATATATATATATATATATATATATATATATTCATTTAACATATTCTTAATTCAGCCTTTTCCATTAACCTTTATGAATTTATATTAAGCTCGAAACTGACATTTGAAAAATATGTATTATAAATTCAATTAGATGAGTCAAGTATGGGTAGAAGTAGAATTCCGTCGAAACCAAATCATGGTGTATTTAATTATTTCCTAATTAACTGCTTTATCATACAATGCATATTAGTAGATATGTGTGCTCTTCTCTCTCTGCCATAAATTTAAAATCACCAGTTCCACACACACACACACACACACACACACACACATATATATAATATATATATATATATATATATGTGTGTGTGTGTGTGTGTGTGTGTGTATGCGTGCGTGTGTGTGTGGGTGCTTCTATATGCCTGTACATATATAATAATAAACATATATATTTATATGCGTGCGTAATTTTATACATGCATACATATTTTCTGAATCACACAAGAAGTATCCGTGGGAGCAGTCCAACTTCATATTTGCAAGCCATGTCACAAATGTGAAACTAAACATTATATATTTGGCGTCCAAATTAACCCTAAGTATTCTGATATACCGACATAGATTTTCTCTGAATTCCACGTAGTTGCTGCGGAAGGACCTGAGTAAAATCAAACTGCGATTGTTTGCTGTAAGGAGATTTCCCAGTAATATGTACATGCATGTTCACATACAAACAGAGTTTACGTCCAATTTCTCGCTCATTATTTTAACGTCCGTATCTTTGTCATTTAATTCAAATCATACATGAATTAAAGATTATTCTCCGAGCTTATTTGGGGAGTTGTGAAGATTTACACAAAGAGTCTCAATTTTTACTTGACATTCCTACAACGTGAAGAAAAATATCAAAATCCGTTGGTCTCGCAAGTGGGTGCTCTGAGTTTTTGCTTTTGCCTCAAAACCATCATTTACCCCTAAAACGGTTTTATTTTTTGTAGGCCGTACATTTTTTGATGCTTTTGGAGCAGCATATTTATATAATATAACAAAATAATAAATCATAAGATACTTTCATACGCATACGTACATACATATATGAGAGAGACAGACATACATACAGACAGACAAAGGGAGAGAGAGAGAGAGTGTAAGAGAGAGAGAGAGAGTGAGCGAGTCATAGGGAGACGGAGACAGATAGTCAGACAGGACATAAGAGAGAGAGAGAGAGAGAGAGAGAGAGAGTTAGAGAGAGAGGAAGTGAGCGAGATAGGGAGACGGAGACAGATAGTAAGACAGGACATAAGAGAGAGAGAGAGAGAGAGAGAGAGTAAGAGAGAGACAGACGGAGAGAGAGAGAGAGAGAGAGAGAGAGAGAGAGAGGAAGACCAGGGAGACGGAGACAGATAGTCAGACAGAAATAAGAGAGAGAGAGAGAGAGAGAGAGAGAGAGAGAGAGAGAGAGAGAGAGAGAGAGACAAATATGAATATTTCATTAGTCTTATTTCTTTTCAACTCGTTTTGATTATAGGTCATCGTCATGAAAAAACTTATTTGAAGAAAATTGTAAGTAATTTTGATATGCGACAAAAAAAAAACACTAGGAAAAATAAACAGGTAACGTAGCATATTTTCTTGTTCAATGATATATATAAGCTTATATTTAATCAGACTTATTTATAATATCCACTCTAGACAGACCAAATGAAAAAGGAAATAAATACACATCAGTTTAAGAACAAGTCCTCACTGGATATTTCGTGGGGAGAAGAGTGGACATTATGACTCCGGGCTATATTCAAAGAAACAGTGGTTTAGGGAGCGATGCATTGATATAAACAAACAACACCTTATTCATTTCAACGCGAAAATTCTTTTCTATTCTTAGATTCTTTGCAAAAGTTGTTTTTTTCCCTGCTAATTTTCTAATAAGGTTGGAACAGCGGGCAGGATTAATCTCTGTTTCTACACGCGCCAATTTTCTTGTCGAAAGCTCGACTTGGTAAATAAATCTAAACAAGATAATAAAATAAAAGTATTATCTCTAAAGCAAAATGTCCTATCATAAGAAAGACGACAACAGGGAAAAAGAACGTCAAAAACAACAGTCGCATAGAATTGATTGCATATCTGAGGATTATATAAGAATTTGGCGCTTAAGTTCATTTGAAATACTTTTATACGTTATCAATTTGTCTGCCAGCAAACATTATATATATATATATATTATATATATATATATATATATATATATATATATATATATATATATATATATATATATATATATATAATCTCACTTTGTTTACAAAGTTTGAGAACTCTTGGTGAATTCATTTCCGCTTAGCGATTAAATAGCCTGCTATACTTGGCAGCTGATTGTGGCCGTATGGGTAAGAAGGTTCGGCGAGCGTAAGTTCGTTCGGGTCTCGAACCCGGCCAGAGGCAACTGCTAGGAATGGTATAACTGCACTGATGAGAGGTGATACCTCGAAACACGTGTTTGTAGTTTACTTTATTATACGCTCCTAATTTCAGTTGAGCACTCTATTTAGGAGGAATTTAATTGCAAAATTCACCGTATTCGGCGTTAAAGCTAAAATCTCACTTTGTTTACAAAGTTTGAGAACTCTTGGTGAATTCATTTCCACTTAGAAATATAGCGATTAAATAGCCTGCTATACTTGGCAGCTGATTGTGGCCGTATGGGTAAGAAGGTTTGGCGAGCGTAAGTTCGTTCGGGTCTCGAACCCGGCCAGAGGCAGCTGCTAGGAATGGTATAACTGCACTGATGAGAGCTGATACCTCGAAACGCGTATCTGTAGTTTACATTATATATATATATATTTATGTGTGAGTTTGGGCAGCATTTTTTAATTTATGCATGTTGAATTAAATAACAGACACATCTCTTATTTAACACTTTTATTTGCGATTTTTTCAAGTTTTCTGGCCAACTTAATATTTGGGTGGAATTCGTGGATTAGTCCGTCAATTCTCTTCCTCTCAGCCTCCACATCCATTAATATAATTATATATATATATATATATATATATATATATATATATATATATATACTAGCAAAAGTACCCGGTCCATGAAAAAAAATCAGAATTAGGAAAACCAGAGAGTGAGTGAAGAAAAACAGGAGTAAGGGAGAAAATAAGAGGAAAATGAGTTATCAAATTAAAATGAAACCGCCGAGAATTTGTATAGTAGAATGTTTATTTTAGAAATTTGTTTTGTTTACATTTGAGATATTATTTTTAGAAATTAATTCCTAAACTTTATTAAAGATTTAACAATAAAGAAAGCTAAAAAATAGTGTATTATAATATTCGTTTATTTTAAGAATAGGCTCTTTTTATATACGTTTTTTAAACAATTTTATTTTTTTAAGCGAACTTCCTTGCCTGTTGATTTCAAATGAAACAATTAGGGCACACATTTGTCAACTTCAAATTACCAGCAGCGGCGTCATTTTAAATCATCGCTGTTGCAGGCAGCTGCCAGCGATTTTTTTATATTAGCAGCGGCAGCTATGCCACGATTATCATAAATCTTTTGATTTTTGTTTAATTAATTAATTATATCCCTTAATCAGTAAAAAAATCAATAACCACATTTTGTGTGTATCTTAGTGATGAGGATGTCAAGGTGTATGCAAGATTTCGAATCGGAATAACATCTCGTTTCTGAGTTATGAGTCGACCAAACTTTCTTTATATATATATATATATATATATATATATATATATATATATATATATATATATATATATATATATTGTTACAACAAATGTATTTCATTAGATAACTTTACACACGTCGTCGAGGCTTAGAATACACTGAGTGTATCCCCTGAAGAGGAAAGAGAGACATTGATTAGAAATAGTGATGTACTGGATAAACATAATCTTATGGTGAGGCTCCATTCTAAAGATTTGGAGAGTTTCACATTTCACTCTGATTACTCACAGGTCAACTCTGACTCGGAGTGTTAGTACATTTTAGGGTCCTGAAGAATAATCAAAGTTCCAATTACTGTCGAACTGGGAAGACAATGCAACAAACGGTTGTAACTCAAATACAAACCCGATGCTACAAAGTCCACTGCAAAAGGATAAAGTATATATAAGACTCCACAATGTCATTCAAATCAAGCAGTCAAGCAACCAATCAGAACTCAAGGAATGGAATCAACCAGATTCATGGATGGATCATTCTTGATTCCTATTTATATCAGCTGTCTTGGACACTGCTTGAGTTGTACTTAGCTGTTGTTATTAAAACCAACAGTAGACTAACTGACTTCAATATGGCGCAGCGAACAGGATTTGATCTTTGAGTTACTAATTTTTCTATCATCTCTAACAGTTTGTCTGGGTCAGTGGTGAAGAATTTAGGGTGGGTGTTGATGATTGCGTTTTGGACAGATTCATCAACTCCGGGCCAAATAGACCTGTTTAAACATGGAACTGTTTCCCCCAGAAAGAAAACTCATAAATAACAACTACACAAAAAGGGTAAATATGAAAGTACAATGAACGGGATTCCCTAACCTCTAGCCATAAAATAACATTAGACCTGCTGAGAAAGTCAATCAATTGATCAATCTAAACCATTATCTTACCTGAATCATACCAGTTGGAAATTCCTCAAAGAAAAAAAAAAGACTAATTGCGTCAAAGATGAAAGGGTAAGGTACGCTGAAATAAATAAAAACATTTTCATCAGGGAAGAAATGTTTAGTATTTAAATAAATGACTAGTTAGTCATTGCTGGTAATTTAAGTAATGTAGGATCTTAGTGACAAGCTAAGTAAAAATTAACAAGTAACACCACTAAAACTGCTTATGTACGCACTTTTGTCTAAGATTATTTTACTGTCTACATATTTAGACTTGAACTAATATTGATAACCGAAGGCAAAGAAACAAATGGTTGCATAAAAAATCTTGTTCATTAGTAAAACCATATAAAATAGAACTCGTCGAAAGACCTCAGGAAACGTATAATAAACCATCGAAAAAGCACAGGAAGTATTTTTATTACACATCGAACTTTGCAGTTTTACCCAATTAAAAACATACATTCACCTCAAAATCTAAAAAGAAAAAAAGCATTTAGTATTAAGTAGGCGCCAAACGAGAAAATGTTTTATACATTAAATAAAAAAGTGTCCATTCAATTTTTAAAAATAAAAAAAGCAACTAATAATTTGACGTAACTTTGAATGACTGATTGAATAATGTTTGAAATAAAATCTGAAATATGAAGAATGTGAGAAAAATTATATTTTACCAAAATGTTTAACGCTTCCTTTTGTTGCACTACAAGTATCTCACTTTCTTAACGGTTATTATCGTAGGAATTGGAATCAACGATCATGTCAACTGGACACATCTGTTTGGGTATCACTTAGACTGGGTTCTAACACTGGTTCAGCAACCGGTCTAGCAGTACTATTTTTAAAACTGAACTTGTGTATCATTCTGTCCGTGGAAGAGAGCCAGGGTAAATGCATACAAATAATTGTTATATTATTTGATGGGGGTAACAACTTCATTTTTATTTTGATAACACTAGACGACAGCGAAATATCTCATTTTGATTTTCCAAACCCTTTGCCACTTTCATATCCCATTGACAGAATGACATTTAAAAGCAATAATGTCTAAACAAGTAGATACATTATCTAATCGCATTCATATCTTAAAACCAAATCGCTGTTCATGTGTTTAGCGATCGTTAACGATGGCACAAATTAAATATTTGTTTTTAATATACGAATGAATTTGATGTTTTTTTTAAATATATGAATGGATTTTATATATTCGTGTTCTGTCAGGGAAGAAATGCTTACTGGTTCAATGCATGAATATCCTAGGACATTTTCATTCAAGTATAGAACGATTTTTACCGAGGCAAGTTCTTAAACAATAAATGGGGATCCGAAAATCAGAAAGCAATAAACCTTACGGGCTTAACTGAGTCATGCTATCGACTGAAAAGATATTAAATGACAAACCAAGCATAACTGCAATAGCTTTTTGGAAATCAGGCTGCTTTCTAAGAAGAATGTAAACACAAATATACATTACAGATACAATCATAAATGTCTTTGGTGAATCTTCGTCTAATTCTTTCATATGCATTTTAAGTGGTTACATCTACTTGTTGCTTTCCATATTTTATGGATATTTTTATTATACATAACGTTTAACGATTTCGGCTTCACCGAATTTTCATATTTTTAAATCAATATCTTATATTCGTAGAAGCCATATGGACAACACGCTCGCTTTCCAGCCACAATAGTTTAAAAAAAAAACAACAAAAAAAAACAAAAAAAAAAACAAGAATATACGTATAGACATCTATATGAATAATTGGGAAGAGGGTTCTTTTTTCCTCTTTCCCTCTCAATCTATAATATATATATATATATACATATATATATGTGTGTGTGTGTGTGTGTGTGTGTGCT
Source organism: Doryteuthis pealeii (assembly GCA_023376005.1). Lineage (NCBI taxonomy): Eukaryota > Metazoa > Mollusca > Cephalopoda > Myopsida > Loliginidae > Doryteuthis > Doryteuthis pealeii. Next base: position 67,321,232 of record CM042158.1, read on the forward strand.
TGTGTGTATGTGCAGGCGTGTGTTTGTGTGTGTGTGTGTGTGTGTGTGTGTGTGTGTGTGTGTGTGTGTGTGTGTGTGTGTGTATCAATCTTACTGATTTTGCTAGAGAGTAATAAAAATTGGTGTTGTTATGATACATTATGGTACATTATTCAACAGCGAACGTGGGCCGGTTTAATATAACGTGCTTTCTGCTGACGCAGAAGTGAAACCAGTATATTGATGAATTGCAAAATGCCAAATTTCCAGCTACAGAATCGATTCATTTGAACCAAATATTTGTGTTATTCAACCGAATATGAAAACTGAACAGATTTTATTGTCTCTTTTTTATATTTCTTATATTTGCTATATGCGTTATATTATTGAGTCATTTTGATCTAATTTTTGTTCAGTTTAAAACTAGATAAGTATGATGAACGAATACAATATATGCATATTATTTATCTTTAAAGGTTTAAGTCTATTTACATCCATGTCTCAAATGTAAGACACATCTTAAAATATTCGCTCAACGTCCAAAACATGCTTTGGCCCTTACTTAGACTTGACAGGCGGTCGCAGAGGCCAGCTTCGATCAATCGGTTGGTCACGTCAAACCCTAGCACCTATATGAATGCCCCGACCCTAGTGCTCTTGTTGAAAGCCCGGCCCTCTTCATCATATGGGTGCTAGAAGGTGGTGGCTGAGAGTTTTCATGTCATAGGAATGACGTTAAACTCTATCTGATGGTGAGGTTCCAGTTTTGAAGGTCTGGGGAATGTGGAGCACCCCTTCATCATCATTGCTGCCTGGTTCACTCTGACCCGGAGTGGCAGTATCTGTTAGGGTCCCATCTAAGTGTTAAATAGAAAAACATGAGTCTATAAAAACATTGAGTATCCATTAAGAATTAATTTACTTCAAAATTTTGTCGGCATTAAATGACCCACTGAGGTTGTTATGCCGTAAAACAAAATGATCCAAAATAAACCTGCCTGCTGAGTAACCTTTGCTATTTATTTATAGTCTCACTTCTTCATAGGTTAGGGCATATTTAATGTATTAATCACCATTGAAATCTCCTGTATATGGTTTGGTGACGGTATACATGATAGTTATATAGTTATTTACTAAGCTTAACTTAAATGTTGCGTAAGGCCAGAAATATGTGGTGCCCAGTGAGAATCGAACTCACTATTAATGGTTGGCGAGTCTAGCTTGCTATCCATTATACCACGCGAGGTGCCCCCATAATAGTTATATACATTATGTTATAACATCTAAGAAATTGAATTCTTTGATTTATAACATAATATAGTTTGGAATACATTAGCTAATCAAATAAACATAACAGAATTTAAGATCAACTTGAATGCTTTCAGAAATAAAAGTTTTAAAAAAAACAACATTTCTGGCAAATATCGGAGGGTTTACTTAAGAGATATTATATTAATTGAGTATATGATCTGGGCAGAAGTATTTTTCTTCTTCTAAGAATAATGTGAGAAGGGAGTAAAAGAGTTGATGAGCAAGGAAGTAGAAAAACAGGTCATTTCCCCTTAGAAATATAGCAATTAAATAGCCTGCTATACTTGGCGACTGACTGTGGATGTGTGGGTAAGAAGCTTGGGCGAGCGTAAGTTCGTTCGGGTTTCGAACCCAGCCAGAGGCAGCTGCTAAAACCGTATAACTATACTGATGAGAGGTGATACCTCGAAACACGTGTCTATAGTTTACCCCCTTTATACGCTTCCCGTTCTCGGTTGAGCACTCTATTTAGAAGGTATATAATTGCAGATTCACCGTATTCGGCTCGGTTGAGCACTCTATTTAGAAGGTATATAATTGCAGATTCACCGTATTCGGCTCGGCCAAATCTCACTTTGTTTACATAGTTTGAGAACTCTAGGTGAAGGTCATTTCCCCTTAGAAATATAGCAATTAAATAGCCTGCTATACTTGGCGACTGACTGTGGATGTGTGGGTAAGAAGCTTGGGCGAGCGTAAGTTCGTTCGGGTTTCGAACCCAGCCAGAGGCAGCTGCTAAAACCGTATAACTATACTGATGAGAGGTGATACCTCGAAACACGTGTCTATAGTTTACCCCCTATATATATATATATATATATATATATATATATATATGTGTGTGTGTGTGTGTGTGTGTGTGTGTGTGTGTGTGTGTGCCTTCACATTTGTATGTGTGGAGGTAGAGCCAGTTTTTTCGGTATGCAAGATTGTTAGCTCCATAGGGAAAGGTTGAGATAACAAGTTTATCTGCAGAGTGGTTCCTAAACTAAATAATAATTGATGGGATTCCATATTGCTGCAAAGCGTAACTCCAAACCATCAAAAAAGAAGAAATTCCTTTTCGAAAACAATTAGTCATTGCATTTAGAAATTGCAATTAGGTTCATATTAAGAGATTGAAATATTTGAATAGCATTCATTTTTGTAAAAGTGTTTGAAATAATTGTATCATAAATATATATGACTAACGTTCAAAGTAGCACATTGTTTAAATCGATAAGCATCTAGAGTATCCTCCACCTACATAATGTAAACATTTCTAAAAAAATACACCTGTTTTTCACATATATCTACAATATACATATATTTCTTAAAAAAAATATATATATATATATATATATATATATATATATATATATATATATATATATATATATATATATATGGAAATAAATGTGTGCCTATTATACGGATTCATCATTTTTCGTAACATTTACAGTTTACAAACTTACGGAGTAAAATCGTATTTGAAAAAAAAACTCACCTGCACTTTTTCTCTCTCATACTAAATCACATACACCCTCTTAAAAACAACACCATCCCCATCCGCTTTCTCCACTGTGCTCGCGGAAATACATGTAAAAACAAAAATACGTACAAAAAACACATCTGCAATTAAATATTCATACACACACATACGCACACACGCACACTTTCACACATACACACACACACACACACACACACACACACACACACACACACACACACATACACACACACACATACATATATATATATATATATATATATATATATATATATATATATATGAACCTGCATACATTTATATAAGGATAGCAATAAGTCTGCTGCTTAAAGAAACATTTATTTTACAAAAGAAATATACTCGTTTAAATATACGCCCACATACAATATGTGAAAATAAACCTTAAAATAATAACTTATTTACAATATTCTGGTTACGTATATTTCTTGATAGAAGATGTACGAATATTTAAGATCATTTATTTAATCAACCCTTGTGCTACCGGCAAGATATGATACAAGATTAATTTTTATGCGGGGAATAGCTGGGTTAGTTAGCCATCTCTTAGACCGGCCGCCATACCAAGTTTAAAAGACCCAATCTGACCGACTAATTATACATAGCTGAAGGGAGACTAGTTGGGTTAATATATTTCTTAGTGTGTTAGGGCTATGTGGAGTGCAAACTGCATCGTCCATGTCTTGAATTTGGGTTGCCGATTTCATTTCCTATGGAAATAAAAGAGACGACAAAATCTTTCTTCATAGATATTTAATCTAATCGCTATTATTTGAGCTATCTTCCAAATAAATAGTCTATGTTAAATCCGTCTATTTATTGTTTAGAACTTAATTCTTTCTTCATAGTTATTCAATCGCTATTATTTGAGCTATATTCCAAATAAATAGTCTATGTTAAATCCGTCTATTTATCGTTTAGAACTTAAATCTTTCTTCATAAGAAAATATATGAGTATATCAGAATATTTTAAATAAGTTAACATTCTAAGGTTTCCAGTGCAAATATTAAGAAATTATTCTTCCATTTCCAGAAATATTTGTGACAAAGCACTCTTTAAGCATCATTTGACCTGGTGCAATCTCTTTATCTAAATGGTACCAACCATAACGGAAGAGAGTATGGCGATAAAAGAGACGACAAAATGACCCCCAAAGAAAATAAGTTAACATTTTAAGGTTTCCGGTGAAAATATTAAGAAATTATTCTTCCATTTCCAGAAATATTTGTGACAAAGCACTCTTTAAGCATCATCTGACCTGGTGCAATCTCTTTATCTAAATGGTACCTTCCATGCAAAATACAGAATAACAGAAAGGCTAATTTTATATTTCATAATTCACTCCATAAATAACGTTGATATACGTCAGGGAAACCTTCGTTAAAATTCCTATATATTTAGACCGTTCATGTCTAAAGCCAACCTGGCGCAACACCATTAAGCCACATGGTCGAGAAAAAAAGCACCAGCACATCAACATCTCCAGGGACAACCTTCGCATGCGACATCTGTGGTCGAGAATGTTTTTCGAACATTAGACTTTAAAGTTACAGGAGGAGCTGTAACGTCAGGGTCACAAGAACAATACAGACTTCCGAGACTGCCAATGAATGAATGATATTTGTTTAAAATAATGGAGTGGATTTTGTATACAATATAGAATTAGAAGCTTCTTATCCCCCATCCCCGAAAAATGATATTTTGTATAAAATCTTGATTTAAATCATATAATAAAAATAAGGCATTGGAAAAAGTAGAAGAACAAATGATAAAAAACTCAATTAAAATAAATTGATAAGCTCAGAAAATATTATGCTGCTCTTTATTTATCCTGAACCGATACCACTCCTCTGTCCCTTCCCTAAAAGTGAAGAAATGATCTTTTTCTCGTTTACAAAGCAGTAAAAAGTACACTCATGTATGATTTTGAGCTGTTAAAAAGAAATCTCAAACTTTTCCAGTTTATTGTATTTTTGTCGGAAATGATAGCTTTTGTCCAAGTATTGATATAAATTTTAGATTTAAAATATAAATATTAAAAGGGGAAGAGAAAAATAAATAATTGGTCAGTAAAATTGAAGTAAACTATATAACACTACAAAAACCTCAGAGCACCAACGGAGACAAGAATTTCTTAGAACTTTGTTTGCAGTCGTTGTAACAGTTCTTCATCAGCAATCAAAGTGCAAATCCAAGAAAGTGTCCAACTATATATCAATACGCTTCTTCCTAAATCTTCTGTTATCATCCTCTGGTTAAAATGAGACCGTCCAAATCGTCCAAGATTCAGTGCAAAAATGTAAATCCAGATTAACTGGTGTTGCTTAATCGCAGATTTCTTATCAATACGATTTTATTTCTAGCAATTTTAAGAGTGAAACATAACAAATGGTTTTGCGTGGCTTAAATGCCAACGTAAAATAAAAATGAATTGAAAAAAAAATCAGTTATATGTTCTTTTTATTCGTAATATTAAAAGTGAAAATCATTGTTTCTTGCTTAAATAGCTATTATTGTTTAGTTTCGTGGAAATCCCACGTGTCCCACTGCTAGTAAATCTTTATTACTGAAACCAATAGCAAAATTCAGTGTGTGTGTGTGGGTGTTGTTCCCTGTGTTAAAGGTGTCTCATAATACGACCAAATATATCTTAGTATGTGTTTCAGTGTTATTTGGTCATTCATAGGCTTATCTATAAGCACAGCCAGAAATCCAACAAGTTCCTACGACCACTATTAACTACCACGACGCAATTTCTTTTTTATACACATATGTATGAAAAATATCAAGACTGATGATGAAATAAAAATTGAATGGAACGTTAAATTTCTTCAAAATAGTCTAATTTGTATCCAAAACACGTATTTCAGCGGCGTATTTAGTCTTGCTCGAAGCACATATGAAAGTACAATTTTTAAATGGTGTAACACAGTGCCATCGTATCAGGTTTAATATCTTATTTTCTCAAAAACGTGTCCTTGGGATACATTTCCACTACAATAAGCAGGAAATTTCAATGGCTCTAGGTCTGATAAGTAGGGAGCGTGCCACTCTTTCACAATCTTGTAGTTTGAGAAAACTCTTGAAAATGTCATCATATTGTTTTAACAAGTCTTTTGCGAAAGGGGGTGGGTATAGGTTAACTATTATAGGCGTAGAAGACGATAGCAAAAATGAAGTTCGAATTCCAGCCTCCAAAAAAGGTATGACTGTTTCCTCTCCTCGATTATTGAATACAAGAACAGAGTTGTGAGTAAGTATAAAAAAAACTAGGTCTATTAAATTCACTTGTACAAAATAAAAAACACGCTCCGGGTGATGTAAAAATAGATTTTTGAAACATATTGCCTGAGGGGTGGGAGTAAAAAATTCAATGTCAGCGAGTTTGTACCCTAAGTGAAATCATCAAAATCATTAAAGGATTAAAAAATAAAACAATTTGCAATGTAAACTTTAAATATGTATTAAAATAAAACCCATTATATATAGATGTATTATACTAGTCATGTATTTATTAAAATTTATTTTAAAAAACAATGAGGACTGTCTAAATAAATACACTCAAAATTTGAACATGTCAAAAATCGTAGAATAAATTGTTATTTTATGTTATGACGATTTTGGGTAATGTGATGTAAGCAGTGACGTAGTTTTTGTTACAGATAAAAACCGGAAGCGAATCTCCATTATTAATAGATGTTAAAGATAGATTTATTGTGGCTATTTTTTATTTATTTCAAAAGCACACTGATACACGAATTTTCAAGGATACCATAGTGGTACTGACTTCGATCACATGCTAAAACCAATGTTAGTTATCGTTTGTGTCAATAAATGCATGCTAAACGTTTTTTTTCTAAAATAATTAGGGTTCTCTCATATTATTTTGTAATATGTAATTGTAATTTACCATGAACAAATTATTACCTTAAAAATTTGACAATGCTATGAATTTATTTATTTTTCCTTCCCTTACACACACACAAACACACACACACACACACACACACACACACACAAGCACGCACAGACACACACACGCACATATATATATTTGTGTGTGTATGTGTGTTTATGTATATATATATATATATATATATATATATATGTGTGTGTGTGTGTGTTTCTGTGTCTGTGTCTGTGTCTGTGTGTGTCTGTGTCTGTGTCTGTGTCTATGTGTGTCTGTGACTATGTGTGCCTGTGACTATGTGTGTATGTGTCTATGTGCGTATGTATATAATAAAATCCAGATGACGTATACTATCATCGGAAAGATTAAAAAGGAGGGATTGGACAATACCATATGCAAACTGGAAACACGTGATGATAAATGGAAACAATATCTTTAATTCCTATATACAACTGTTTCAACATCAAAATAAATTATCGTTAAAACTCCACTTTAAAGTGGAGTAGACGGGGCGATGTTCCATATAAAAAAAGGGTCATATAAATAATTCTCATTAAAGTTTCGATTGGATTAAAAAATAATCCTTATGAAAGGGACTCACCCTTTCACAGGGAGTGCCAACTGCATGTTGCTCGGAGCAGTAAGTGGTTAGGCAATGCAAATATTGATACGTAGAGATTAAAAACATTACTTTATATATATATATATATATATATATATATATATATATATATATATATATATATATATATATATATATATATGCTCATATATATATATATATATATATATATATATATATATATATATATATATGTTGTGTGTGTGTGTGTGTGTGTGTGTGTGTGTGTGTGTGTGTGTGACTGTATGCATGTGTGTGGGTTTCTGTGCATGCGTGCGCACGCGTATTTGTGATGGAGAAAAAGAGATAAGAAAAGATAATCTGAAAGGAAGTGCTTTATGTTAACATATTCAGTTTTACAACCATTCTCTCTCACAGACACACACACACATACTCACACACACACACACACACACACACACACACACACACATATATATATATATATATATATATATATATATATATATATATTTACACTATACATTTATATATGTATAGGTAAATATATATATATGTATATGTGTGTGTAAGATTTTATCTTTGCGTAAGTATATGTATATGTGAGAGTGTATAAGAATCGAGGAATATAATTTAATGAAATAAAAGTCATATGTTCTGTTTAGTATGCATATAGCCTATACCAACACAGTCCTTTACAATGAAAGTAAAGTGTGTAACTCTTTTGCAGTACATAAAAAATAAGATACGTTTTACTTATCTATTTTATGTATCATCTATAATATGCAGATAACTTTCTTAACGAACTTTCTTCTTCGTCAGGATTGAGACTTATTTTTTACATGGCCTCAGGCAACCGTATCAATTTTATTCCGAAAGAATCATTTCTTTACTACTTACAACGGCCTAACTGTCCTTCCCACACAAGTATATCCGCCTAATTGAAGCCACCGTTGGCGATGGGTAAAACGTCTCAAGATGTTGATGGACAACTTACCTTACTTATGTGAAATTTTACTTATACCCCAAGGAATTTTTGGGGAAAAAAGCAGCGTTTTTTTTTTTTCAAGAAGTAATATGTCCGCAACATTAAAAAAAGCAATACTTATAGACATAATAGCAGTTCCTGTAACGATGTTCATTACGATCTATTTTCCGTTTCTTACACATTGAATTTATTACGTATATACAAGTAGTGATTTCACATATAGAGACAGGATATAGCATTTTTTATTTGGTGTGTAAAAAATTACAACAGTTAGAGAATTCGAAGTGAACATAAAGATACACGCAGAAAAAAATTAAATTACTGAACTGAGCAGACTTATACATAATGTATATATGAAAGTCATTTTTCAATTAGTTCATATATTGTCTGTATATGTGTCTACGTATCATTGAATCTGTATTGTGGTTCAAACATTTTGCAGGTGGTTCAATTAAGATTTAGTCTAGACGGGACAGAATGGTCAAACATAGAGTAATTTTCTGTGAAACAGACATGGCTGGTGAAATGTTCTATTACTGTTTGATATAATATGTGTCTTTCATTTCTGGGAGCATCTGGTGTAATAGCTGCCGTCGTATAAAATTGACACGGCAACACGAATTCAAATCTTGGATGAGTCTGTTTGCATTTCATATTATGATTATGCATTTCGGAAAGGTATGCATACTACGTTTCTCCCTCTAGCTATGGGGAAATAAGAGTGAAGACTGGCTATTTCAACTGGCCAAGGAGAAGGGAACCTATAAATTCAAACCAGTTAAACTCTGTTTTGTGTCGCATCCTTCTCATATTGAGGGATTTGGTAAATATATATATATATATATATATATATATATATATATATATATATATATATATATATATATATATATATATAGCGTTCAACCGTTATTATCAGATAAATATATTCACTTTAAGTAAGGAATTATATTGACTCAGTTAACGTAAACTAGGGTCCTGAGGAAATCGATTTTTTATTGAATCCATGGTAAACCCTTTATTTTCCATCTAACAATAATATATATATATATATATATATATATATATATATATATATATATATATATATGATGTGTTGTTTGTATATTGTCTATCACATATACCGGAATATTGTACAGCAGATACTGCAACCTTTAAATAGACTAACAATAAATATGTATGCAAATGTGACAATTTGGCACGAAGAAGTGTTTTATGCCATTTTCCTAGAGCAGGTATACAACCCGGAAAAATATCAAATCATAAATCCGGAGTCCAACTCTTTCAGTTTTATGTTGTGATCACAATCATCAGTCGAAAAATAACACTTTTCCAATAATATAATGATGTAAATTAACTTCAGCAATGTTTTCTGCATTTTCTAGGATGCATAATTTTTCCTCTTCACACAATTTCATGTGGTTATACTAACATTATAGAAGATATATGGAAATTATTGTTGAATATTTTTGGTTAGCGATAGAATGCATAATAAATAAAAACGAATACATTTTTTCTATTTCGTTATTTCTTCTGTTTTTTATGTCATTATTTTATTCGTATGCTTATATTTGTATTCCAATTCATAGGGATATTTTATTCTTCTTCTTAGTTTGTTCGGATGTTCGATGATTTTATTCTATTTTCTATAATATTCCGAAGGAAAGATCAATAAATGCGATTTTCTTGTCTTAAATGCCTTAATATTTCAAACTTGGTCAACCTGTTGTAATGTCACCCAATACATTCAATATGCTACGATCAACCTGAGATGGAACCGTATATCGTTTATTTCTAGTAACAACATAGTTTTATTTGGACCTGCAACTTGAATTGGGTCAGGGTCACCAACTGTCACATTGCAATGAAGACCTGAATTCTTATTCGTGAAGTCTTATCCATAAAGAAAGCCTACATATTTGAAACTGAAGCTAATGATAACCAATATAGCATTCCGAATATATTTCGCAAAAAATGACAGAGTTCCAAACTCTCTTGCTTGTAGAAATAAACGTATCTGGATGGCGCATGTATGTTGTGTTGTACAAAAAGTCGTATAGCGCTGACCATGAAGCTGTGGATCTCAGTATTTTAAACTGTTTGACTGCGCAATCACAAAAGTGTTAACTACACTAGGTTATTTACTGTGGGACATTGGAAAATATATATCCACCAGCGAATGTCAATGATGGGT
>CM042158.1:67334207-67382745 GCA_023376005.1 Doryteuthis pealeii
TTTTATAGGGATCAAGTTTTATCCCTAAAGATTCGCTATTGCGTGAAACTGCAGTCGGAGTATTTTAAGCCATTCTTTTTTAAAACGTACACACACACACACACACACACACACACACACACACACATATATATATATATATATATATATATATATATATATATATTATATATATTGAGGGGCATTGGTTTGGGTGTTTAACATCATATTATTTCATTATGCTATTCAATGCTAAAGTTCGATACAAATATTTTATCGACTAATATATGGTTTCAATTACCTATTCTTATTTAATGATTATTATGTGTATGCTCATGGTACCAGATACTAAAATACTTTATACGCACTTATTTTTATTTATGGTATGACATTTTTTTTAAGTTATTTAATGCCAAAATTGTATTCTTCTGTATATGTTTGATTATATTCCTAACTACACATTCAACGTTTCATTGAAATCATTCATTGATAAAATAATTTATTCGCACACATTTAGATGGTTTCCAGCGTTTCATTCTAATACAAATAATGTTGAAAAATGATTAGAATATAAATATATACACTTTGGTTAGTATGAAATTCATTGCTGTTATTGAGTCAACACGCGTTTCTATCAGACATTGTTTACATGTACAGGAATAGCCTATTCCAGATTATTTCAAATGTAAAAGTATCGGGCATGCTAACTGTTGTGGTGTTTTAAGGGGTCAAATAAGAACAAACGACGGGTAACAAATGTAGGAAAATGTATTAACAAAAGAATACACAATTACAGTACAGAAAAGTGGGAATTACGTCCGACAAATAGAGTTATGAGCTGACTCTCTTTGGCTTACTCTCAAGCCATAATTGTCTCTGTTGCTTATAGTAACCGTCGGCGCATTCCATTAGTCTATACGGTATATCACCTATAACACTAAAATCTTCTTCAGGACACAGTGTTGTTGATTTTTTAAAATGAGTAATGCAAGAACAAACATTCGAAATTAATTACGTCATGAGCATTTTTGCTTCGAAAAGTATGGAATTTTTTCCAGTTTCGGTTTTGAAAATTTACAAAGAAATTCTTCTTTGTTTAAAACAGAGAAGTTTATAAATATTTTGAAAACCAGAAAACTCTTTGAGATTAAAAAAAAATTCCGTCCATGTAAACAATGCCTGATCGAAACACGTGTTGACTAAATAACAGCAATAAATTTTATTCTCACCGAAGTACACACACACACACACACACACACACACACACATATATATATATATATATATATATATATATATATATATATATATATATATTAATAATTGAGATTCGCTTCCGGTTTTTGTCTGTAACAAAAAATTACGTCACTGCTTACGTCACATTACCAAAAATCGTCATAACATAGAAAATAGATACACTCAAAATTTGAACATGCAACATTAGACAGTCCTCATTGTTTTTTAAAACAAGTTTTAATAAACACATGACTGGTATTATATATCTATATAAAGTTTGTTTTATTTTAATACATATTTAAAGTTTACATTTCAAATTGTTTTATTTTTTAATCCTTTAATGAATTTGATGATTTTACTTACGTAGGGTACAAACTCGCTGACATTGAATTTTTAACTCCCATCCCTCAGGCAATATGTTTCAAAAATCTATTTTTTAAATCGCCCGGTAGGCGTTTTTTATTTTGTACTAGTATATATATATATTATCGTCCAGTCATTTATTAAATCAAAATACATATAATGTATACAGAATTATACGGTTTCTAGTAACTATGTCCATTTAATAATAAACATTTGCTCTCAGTTAAAGGCTTTCACTTATTCTTATCGAATACACATCTGTTTTAAACACGTATATTTTAACCATGGATGGGAACATATCACTCAGTGTCAGAGAGTATATGGGAGCAATAGCTTTTAAGTGGTCTTAACTCTCGCCAGAGGTGCAGAACTGGAGCGTTCCCATCGCATTCAGTATTTTGTTATAACCAGCACCCACCTTTAGATCCCTTCAACGGATGCAGTCAGTGTATCTTAATCCCCGCTGACAGGGCTGTCAATATATAATGACGTATTTTAATGAGATTCTATTTCAATAACTATTTTTAATTTCAAGGGTTCATTATTGAGAATTCCGAAACTCCACAAAAAAAAATCACCTCATACGCATGAATTAAATCTTAGAAAAATAGAGATAAATTATCTTGATAGAAATAACCAGATCATCAGTAACATCCAGATTCAATAAACGAGGACGTTGATGGAAGTAAGAGGATTATTAGTATTATCTGCGTTATTTGGACTATTGGCTTCAATCTTCATTGTTATCCGTACAACGTTTCGGCATTCTTCAGGAATTTCTTGTCGAACTCGGGAACCTTCTGTTCGAACTCGGAAACCTTATCGTAATCGAGAACCTTCTTGTCGTAATCGGGTCCCGGGTCCGAGAAGGTTTCCGAGTTCGACAAGAAATTCCTGAAGAATGCCGGAGGGCACATCGGCCGAAACGTTGTACAGATAACAATGAAGATGAAGACAATAGTCCGAATAACGCAGATAACCCCAACTCAAACATTCAGAGTAAGAGGATCATGCTTGTATATTTTTCAGATTTGAAACCCTAACTGAAAATTAGTTGAACAATGTTGATCATTTTCCCTACCGTCAGCGGGGATAAGAAATCTGTCAATGTACAAAGTTAAGATTCACCCGATCACCCAAAAAGGACCTCATGGCTATGTCCTTAAGCGGGCTCTGATTGTGATGCTCCAGGTCTAAAGATCTGGGAAGTATGTAGTACCCCTCCATTGCCATTACTCACAGCTCCACTGAACTGGGTTGTGGTACTTGACATGGTCCTATCTAATATATATGTTAAAATATATTTTTTATTTAGAATTACTTGATGATATATTACTGTATTATTCGTATAAATAGTTACTTGAATCTATGATTGTTTACAAAGGATTATTATCAGTTATTTGACGACATATAACTGCGTTTTATTTAGAATTACTTGATGATATATTACTGCATTATTTGTATTAATAGTTACTTGAATCTATGATTGTTTACAAAGGATTATTAACAGATATATAACAGCTTTTAAACAACTGAATATCATTAAATATAATTAGACATAAAAAAGTACTTGAAATTACTTGAAACCGTACATCTTTAGAATAGGTAAGAAAACCTGATATGTAACTGTATACACTGTTAATGACTACACAGAAAATGAAAATAAAAATGAACGATCAATAATATTCCCTAAAATTATGGTGAAAAAAATCAATAACTCAGTCATTGATCATTTCTCACAATTAACAGTGGGAGAATATTCTGATCATTTTTGCAATGAATTCCTTTTCACTTGAGCAAAATGAGTTTGATTATTTGTGTCACGAACGCGTCACACTATTCAATTCGACATCTAAATAGGGGTAACTGTAGATATACCACAGTATGATCATTATACAATTATAAACGTTGATATATTTACTTAAGAGCTATTGCAAATAATTTATTTTTCTCCTGATGTGTAGCACGTTCTTTTTTTCCTTTCTTTTTTTTTTATAATTACTACATGATCTATTATTTATCTCAGGTGTAACATTTGAACACGTGTATTCATATCTTAAGAATCAACATGAAATGGTCCATATTCTATTTGGGGTGATGTCCGGGCGTAAACAAATTAGGTGGGTACTAGCATATTCAATATATAGATTTCAGCGAACAGGAACATTAAACAACTTATAGCTTTATAGGGATCAAGTTTTATCCCGGGCACCGGATTTTAGCTAACACATATTTTGATGGCTGACTGGCAATGATGAATTCCATTCTAGTTGACAATTCACTGCACGAACTAGTTAAAATACGACAAAAATGATAATTCTCATCAGATTTGATCAGCGTTTGATAGCGAAAATCATTGATGATGAATTGATCTGATGGTTCTCAATTTGAGGTGTGAGCCAAATCTTTTTTTGTTTTTTGTTTTTTGTTTAGGAATTATGATCTTCTAGAAATATTATCTGCGAACGTGTTTTTCCCACCAAAATCCATATTGTGATACCCCAGCAGCAAAACTATCTCAATCTGTCTGAGTAAGTGAAATCATTTCAAGGTACATGAATTGGTCTACTAATTCCAGACGCTTATCATCCAGTGTAGATATGTTTCCATCTTAGTTAAGACACAAGATTTACCTGAGATCTACATAGAGCTGAATCCTTCTTGTGGCCTACTCTAGGCTAGGTAGTATTTATTTGACTTGCGCACGTACAGAGTGAGTGTATATTTTGTGAGAAGTAATTAGTATGGCACAAGTGTAAAAAGTATCTGGTGAGGATGCTAGTATACTTGGTCAGCTACAAATGGAACTTAACTGATCTTTGTAATTATTTTATTTGTTTCCACGTGGCGCCACTCTGGGGGTTCTTTATTTCATTGATATGTAGAGCTGTTGTATATCACCAGTGTTGGTGAATGATCGGTGAAGCAGAACGCATAAGTAAAATATCTGACAAAAAAAACGCCAATAATCTAACATGTAACAAATAAAATGCATGTCACATAATATGTACGCACAACATAACAAACACAACAAAAAATAACCTAATCAATCTATATGAAGTTTTAACTTGGTTAATACATCAGTGAGAGATATTTGAAAAACCCGACTATGCAGGAGGTGCTGCATGTGAAATTAAAACCCAGCTCGATATTTTAGCTTTTCAAGTTACTTCTTTGGGGAGATTAAGTTGATTCATAATGAGGTTGGTAAATACAATAACCATAACTGACATCTACAACAATTCCACCATCACGAATAATCAGCACATCTAGTAAAACAAAAGCACATTCAATTATAAAACGCAAATTATATATAAAACATATATCATATTGTGTATTTTGACTGCAAGTTATTGTTTGAGCAGACTTTTTGAAAGACCATGAAATCTTTCTTATTTATAATTTTCAAGTGTAGACGTTCAAGTCTTGTTGTTTTTCGTACATCCAGATGGAAAAATA
Organism: Doryteuthis pealeii; assembly: GCA_023376005.1. NCBI lineage: Eukaryota > Metazoa > Mollusca > Cephalopoda > Myopsida > Loliginidae > Doryteuthis > Doryteuthis pealeii. The sequence goes on from CM042158.1 coordinate 67,339,245, forward strand.
AACTTAAAAATTAATACCTATATTGACCACACTTCAACAACACTCTCCAGTCGCCTTTACCATCTTTCAGACACTAGTGCCATAAAACAACATCTAACTGAAAATCATAAAAATAACACTGACAAAATCTCATATTCCGACATACGGGAAATTCTTACTGACGACATTAAAATCATGTATAAACATAACAATTAAAAAACGTTTTAAAATCCTAGAGGAAATGTGCATGAATTAAAAAAAACTAACATAGATGACATAGCCTTTAACACCGGTAACAATATACTAAACATCTTAACGTACAAACATTAGCAATGTTTCTAAAATGGATTCTCCTAACTGAATAAACCACAAAAATCAACTTACAAACGAAATAAACTCGCACAAAACAAAAAATCACTACTACACAATTTCTTGTTTTGTCGATCATGATATCTGCTTATTAAATGCAGAAGATAATAATTTTACTGTTTTAGTCGAACTCATATTGCTTTATATTTAATTTAAGAGACATATGCTGAAGAGAATGCAAATGATGCAGTCGGTGCAATCATGTTTCGGGTATAGTTTCCCAAAAGAATAAAAGTAGATTTCATTGCTTGATTTGAACAAAATCCTAAAAAAACTGCATAACTTCAAAAAATGTAAAATTGAATGCACCAAAAACAGCACATGATTTTGAAAAAAAGAAGATGAATCATAAAAATATCTTAATGAAGCATCGAAACAGAATATGTATACGATATTATCTTGAATAACGATTTTTCCTTGTTACCAGCTGTGACACAGATGATGATTTTGTTTATATTGCGAGTTACGAACAGTCACAGAGTCAATTTTGTAATGTCTTCAGAGTTACATTCTGTTCTACCACCGAGCTTCAGATACATTTATCTTACAAAGTTCAATAAAGATATTTCAGTTTCTAAATTTATTACGACAAAGAGAAAGGATAATTATAAAAAAAATAAACATTAGAACATATTCCAACACATAAGTCATTACATTTCATTCTATTTTATATAATACACTGCTATTTATTTTGAAAAAAAACGTAACAAAATTTGGAGTGATTTTTTGGGGAGGGGGCTGGAACGGATTAATGGCATTACGATTTATTTTAATGAGGAAACATGATTTGACATACGAGAAAAATGAGTTTTGAGCTGAACGCAATAATCTCGTAAGCCAATGTAAGTAAAAAAAAGTAAAGTCAACGGGGCGGCCTAGGGTCTGTATCAGCCAGTCAGCGAGGGAGTCTATCCCCTTCTCAATAGCGCTAGACGAAGGAGATTGTTTTTTTTAGCATCTGAGGTGGAGCACCACGCCTACCATCAGCTCCTTACTTTACCGCACAGATGTGCTACTCATACGCTGTGTTGGCGGGGACCGGTATCGAACTAGGAACCTTGTGGTTTCTAGCCGAACGTTCTACCGACTGAGCTAACCCGGCCCCTAGCCAATATACCAATGTATATCTGTGATTAAAAGTCGACTATTGTTGTTGTTGCATTATAAGATTCCGTCATAGACATGAAAGTATTCTTTAAAACTTTAATCTTCAGACTTTTAATTCCTTCGCTACAAGAAATGTTTCTGAACTCTTCCAAAGCTTGCTAGAAATCTAATATTTCCTGAAAGAATGTATCTAACCAAAACTTTCATAGTTATGTAATGGAATACATGATTTGTCGAAAAGTTATCGTTATCGAGAAATCAAACTCAAATGATTTTGAAGGTAAAGAATACATTATATGAATTTATATGAATTTATATAACATAAATCTTTTTACAAAGATGGTCTTTTGAGTACCATGCTGCTGCTGCTCATAGACATACCTCCTACCCACTCACAAGATTTTTGTTGGGGATTTTCTTACTACGCAGTTTTTGGGTGGATCACATGAGATAATAACAAAATAATTAATTACGCAATCATGTTAATGCAATCATTTAGATTTTAAAAAAACACTATATACGTGGTTCGTCCTCTCAATATACCCCTGAAACTTTACACTGAATTTAATACAGCAGATCTTTCGGGTTTAGAACGCAAATTCAAAAGGCAACTTTTAATTAGAATTTTAATCATATTTCCTTTTACGATAAGAAAAAAATATTAGCCATTTTGTTTTACAATTGTTATCTCTTGGTTTTAAAGATTGTATCGTTTAAATGGCTGTCACGTGATCTAAACACTCCTGAAGTCGTACCCTGAATCTCTTCAGGGATTTTCTTGTCATAACCTCGGTTATTTATGTGATTCCATGACAAATACATGCTACATCGTTGTTTGGTTGCCTATAAATTATGTTCGGTAGTGTAGAATATAAAAAGTAACTGGTAATTTTGAGTCATGGAAAAAACGAAAGGTGACAGAGAAGACATGGCCTTTTGCTGAGCTCATTAGCTAGTCTCTAATTGGTCAGTTTTATCAGCGGGAACAGAATATACAGTTAGAGATGACAGTTTAACTGGGTTTCTGATCAGAACAGATACAAATATGTTGTCTGTCGTCCGAAGGCTAATTCTTCCTCAACGCGTGTTGGTTAACATGGATAGAATAAAGATATCTTAAGAATGCCCCAAGTCTGGTGTTTGTTAATGAAGCCAGAACGGACACAATTATGAGAAAGTCAACCCAAGAAGATCAATAAAAAGGGAAAGCACCCCAGATTAAAATATAACAGTAGAGAAACAGTTTAAAACCAGATATGTATGAGATTATGGTCATAAGTGAAGTAAAAGGGCTGAGCACTATAAAACCTTTCAGTTCTTCAGTTGTCTGGGGTCTAAGTTTAAACATATCTCCTGGGTAAGTAATCATAATGGTATACCTAGTGAGCGAACTGAACACGGGGTGTCACCGTGTAGGGAGAGCAGGTCACCTGGAAAATGTATTTCACAACTTCCAAATAACCATCTGCATTATTCGGACTACAGTCCTCAACTTCATTGTTATCTGTACAAATTTTCGGTCGATATGCCCTCCGGCCTTCGTCATGTATTTCTTGTCGAACTCGGGAACCTTATTGGGTTTGGAAACCTTCTTTTCGGACACGAGAACCTTCTTTTTGAAATCGGGAACCTTGTACAGGTATCAATGAAGTTGAGGACAATAGTCCGAATAATGCAGATAATACTAATCATCAAGCCTCAACTCAAACATTCAGAGTAATTCCAAAGAACCATTTAGCAATTTAAATTGCGTCTACCGTTGCTCAAACACATACCCTACCCACTGAAAAAGGAACAATGTTAAATCAAGGAGATAATTCCGCCGGGTTCTGTATTTAACAACATCTACCTGGGCATAAATGGCATAATCTACGAATGGGTAAATATTAGGTTTTTACCCAACTTTTTTCGCCATGCTTAGCATGTGACACAAGGTCGCAAATATGGGGCATGCAGTGAGGATCAAACTCGCTATTCCGTAGTAATGGAGATGCGAGGCTAGCATGTTGACAATTACGCTAAGAGGATACGTCTTTATATGTGGGTAGATATTACGACATACTAGGCTCTTTAGCCTTGGTATGATGATCTTGTTAATTTAACAATTATTTAGCTCTAAACAAAGATATATAAGACGCATTGATTAGTTATGACATTGTTCTTTTGTTAGTTCAGGTATTTATATTTAAGGTCCAACTCAACGATGATTCACAATGTCAATAGAGTTTTGGTCACATTCTCTCTTTAGATAACTTGTACAAAATGAAATACACCTTCCGTGCGATGTAAAAATTGATTTTTGAAACATATTGCCTGAGGGGTGGGAGTAAAAAATTCAATGTCAGTGAGTAAAATCATCAAATTCATTAAAGGATTAAAAAATAAAACTATTTGAAATGTAAACTTTAAATATGTATAGAAATAAAACAAACTATATATATAGATATATAATACCAGTCATTTATTTATTAAAACTTGTTTTAAAACCAATGAGAACTGTCTAATTTTGCATGTTCAAATTTTGAGTGTATTTATTCTAAGTTATGATGATTTTCGGTAATGTGACGAAAGCAGTGACGTAATTATTGTTACAGACAAAACCGGAAGCGAATCTCCATTATTTAGATAATATATTAAGATCAAGCACTACAAAACACTGCATAATAGTATAATAGTAATAGTATAATATCAACTATGCAGAAATAAAGATGATACCATCAAACATAGAATTAGTGGATACAGTTCATTTGTAGAAGATAGTTGTTATGGAGTAGGCAATCAACCCCCACAAAATGGACTGGTCTGATCACTATTTAGCGACCGGCTCTCTGAGCTGGGAGAACAGCTTAAGAGCAGCGAATGACTAATCGTATTCAACCGTGTACCGTATTTGGTCTCAGATATAAACCTTCTGTTTCATCTGCATGTGTGTCGACCTTCAGTGATTCCACGACACAAAAACAGTATACAAATAAACATTACCCTTTGAGAAAAGTCCACTACTAAGAATTTTGTGAACGAAGGGGTTTTGACCATGTCATTCTCCTGTAAATATACACACACCAGAAACTCACCTAATGGTTATAATCTAAAATAATATGTAATTAAAAACACTCTATACACCAACCCTTATGGCAAGCCCCAACCCCTCTTTATCATATGGGTGCTAGACGGCGGTGGCTGCGGGTCTACATGTCCTGGGAATGACGTTAAACTCTATCTGATGGTGAGGTTCCAGTTTTGGAGGTTTGGGGAATGTGGAGCACCCCTTCATCACCATTGCTCCCTGGTCCACTCAGACCCGGAGTGGTAGTACCTGTTAGGGTCCCATCTATGGGTTAAATAGAAAAATGTATTTATAAAAAAATTGTATTATCCATTAAGAATTGATTTATTTTAAAACTTTATCAGCATTAAATGACCCACTGAGGTTGATATGCCGTAAAACAAAACAAACCAAACCAATCTATACACCAAATTTAACCAGTAAACGAGTTTCTATGATTATAAACAATAAGGAACTATTTCAGAACTGAAACGACTACTCAAGTTTGACTACAGTCGAAATGAGAGAGCAAGAGGCAAGAGAGAGAGAGAGAAAGACAGACAGACAGACAGACATAGAAAGAGGGAGAGAAAGAGAGAGACACACATACACACACACACATAGAGAGAGAGGGAGAGATAGAGAGAGAGAGAGAGGGGGGAGACATATAGATGATGGGGAAGGGAAGAGAGAGAGAGAGAGTTAATAAATATTTCCGAGTAATAGGAGGATTGTATTCACCATATTTTGGCACACATCAATTATTCCTGACGAGATTTGGCAACAGATTGGAAGAACTGAAAAATCCGATTAAGGATTGGTTGAGGGACTTTTGTTTATTTGGCAAAACAATTGGAGAAGCTAAAGATTTGAGGAGGCTGTTTGCTACTCACTGTGACAACCAACAGACAACAAAGGATTTATGGTCACGTCCCGCTTTAAAATACCAGTTACAGCTGTATTTCCAAAGTTAAGCAACGATGAGCCTGTCCATCATGTTTTTACGTATTGAACGCAAGCTGAGGTTTATGCGCAATACGAACGGAAATTAATTATTGATTGCCTTTAATGGCATGTAAACCTACCTAGGGTTATTTTATACCTAAGTGTAAGGGAATCACGTTTATCATAATTACATTTTTGTACAGATGGTTTGGTTCGTAAGAGGGTTTGTGTTGTTTTGCTCATATTCTTATCGAATATATATGATCTTTAAACGGCTCTATTTGGCCCATAGATCGAATGCTAAAAAGTAATATTACAATGGGTCAGAGCGGAACTTAAAGTAATGGCAATGAATGAGCACACTGGTTCCCAAATCTACAGAACTGGCACTTTTCTTCAAGGCGGTTGTTTATTACCCCACTGCAGTGGATTCAGTAAGCGTATTCTCTGCCACACCTACAGGGCGGTAATCAAAGCTTCATCTTATTATAATGGAGATTGTGTGTTTTTCTGTCTGTAACCGAAACTATATTCCTACTCAAGTCACAATTCCCTTAGTTATTAACATCACATTCTCCATAATTTTATTTTTATTTAAACCTCAATTATTAATAAAATTATTTTACATTATTAATACTGTTAACCATGTCTACATACTGACAACATGCAATTATATTTATATATACAACAAAATAGTGGTTTACAGTGTGACCGGGAAGGCTAATTTGCATATTAATATTAAAAAATCGAATTTAATAAATATGTGCTTTGTATTATTGATTTCTAACAGTTTGGTTTTATTTTAATGAATATAAGCAAAAATCTCTTTAATGAATCTTAAATGAAATCCATTAACAAGATAAAATAACTGTCATTTGTCTTTTAACTAGATACTTAAATTAGAAAAAAATAACAATGAAAGACGAGAGTGATGGAAGAGTAAGTTTCAGTTGTTCTATTTTTTTATTATACTCCCTCTGTTTCAACTCTTTTTATCTGCATTCTTATTTAGTTTCATTAGCCTTTCTGATTTAATACAATATTTTATTACATTAAAACTTAAATACTTGCACCCGGAGGGTGCATATATTTGCTAGTAAGAATAATAAACAATACTATAATTATAGCAATGATACTAAACCAGTAAATGGATAACAACAAACTGCAGATTGAAATATATATAAAATCTAAGCATCAAAGTTGATGATTGATAAATGCTAATATTTGCCAATTTGGATATAATAGTTTTGCAATTAAATAGATCGTTTACATAATCGCTATGCAAGGATATAACGACTTATCAGAAGTGTACATAATAACTATAGATATCCTCTCCAGATATAGTTAAAGTTAACGTATTGTATTTAATATACAGGAAGCAAATCAGAGGACAAAGCTGATAGTGAACTGTGCAAATAATTTGTGTTACAAAAAATAAACAGATCTTAACCAAACAGACTGTGATGAAAAAAAAATAAGTGAGTTATTATGGAACAATAATTGCAAACCCATACAATCTCAAGAGCAATGTAATGATCGTGAAAAAGAGAGAAAAGATGTATTAGATGATAGACTGAACAATTTTGTGTAAAGAGTGAAGAATAGGAAATATAGGAGAACCGTTCGTGGGAAAAATGAAAGTAACAGAACACACATATTCGGATCAAGTCCATAATAGTTGTCATTTGTAACAGCATGAAAATGCTACATATTTCTTACATGCTATTATCAATATTTACTTTTACCTAACGTAGATATAAAGACTAGGAAATCGCCTGGAGCATCTAAAAGATGTATTCATTGTAATGAAAAGGAAACTTGTTTTTTAAACGGAAAGCTCATATGCTCAAAACTTTTTATATCATAATCCTGGAAAATATAAAAACGAATCAGAAAATTTCGACTGGAAAAAGTATACTAAGCATAGCGAATTTTCTTATGAAATAATACGAGGTGTGTTCAAAAAGTATCCATTCAGGATTCAATGTTATTTATGTTAATTTGGACATTTACAGTTTAAATGAAGACGCATGCATAGCTGAGAAATATATACGAGTTAGAGTAAATAATTATCCGTACTTACACCATAACATATCGATAGTGTTCTGTTGGAATACATATTTCGTAGTGGAAAGCTGCAAAGTTTGTTTAGGATGCACAAGGATTTGTCAGTTGTTTGTGCACACCTCTCATCTACCGAGAAGATGCTGAGCTAGCAAGGGGGGGATCAGGACAAGATCAGCATCTCATTGGTCGAAGTGACTGGCCGAGAATATTTCAAGGTGTATGCAACCGCCCGCACAGGTTGTTACACATCTGGCTTTGTCAGGGTTTGTCCTCCCATATAATAATGAGCTAGAAAGAAGTAAGAACAAAAAAAACCTGTCGAAGTTTTTTTTTTAAAACTGTCTAAACAGACACTAACATAATATTTCAAATACAATATAATCATGGTAAAATAAATATAAAATAGCATTTATTGAATTATTTACTTAATAACACTATTTCAATTATAATGTTTTTTGTATTATTTTGGATTAGAAACGAATAGCATCACACTTTAAAAACACAAGTAAAAAAAGAAATAAAAACAGACAATAAATGAATAAAACTATAATTAAGAAATATTGTTAATAATCTTTAAAAGTTATTAAGCTTATTAATTAGATTTAATGATATATTAAAATTTAACTATAATAAATTCATACAATACATATATAAAATCATATCACTGTGTGTTCTGCGCATGCGTGTTTACAGTTGTCTTTGTTGTGGGCACATCATCGAATTTTGAGACTGATCACGCCATTTTACTTGCTGTCTGTACAGTAACCGATTTCTCTGGTCGGATGTATTGACAGGGGCTGAAATTCATCGTAGGCTTTTATCACAATACGGGGACAGTGCACTACCCTATAGGATTATGCATGAATGGATAGAGAAATTTAAAATTAGCTAGGCAGGTGGGACACACAAGAGGTTGAAAGACACCTGTCAACGTCCACCATTGATGAGAAGATTCAGCAAAGCACGAGAGATGGTTTAGGATAACTGGTGTGTTATCCTCGATACATAGTTTGTTCTATCAAATAATACACGATGATCTCGGCTCCCATTACACAAGATAGCCTATATTATTTTTATTCCCAAGCGTATATACGAAAAGGGTTACGGTTAGAATGTTGTCTAGACCTTGTTTAGAAAAGACATTGCCATTAACGATACTCTCAGGTTTTGGCGACATACAGGATTAAAAAATGACCAGGTGTCGCATCCTGCTTATGTGGAGGGTTTGAGTAAATACATATAGAGTACACGCAATCTATCAAATATCGGAATATACATATTAACATTCTGCCAAAATATGGTTAATCAATCCCTTATAATAATAATAATAATAATAATAATAATAATAATATAGAGTTATAGAGTAGTATGCATGTGAAGTACCCTCAGACTCACGAGATCAAACGCCTTGCACATTTCTTTATTGTATAATATGAAAAAGCATGTGAGACTTGCATTTATGAATAAGTACGCTGATTGACCACAAGAATTCTCGAATATTAAAAATGAATTGCATATGTGCTTCGGACAATGGTATACTGGTTAGAACAATTTTGCTAAATGACAAGTTGACTATTTTACTTTCCTTCTAGTTTCTTCCAAGCCTATTCTAGAGCATAAGGGTATTTGTCTCATACCCCACTTGTATGGACTGGGCACAAGGCCTCGTTTTAACGTGGGCCCACCCACAAGCCGAAGCTGATGGGTGGGAAAGAACAAAATTTGCGTCGATCCCTTCGTCCTTCCCCCTCAAGGGGGCGCCTCAGGCGCTGGGCAATAAACACAGCCCTGTCCACAAGGGGGCAGGTATTGCCTGGGGGGATGCCCCCTGGGATCGACGTTAATAATTGTACTTTAACCAGGTCCAGTGGCCGAAGCACACTGGACTTCCCGAGGGGATTAGGTAGGTCTCAAAGTATAGTAACTGGAACAGATACTACACCTTGATCCCCTCCTACAACAGGTAAGTATTCTATTTTAGAGCATAAGGACTCAGCCACACAACTTTAATGATGGTGCTGCTTATTCGGTGACAATAATGATATTTGATCGATCACTCAGGTTCAGTCTCTTCCAGACTGATGTGCCTACGCGTATAGATAGCCCAGCCTATTATTTCCTTTTTAAGGAGAAAAGATGACTATATGTCTTATCAGATGAATGAGTGCAAGGTCAAACGTAAACAGACTCGTCCAATATATTTCCTAAAATTATAAAAATTCAGCCAACTACCCCTTTTACGATACTCACGCTGAATACGATTTTCAAAAGACATTTAATTCAGATACTTATTGTTGGAAATGGAGACATACTTTTAACAGAGAAAATAGTAGAATTAGGACTTTTCAATTCTTACAATTAGGCAAATATATGTTATATTACTTTTAATTTCCCTATGATTTCTTCTCTAAAATAAATTTAGTTTTCAAAAAATCAAAATGGATCTTTCAGTAGTCAATTCAACTCGAATATCAAATAGTTACGAAGAAAAGCAACTAATTTGACAAAGGTATGTTGACTTGTTGTATATACTTTTTTGGTTTGTAATTTTATCTCGTATCCCAGATGTAACTCGCCACAAAATATTATAAAACTGACATTGCTGAAATAACTATTGATTTAATTGTATACATTTTAGTACAAATAAGATGCTCTATGCGTAATGGCTATGGTCGAAGAAATTGATCCGAGTTCAAATCCCGAACGAGACTGTTCGATTTAACAAAACCAAAATGTGTGTGGTAAATATATCAATCTAACATCCACAAGCAAGTGTAATATAGTAGGGCAGATTTGGCTCTTTATGTTTGGTATGCCAACCAGTCTAGTAGAAGGAAGACGCTAAATTCAAACCAGTTGAATTTTTAATGTTTAAAAATCGACCGTCTGTCGCCTCCTGCTCGTTGCGGACGAGTTGTCTATATACATTCTCTGTGGTCAGAAATGTCAATAATGCTATGATATTAAACAGCAACTGAAGAGTGTCCATCTCCGGGGATATGGGGAGTGTATTGTTTCTCTTAAAAACTAATGGGCTCTTACTCTCTCACGTTTACGGTACAGCATGATACACCCTTACTATTCACATGAGAGACCACACTCGCATAGTTATTTTCTAACCGTAGTTTAGATGCGGCACAAGGCCAGAAATATGTGGTACCAAATGAGAATCGCACTTGCTAACAACAGTCTACTAATCTAGTTTTCTAAAATTACACCACATGAGGTGGCCAGACAACACTAATGTATGGATAAAAAATGCTCCGCTCATTTCTTTTGCATTGCCTCATGAAGTACTAACACCGACACCGCAATCATGGATGAAAATGGGGAGGTGCTTACTGCCACTCGGTGTAAGTGACTATCTTGAAATACGAATTAGGGAAAAAAAAAAGATGTGTATATGCGAATTAAGCTTTGAAAAAAAGTATAAATGAAACATCCGAGCTAGAATATAAAAAAGAGAAGATGAAAGATTATGGAAGAAAATTGTTACGAGAAAAAAATTTAATAAAGATATGGATGAATTACATTAATAAGTAAAGCACAAACATTAAATTGTAGACAAGAAAGTTTAATGAGCCAGGGTTATAAAAACAAAAAGAAAAAGTAGTTAATTTTTTTTCTTATCTTTAGGTAAGATGCAGCAACGAGAGTTTGTCATCGAGTATGACGTAGAATAAAACTAGGCATCTCGGCACCTGAGAATTCCAATGCAGATTCAGAGTAGTTCGATTCGTTTGTAATCAAGGACAGCATATTTCCTTACTTATACACACAGGTGTGAGTGTCTACATTATACTGATTAAGTGTACAATTCTCTCATGGGGAGTATTAAAAAAAACAATATCATAAAGCTAGAAAATTCATCATTTTGATTTATAACAAAACAAAGAAATAACGCAATCAAGACAATGTTTTGATCTAGGATGGTATGAGATAAAAAAAATGGATTAAAAAAACATGGATTAACTTATTGATTTCTTGATTGAGTTTAAAGATAGGAAAAACAGTCTACACTTATTTTAGGGCTTCACGTTCAGTGTACGTTTATATATACATTAGTTTTTTGTAGTTTCTTAAGAATTGGGTTCGAAACCAGAACATATCAATTTTGGTGGGGTTTACCCGTCTACAAGGATACACTAAGCGTATTTTAAGACCTGGCAACATGGCAGATTAATGAAGGAACGCGTTAAGTATAAATGATTAAATTCATGAAAAATATTCAAACATTACAAAATAAATAAAAGTAAATATAATTAGTAAGAAGAACAAGCAAAAAAAAAACTTGCGTCTGTAAAAACGAAATAGTTTAGAAGAAATACTGATTCATAAGAATAATCAATATTATCTGCGTTATTCGGACTATTGTCCCCATCTTCATTGTTATTTGTACAACGTTTCGGTCGATATGCCCTCCGGCCTTCTTCAGGTATTTCTTGTCGGACTCGGGAACCTTCTCGGACTCGGGAACCTTCTCGGGCTCGGGAACCTTCTTTTCGAACTCGGGAACTTTCTTTTCGAACTTGGTTCCCGTGTCCGACAAGAAATACCTGAAGAAGGCCGGAGGGCATATCGGCCGAAACGTTGTACAAATAACAATGAAGATGGGGACAATAGTCCGAATAACGCAGATAATACTTATCTTCAAGCCTCATCTCAAACATTCAGAGAAAAAGAATAATCAAGTTTGTACAAATGAGTGACGGATTGAAAGACATAACGACTTATATTCGTCGGAATCGTAAACAACAAAAGAAGAATAATTAAACGGGACGTTTTGTTTTCTACTTTCATTTTCAATGTAGCGTGTTATGCATCAATCAGACATCAGAAATGATGTTGAAATTGTCGATGGTAGAAGAACCAAATGGCAACGAACAATTACCAATTAGTCATATATTCGCCATATTGATCTATTTAACAGACATTACGCTTCCGATAACAATTATTAAGAGTGTCATGTCTTCATTTACTTATTATTTGAGTCACCGCCTCTTCTTTATTTTTCCTTATTCCTCCTGATTAGCGACGTAAATGCTTTGAAATAGCAGATTATTATAGACTAGCGAAATTAAAGAAACGCTATGACGATACACACCGAAAAATATATAAATGAATGGTAGCTCCATGCCCCTTTAAGTAATAAAAAAACAAAGATGATTGAGATTTTTAAAAGTAAAATATTTAAATATATTAATTACATTTACAGCTTGTACTCTGTACTGAGACAACGTCGTCTACGATGGTTGGTTCATGTACGTCGGATGGATGATGAACGAATCCCGAAAGACATCCTCTATGGAGAGCTTACATCTGGTAAAAGACAGATTGGTTGCCCCCAGCTGAGATTCAAGGATGTCTGCAAGAATGATTTCAGGTGTTTTGGCATTGCCATTTCCAGCTGGGAAAATTTGGCTCAGGACCGCCCTCGGTGGCGGAAGAATCTCCGTAGAGGACTGTTAATGTCAGAAGTCACCCTGACACAACACCATGAAGCTAAGAGGTCTAGAAGAAAGCAGCGGCAACAAAGCACCGGCACATCAACATCTTCAAGGACAGCCTTGAAATGCAAAATCTATTGTCGAGAATGTTATTCAAACATCCGACTTCACAGTCACAGGAGGCACTGTAACTTCAGGGGCACATAAAAACTTTATCATAGTCTTCCGAGACTGAAATACCAATGGAATTACATTTTAATCATGATACACTTAAAGGACTTATCTAGAATTGAGTAATTGTATACTGATTCACAAATAAATAAATCAATAATAAAAGTACAAAATATTTGGTAAATATCTATTATCTCACTTGAGAAAGTATACAGATCAGATTGTAGTTAAGTAAATTTGGTGGAGTGCCGTATTGTCGGTATCAGCTGGTAAGGGAGTCTATCGCCTTTACGCTAGCGCTATATCAGGGAGATTGATTTTGCTGAGGTGGAGAGCCACAACTATCGTCAACATATTAGATCTGAACAAGATGCATACCACTTTTTGGACTCCCATATATGGGCCAAATAGAAATATTTAAAAATCATTCCATTAAAAAATGTGCCAAATATGTACAAATATTTCTTAATAAACATCTAGATAAAAATCTCAGTATAAATGTATAATAAACGGGAATCCCAAACCTCTAAGTATAATATAACCCTAGATAGGTCCACATAATTTTATATCTCGGAAGTTAAGGCTGAATATTTTTTAATTACCTTCATTTGTTACAATCATATCTAACTTAAATGTTTATTCATTAAATCTGAAAACGAGCCATATTCACCCGAGGAGAAATAAATATATTCAGTTGGAATGTACTTACAATATTATTTATTTAGTTAGAATTACAAATAAGAAAATTATTAAATGTAAATGGGTTACATTAAGTGAACAAACGTTTACATTAAGTCTTATTCTCTGTGATGGAGAGTGCATTAACTTAGCTACAAAAATCATGGCTCTTATAACTGAATGAATATTTCAAATAGGCGGTGATAATAATAATAATAATAATAATAATAATAATAATAATAATAATAATTAATATTATTATTATTATTATTATTATTATTATTATTATTATTATTATTATTATTACCACTACTATTACTATTATTTTCTATGTATGTTCATCAACAAAATAACCCAAAGTAAGTCATATATCAAGATCATTTTGGTTTAGAATAAACAAATGTGAATGAATCAGTGTCGGGTTTTTAAAAAAAAATTATCTAATGTGTAAGGAAAACCATATAGGACTTCAAAAGTAGAAAACGTCATAAAGGTATGAAAGTGACCACTCCTGATCTATCCGGACGAATATGGGTTAGTTAATCTAGTCCTAGAATAAAACAACGAGGTTTTATTCCATATATGTAACTGTCTTATTCTAAGACCACTTTGTTTGCATGATGCTATGATTGTCAAAAGACCCATCCTTTTACACAGATTCAAACCACGAATGATAGAAGAGGGGGTTACATTTACGTACTCCTTTGTTTCAAATAAAAGTTCAATATGTTATACACATGTGAATGGGTCAGATTCTTGAGAAGGCGGCTGAGTTTAAAATGAGATAAATGAAATCATTAAACAACACTTTATATAGAGTTCTTCTATGATTGATTGATATTAACGGCATGTCAACCCGTCTGGAGTTATTTTATGCCTATACGTGTACATTATAAATACATACTTTTTATATTGTATGAGTTTTGCATTTGGTTCACGTACCGCATGTCAAGATTATAAAAAAAATAAATGTACTGGATTTTTTTTTAAGCAGAAGAGAATGGTGCAAATAGTAATTCGAAAATATTAATGCTAAAGAAATACATTTGACTTACCAATTTCGTCTAGACCACTTGTGTGTTTAAGGTTTGTATATAGCAACTAATTCAGTAGCTGGCTTCCGTTTAAGAAAGAATAGGGCCTATAATGAAAAAAAAAACACTTTGAACTTAATGGATTCTGATTGGAATGTAATTTATAAAGCGAAAGCAATAAGTCTTTATCCAATCTGTTATAACAATTTATTTAGATACCACTTATTGCTTTTGTTAAATCATAACAGCATTCATTGCTTTAGTTTTCCAAGTTACAATCGAATCAGAATCCATTGCATTCATTTTTTCTATTTAATATCATCTTCCATATCTTCTAAACCGGAAGCCATCGACTGACTTCATTGTTTTATACTCATCTTAAATACACATTAGGCATGGACGAAATCGCTAAGTCAGCTATATTTCTTTTAATTCGTTCGAATTATTAATTGCCCCACCCGTTAATGCTTAAAAAATCCATGACAATAACTTTTCATAATACGTTTATATTTATATTTTTGTTTTCTTGTTACTTCTGCGTTTATATGGAAGACAACTACGAATCATTTGTTTTTCTTATTTTTTGTGTGGCATGTATTAAAACTCTGCAGGGCATATAGTCAGCATATTCTGAATCCCGCCGACAGTGCATAATGTTATTTTAAACTGTACTAAAATTAAGACAATTTATAAATTGAGCATTCTTAGTGAAGGGAGGCTATTTTATTACTTGTTGTTATAAGAATGCTGAAATTATTATATTGTTTAATTTATTCAATTGCAAAAACTTGCTACGGTCAACGTTTTTGTAAAGTCTATGTACATGAGTATCTGTCTGTTCATGTATACATAGTATAGTGGCTAAATATAAGAGAATGTAGACATATAAGGTAAATTCACGTTACTACTTATTTGTACGGTAATAATGCATTAGCATTTATTATTAGTTGATTTTATTCGAAAAATAATTCGAAACACATTTTCGTATTTAGTTCACATTACTAATTTCTTGTAATAATGGTCAAATGTGTTGCGTAGCGGCTCAAGTCACGCCACGAAAGAGACAAAAAAAAAACAAGTCTGACCCTTCTTGGATCCAGAGAGAAGGAGACCGACTTTTCTTTACTTCAATTTGTGGTCCCGGCAGTGAGGGAAGGGATACATCTGTTTCCGGTCACCACAGAAAACCTGAGACTTCCGTTATTATTTTTAAATCTGGTTCAAGGGTCATTGACCGATCACTGGCTGACACACGCTGAATTCCAAACTTTATCTTATTTCTATTCTTATTTCTTTTTTCTTCTCTTTCTCCAGAAATCCGATTACGGTTTTCTTTTCAATCCCAAATTCTCCGTAGACCATGATAATTATGGTCAAATGTTTTTTGTGAAACTTTAAAAAAAAATTAATCTCCGATTATAATCTTGCAATATATAACAGATATATGTGCCGTTGGAAAGAGTGTATCATTCAAGATTTACACTGGAACGAGTGCCATTATAACACGAGCTTAGTGTAGTTGTATATCTTATTTTTGTATTTACTATTTTTCAAACCTACTACGTAGGTATATTGCTGATACTTTAGACCCCAAATTATCAAACGAGTTTTTGTTGGCTTGGTGGGACGCGTAATCTGGCAATGTGTTGTATTAAATTCAGACATCTTTGTATACCACATGATGAGGCTTAGGACGAGAAACAATGTGAGTAAATTAACTGCTCTGCGTAAATATTTCAAAAGCTATATTTCTTAAAATCAGAATTCTAATTCTTGGTTTTATTTATCCAATAACATCGAACAAGTTCCCTGTACACAAGCCCAGTCATACACATACACATACACGCATACATATATAAGTACCAAGATATTCAACGTTCGGTGGGGCCTAAAATACGGCGATGGGTCTTAACACCCCCCCCCCTACAAAAAGAGGTGTCCAGGATGTTGGAACCAAACTATATGTCTGTTGTGGCACCAGTTCCAAATCTCGGAATGGCAGCACCTGTTAGGATCCCATGTATGTATGAAATAAAACTGTTTAAAAATTATTAGTATTGTTTTGAAAATTTGATATCATTCTATTAAGATTACTTATTTGAAGATAAAATTCTTAACTAAAGAATATTATTTTTAGTACTTGAAAACATGCCACGGTGAAAAGATTATTTGGATTAGAGAGGAGTACTGAATATCATATAATTAAACTGAATAAATAAATAGATGAAAAGTAGTTATGAATCTACAATTAACGTGATTCTTTAAACGCTACTCATAAAATAACCAAAGACGATTTGGTATAACGTTAAAATCTATCAATCAATCAATCAATTAATCGGGGGATTTCTAGTAAGATGTTGATGTTCTATATATTGTAAATAAGGTAATCAGACGAGATGGTGTCACTTTGGGACATATTATTCGTTTTTGTTGTCATTAGAACGTTGCTCTAGGTCCTGCATGTTTATCATCAGCGCTATTTCGTTTCTATAAAAAAAGGAACATCTAAGATTATGAATGCACAATTTCATGTAATTTATTCCCTCATTATCTGGAAGATTCTTCTATGGAGAAGTCATTATTTGTTAATTAATTATAGTTTACACATTTCATAATAATTCAGAATATGTAGCTCACAATAACGTACAAATCGCATATGCTTTTATGTATAACAAATGTATAACACAATTTATATCGATTAATATATGGATAGGGAAAACAATGCAGATATAAATCAGTCTGTTAGTATATTTTTACAATCAGAGTAAACGAAAAAAAAATTTAAGATAATCTAAGCTTACCTTATTCTTTTCAATTGTTTTCAGAGTATTTACGTTACTTATTATTATTATTATCTACTCCTTTTGAGTCTTCACATCAGCATTAGCTGATGGTCTTTCCCTGGAGTTTGAGTGACAGCAAGTCTCCTCAGGTCTCCAGGACTCTTCTGAGTATTATGGCAGATTGCAGCAGTGCAGTGTTCTGAATGGTTTCAATCCTTCCTCTGATTTCCAAACTTTTCAAACCCTTTTCTAATCCTTTTGGGACCGTTCCAAGTGCACCAACCACAATTGGTATCACTTTCACTTTCATATTCCATAACTTTTTCAGTTCTCTTGCAAGGTCCAGATTATTATTATTATTATTATTATTATTATTATTATTATTATTATTATTATTATGTGATCATCATTGTAGGTAATGGACATGCTCCCTACGGGGTGATCTCTTTACTGCATTATCTAACGAGACACAAAACCTTGAATCAATTTTGTTTTGGTTTCGTTTGGTAGTTTTTATGTTAATGCCAAAATCATCCTTGCAGAGTAGTAGTAGTAGTAGTAGTAGTAGAATTTAACCCATAGATGGGGGATAAGATATATTTTTCTAAAGTTTATTAGTCCGAAGGTTAACGTAGTATCACGGCTGAGTTCAAATTCACTTACTACGTTAAGCATTCCGCCACGGTGACTATCGAGTCTTGTTTTGTTAATTTTTTTCTCCATATACATATATACTATAAAAAGATTAAAGGAAAATAAGAAAAGTACATAAAAATACTTGATGCTTATAAAATATTACTTAAAGTCACTTAAAGTTCATTATGATGCATGCAATCGTAAGTTATCAACTAAGTTTAGATTTATTCATTATTTTTATTTACTAAGCTTCAAAAATACCCCGTGCATTATCAAGATTACTCCCCTGTAATCGTCCAGGTCGAAAGGATCTAATTCCCCCTCAAAGGCCACTACGCCCGCACACTGGAAGAATAATCAAAGTTCCAATTACCGTCGAATTGGGAAGATATGGCAACAAACGGTTGTAACCCAATACAAACCCGAATAGTCACTAGGTCTACTGCAGAATGATATTGTGTAGTTTTATAAATACCATGTCATTCTGCAGTAGACTTTTCGACTATTCGGGTTTGTATTGGGTTACAACCGAGTGTTGCCATGTCTTCCCAATTCGACGGTAATTGGAAAATTGATTATTCTTCATCTCCCATCCCCCCAATTGCGCGGGCGTAGTGGCCTTTGAGGGGGAATTAGTTCCTTTTGACCTGGACGATTACAGGGGAGTAATCTTGATAATGAACGGGGTATTGTTGATGCCATTTGCTTAGGGGTTAGAGTGACACTGGGTGAGGCTTGGTCCGTAGTTGAAGATACCATTCTTTTGGTTTGTGGGACATCCTAAAATATTGGTTTAAGGGGCTCAGGCAAAGCACTAGGAATAGGGACAGGGGCCACTGGTGCTTGGAGCTTCTTGAGAATCGGCGATTCCGCAATGTGATTCTACCTGATCCATCAATCCTGATTCAGTATTGGTGATTGGGGAGTGTTTCGACAACTCTGCCCGTTATGTCCCACCGACGGTTGTTTGGACGTTGTGTCTCCCTTTTGAAATGGATACAGTGTATGTGCTGTGCGATTGTATCTCTCTATTAGCAGTGCATTCCGCTGAGATAGGCTAATTTCGCGGTTCTGACCGCTGTTATCCACTTAGTATGCGGTTTATATAGTGCAAGTTGGAATGGTATGAAGTCACGCAGTCGTCGGTGGAGAAGGAGTTGTGCAGGGGATAGTCCGATGTTCTGAATGGGTGTGTTCCGACATTGAAGGATTGTCCTCGCAGCCTGGTCATTATCCAGAGATCCCTGGGGTCCTGTGTTGCCATTCACTATCCTTTTGGCTGTCTTGACGGCTAACTCTGCTCGACCATTGGATTGTGGATAGGCAACAGTGTTGGATGGTGAATCGATATCTTAGGGTATTTTCCTTCAGTCGAAATAGCCGGGGATTTTGGATCTAAATGATTTATCCGAAGTCGAGAGGGTCAGGGGACACCAAGTGAGATATCGAACTCACAGTGGTCTAGAAATCTAGTTTGCCAACCATTACAACATTTGAAATGTCCGTCAGACAAAAATAAAAGAGAAATGGTTTGATATCAGTTCCCGTATCACGCACATGAGTGAAATATTTGCCCGTTTAAATTATTGAATAACATTTCATATTAAATTAATCATTGTACTAGAAATGAGTTATATCATTTGACACCAGACCTGATATTGACTTGACATTTCTAGGTCTTCAGTCGATTGTCTACGTTTGTATTAGCGATATTTGAGGGATGGGTTTAGATTGTTGGTTTGATTTTATTGAATTTAACGGCATGTCAACCCGTATAGGTTTATTTTAAGCATATCAGCTATATTAATTGCGTTCAGTGTATATTTATATTAACGTTTTCTGTATCGTTTCTTAAGAGATTTGTTTTTAAATATTGTACACAGTTATATCAAATTAGAATATTTTAATCAGATATGTTGACCCATAGATTCAAAACTAACAGGTACTACAACTCCCGGTCAGGGTTAATCTTGGGTTAATTAAAAGGGATACGTATTTTACAGATACACTTTATTTGCAGGGTTTTGTTGGTCTACCTTTTCATTTTATGCTATATATATATATCATGTTGACAACACTCGTAATAGTTGCTGTTTGATGATTTTAATGTTACAATTACGTGAAACTTTAAGTAACGTAATTTGATTTCATTTTCTGTCATTTTTTTCCGGCTATATTTTTGTTTCGGATCACTGAGAGATTTTTTAGACATTAATTGTTGCATTTTTATAACAGGTTTTCGTAATATATATATATATATAGATATATGCATATTTATATAACACACACACTCATATACACACACACACACAAACACACTCACAATTATATATATATATATATATATATATATATATATATATATATATATATATATGCGTGTGATCGTTCAATAGAGTGAGTGAAAAATGAATAAAGCATTATAAATCGAAATACTGAAGCTATTTATACGCAGTGTCGTTTAAACATTGATAGTTTCACTCTGCATTCTCGTTTTTTCTCACAATCTCCATTTTAGTTTTGTAAATTGTACGAGGTGACGTTAAAAAAAGACTTCTCTCGAGCCATTACCCAACTTGTCACTTTGTAAGCAGAAATAATCCTCTTAGTGACACACCATTCGGCAGAGACGCGAAGACATAAAAGGAATTGTGCTACTTGATCGAATTAACGCTATAATGGAAGAAAACTGGATGGAAAAGAAGAGGAAGAAAATAATATTTTGCAGGTTATAAGAAGAACACATTAGAAAGAAGAGAATGGTTCTAAATGTGGAGGAAAAACAATGAAAGTATTTTGATAAAAGACAACGTACAAGAAGAGGAGGAGGAGGAGGAGGAGGAGGAGAAGGAGGAGGAGGAAGACGAAGTAAAAGGAAAATACGATTAAAATAGTTCCACTGAGGATGATAATGAAGAAGATTAAGAAAGAAAAAAGAAAAACTTTAAGAGAATGAGTAAAGTAATAAGAAGATTTTGCGAAAGTACATTAGGAAGAAAATGAAGAGTTCAAATGAACAAAGAGTGAAAAATACATTATTTAAATGATTAATATTTCGAAATGAATGTTGCGTAAAAGAAAACAAAATTGATATTAGGAATATGCATGAAAATTCACGAAGAAAAAAATTTGATTGAATTTTAAAAAAGAAGAGAAATAACGAAAGAGATATAAGTAAAAAAGAAAAAACGGACAGTGAAAAAAGGAAAGAAAAAGTGAATTAATGAAGTAAACGATGCGATATAAGAACAACATAAACTATGATGGAAAGAAAATATCTGAAAGTTAACAATGAAAAAAAAGGAAGAAAAAAGATGAATAAAACAATGAAGGAAATAAAAATCTGCCTGTTGAAAAAAGGAAGGAAGGGAATAAAAATACATAAAACTATAAGGGAAAAAATATGCATGTTAACTGTGAAGTAAGGAAAGAAAGATAAATAGAACTACAAAATAAAGAAAAAAATTCAGGTTAACAATAAAGAAGAGAAAGAAACATAAATAAAAAGACAATAGAAAAGATGAAAATGAAAATTCCCGCAAACAAAAGAAATCAACAAAAAAAGTTAGTTTCGAACATAAATGTGCATTAAGTGTTGAGCCTTTTGTGATTGCACTTCGAAAAATATCTCGGTGAACACGGAAAGAAATCGAAGGGTACTATCCTCATCTCTCTCGCCTCCTACGCCCAAGGAATCTAAAAGGTATAATTAAATTTAGGTGTGCTTATGTTGTCGCTACCCAAAGGGGTTGACGTTGCTAAACACGGTAGAGGCAGAATTGAAGCAAACAAATGAATCAGTTTTCCATTTGATTGATTGAAAGGAACCGGAATAAATGAACAGAAAATATAGGCGATGAAATACATTAAAAAGACGGCAAGTTCGATGACAAGGAAAAGTTGGCTGGGAACAAAGTTCGATTGGAGGAAAATAGATTATGTTTACAATATAATCCACGTTAGCTTATCCTTAAAGTCCATTGTTACCGAAACTAAAACATTGTCACTCATTTACTATTACACACTATCCCCCTCTTTCTCTCTCTCTCTCTCTCTCGCTTTTTTTTCTATTTATCTCTCTCGCTCTTTCTCTGTCTCTATCTGTCTGTCACGCACACACACGAGCCCAAACATATATATATACATATACTATTCTATTTACCAATTCATAGTGACACACGTGCACACTCACGAAAAACTCACACACACACACACACACACATATATATATATTATCCTATTTTAATTATCCGCAGTGACACACACACACCGATAAAGAGACAGACAGACAGACAGTAAGACAGACAGACACACACACACACACACAACACACACAAATGCATATAAATACATGTGTGTGTATCTCTTTGTTTGGCTGTATGTCTGTCTCTTTATCTGTGAGAGTGAGACAGAGACATGAAGATGAACCCAAAAGTACTTTAACCTTCTACAACATAAAGAAATCCTTATTAAGGTTTAAACTTTCCCTGTCTCTTCTCTCTCTCTCTCTCTCTCTCTATATAATATATATATATATATATATATATATATGTGTGTGTATATATATATATATTATATTATATATGTGTGTGTGTGTGTGTGTGTGTGTGTTTAGTCATCCACATACAGTCCTGGTACGACTATCTTGGTCTTTTCTTTTTTCAACTTATTTTCCCCACGTGATGTTTGTTAGTATATTTTTTACAATCAAACTATTTGCTGGGTTTCTCTTACCGCAAGAGTTTATATATATATACCTCGCACACACACACACACACACACACACACAACATATATATATATATATATATATATATATATATATATATATATATATATATATATATACATGAGAGAGAAAAGAAAAATTACTAGGACACGAAATGAAAAAATATGTTTTATCCGTGTTCATTTCTGTCTTGCTAAATACAGATTCAGTTGGATACACACACATACACAGACCAGACACAGACACAGACACACACCAACACACACACACACACACACACACACAACAACACACATCTAATATATAAAACAGAGATTTTGGTATGTACGTGTCGACGTATAACAAAAAAACGGGAGGTCACTCAGATTCAAAATCTTGCATACACATTGATATCGTTCTAACTAAGAAAAATTCCAAATTTGGTTATTGATTTTTACTGATTAAGGGATTTAATCGATTAATTAATCCAAAATCACCCAATTTGCGGAACTGTCCGTATATCAGCCCCTCCTGATAATAAAATATTGTCTCTGCCTGCTTATTGTTAAAGCGATAACAGCAGCGAAGTTTTGATTTTAATGAATTAATTTTGCAGTCTAAGCCGTTCAGCTCCGAATTTATGGCCTATTTATGGTCCAGTCTTTAATAATTTTTATATCGTTAGAAAGATAAGAAAATACTCTTTCAAAATATGTAATTTGTGTGAGTTTTTATTAATTGAATCATTTTTACAGCGAGTTAAAAAATTAAAAAATGGCTTCGGATAGCCACGCTGCCTATGATTATTGCGATACAAGCAGTGCAGTCTATAACAGTCAGATCGGAATCTCTTACCTATTTAGGATCAAATCTTTAAAATATTTATATCTTTAGTAATAAGATGAAATAGTCTTTCTGAATATGTAATTTGTATGTGTTTTTATAGATTTTTTTTTTTTTTTACAGCGAGTTAAAAAAAAAAAATACTACGTATAGGCGATAATACGAATAATTCGGAATCTCTTAGTCTTTCTGAATATGTAATTTGTATGTGTTTTTATAGATTAAATTATTTTTTACAGCGAGTTTGTCCATATTCTTAAATTGTACAGTACACTCATTTTAATTTTAATTTTTGTAATGCATAAAAATTGTAGAAAATCAAAATGTACGCTTTACGGTTACATTATTAAAAAAATATTTTAATCGTAAATAACAGTATCATGAAAATCAGTTTACGTCGTAAGTACGGTTACATATTTGTATAAATTAAACTAAGATTTTCATTCGAATAAAATGACTTTTAATTCTTTAATTTATTTATTAATTTTTATTGTTAGAGTTTTAAAGGGTTAAAAATAACAATAAGATTGACGAATTTCCTTAGAAACTGTTTTTCTTTTGGTTCGTTAACTAATTATTTTCTCAAACCACGATAAAAAAAAAAACAAAGGTTACTAATACGGACAAAATCCGGTGTTTTATCTTTAGTCGAAGGCCCGACTGGAGATAAGTAGTCAATTATTTGTAAGACGAAATTTATTTCAAGTTTATCCGACAATATCCAGTTATTGGAACATTTAAAAAAATTATATGTAAGTACGAAAAATTGTAAGCGCTTTGTTTATCAAAATGACATGATTCGTTAGTAAATTACCCGAAAAGTTGATAAAACAAAACAACTAACAACCAACATTTAAATTATTATTCAAAATACAATTTAAAATATTCCTCAGAATTTGCCTTACAAATTAAATTTTAAGTTTTATGATTTTACTCTTTATTGTGAAGTCAATAAACATCGCTGAGTTTATAGTGCAACTTTTCAGTTCTGAAAAATTGGCATGTTTAAATAGAGATTTCATAGGTGACATTTGAACTTTTATGAAAATTGATGTTTTGTAATTAATACAAATTTTGTAATAAAACTTAATTTTAACTAGGGGGGTTAGGGTTAGGGGGGGGTAGTTTAATGGGAAAATAAATAAATAATTTGGGTTCCGTTCAAGCGGTTCCGATATGGGGGATCAATTTACTATAAACTTATACGAGGAAATGAGCACCCGTGAATACTCAAATAATAAAGAACTTTTAAGAATTTTTTTTTCAATCTGATAGATTGGTGTGTAATCGATAATAATCAACTGAAGGAAAAAAATAGATGGGGGGGGAGTCCAGATAATCAGGTCCACCAAAACGTTTTTAAACAATGTTTTTAAAATACTAGGTACCACCAATTTTACCCTGTGAAATTTACCCCCCCCCCTATATTTAACACTATGAAACTTGCAGAAAAATTAATATTTTCTTGAAAAATTTTTTCCATTTGAAAGAAAAAACATTAAATAAACTCCTGATGATTTTTTAACTTTTTTTCAGCTTACGGAAATAATGAAAATTATGATTGAAAAACAATGTTTTCATTTTTGCACTGTTAAATCAACTGAAAATTAACGTAGCTAAAAACAAGTTACGATAAGAGTTTTTTAAATTCTATGAAAATCAATTACAAGATTAAAATCACGTAAAGGGTTTTTAGCACGTTAATTTTCAGTTGATTTAACAGTGCAAAAATGAAAACATTGTTTTTCAATCATAATTTTCATTATTTCCGTAAGCTGAAAAAAAGTTAAAAAATCATCAGGAGTTTATTTAATGTTTTTTCTTTCAAATGGAAAAAATTTTTCAAGAAAATATTAATTTTTCTGCAAGTTTCATAGTGTTAAATATAGGGGGGGGGGTAAATTTCACAGGGTAAAATTGGTGGTACCTAGTATTTTAAAAACATTGTTTAAAAACGTTTTGGTGGACCTGATTATCTGGACTCCCCCCCCATCTATTTTTTTCCTTCAGTTGATTATTATCGATTACACACCAATCTATCAGATTGAAAAAAAAATTCTTAAAAGTTCTTTATTATTTGAGTATTCACGGGTGCTCATTTCCTCGTATAAGTTTATAGTAAATTGATCCCCCATATCGGAACCGCTTGAACGGAACCCAAATTATTTATTTATTTTCCCATTAAACTACCCCCCCCTAACCCTAACCCCCCCTAGTTAAAATTAAGTTTTATTACAAAATTTGTATTAATTACAAAACATCAATTTTCATAAAAGTTCAAATGTCACCTATGAAATCTCTATTTAAACATGCCAATTTTTCAGAACTGAAAAGTTGCACTATAAACTCAGCGATGTTTATTGACTTCACAATAAAGAGTAAAATCATAAAACTTAAAATTTAATTTGTAAGGCAAATTCTGAGGAATATTTTAAATTGTATTTTGAATAATAATTTAAATGTTGGTTGTTAGTTGTTTTGTTTTATCAACTTTTCGGGTAATTTACTAACGAATCATGTCATTTTGATAAACAAAGCGCTTACAATTTTTCGTACTTACATATAATTTTTTTGAAATGTTCCAATAACTGGATATTGTCGGATAAACTTGAAATAAATTTCGTCTTACAAATAATTGACTACTTATCTCCAGTCGGGCCTTCGACTAAAGATAAAACACCGGATTTTGTCCGTATTAGTAACCTTTGTTTTTTTTTTATCGTGGTTTGAGAAAATAATTAGTTAACGAACCAAAAGAAAAACAGTTTCTAAGGAAATTCGTCAATCTTATTGTTATTTTTAACCCTTTAAAACTCTAACAATAAAAATTAATAAATAAATTAAAGAATTAAAAGTCATTTTATTCGAATGAAAATCTTAGTTTAATTTATACAAATATGTAACCGTACTTACGACGTAAACTGATTTTCATGATACTGTTATTTACGATTAAAATATTTTTTAATAATGTAACCGTAAAGCGTACATTTTGATTTTCTACAATTTTTATGCATTACAAAAATTAAAATTAAAATGAGTGTACTGTACAATTTAAGAATATGGACAAACTCGCTGTAAAAAATAATTTAATCTATAAAAACACATACAAATTACATATTCAGAAAGACTACCGAATTCGTATTATCGCCTATACGTAGTATTTTTTTTTTTTAACTCGCTGTAAAAAATCTATAAAAACACATACAAATTACATATTCAGAAAGACTATTTCATCTTATTACTAAAGATATAAATATTTTAAAGATTAATCCTAAATAGGTAAGAGATTCCGATCTGACTGTTATAGACTGCACTGCTTGTATCGCAATAATCATAGGCAGCGTGGCTATCCGAAGCCATTTTTTAATTTTTTAACTCGCTGTAAAAAATGATTCAATTAATAAAAACTCACACAAATTACATATTTTGAAAGAGTATTTTCTTATCTTTCTAACGATATAAAAATTATTAAAGACTGGACCATAAATAGGCCATAAATTCGGAGCTGAACGGCTTAGACTGCAAAATTAATTCATTAAAATCAAAACTTCGCTGCTGTTATCGCTTTAACAATAAGCAGGCAGAGACAATATTTTATTATCAGGAGGGGCTGATATACGGACAGTTCCGCAAATTGGGTGATTTTGGATTAATTAATCGATTAAATCCCTTAATCAGTAAAAATCAATAACCAAATTTGGAATTTTTTCTTAGTTAGAACGATATCAATGTGTATGCAAGATTTTGAATCTGAGTGACCTCCCGTTTTTTTGTTATACGTCGACACGTACATACCAAAATCTCTGTTTTATATATTAGATATATATATGTGTGTGTGTGTGTGTGTGTGTGTGTTGTGGTCTTGTATTGTTATTTTGTACAAAATCTGTATTTAGAAAAAGAAATAACATAAAACATATTTTTTATTCGTATAATTTTTTTCCTCATGTATTTATATATATATAATATATATATATATAATATATATATATATATATATATATATTGTGTGGTGTTGTTGTGTGTGTGGTGTGTGTATGTGCGAGGTAATATATATAAACTCGTGCGAGTAGAAAACACCAGCAAAAGTTTTGATTGTAAAAATATACTAACCAAGCCATCACGTGGGGAAAATAAGTTGAAAAAAAGAAAAGACCAAGATTAGTCGGACCGGACTGTTATGTGGTATGACTAAACACACACACAACACACACACACATTATATATATATATATATATATATACAACACACATATATATATATATATATTATATTATATATAAGAGAAGAGAGAGAGAAGGAGGAGAGGACAGGCGAAAGTTTTAAACCCTTTTAATTAAAAAGGGTGGGGGGGGGGAAAGGGGGGATTTTTTTTTTTTATTTTTTGTTGTAGAAGGTTAAAGTACTTTTTGGGTTCATCTATGTCTCTGTCTTCACTCTCACAGATAAAGGACAGACATACAGCCAACAAAAGAGATACACACACATGTATTTATATGCATTGTGTGTGTTGTGTGTGTGTTGTGCTGTGTCTGTCTTCTTACTGTCTGTCTGTCTGTCTCTTTATCGGTGTGTTGTGTGTGTCACTGCGGATTAATAAAATAGGATAATATATTATATATGTGTCTGTGTGTGTGTGTTGGTTGAGTTTTTTTCGTGAGTGTGCACGTGTCTGTCACTATGAATGGTAATAGAATAGTATATGATGATATATTGTTTGGGCTCGTGTGTGTCGCGTGACAACAGATAGAGACAGAGAAAAGAGCGAGAGAGATAAATAGAAGAAAAAAACGAGAGAGAGAGAGAGAGAGAAAAGGGGGATAGTGTGTAATAGTAAAATGAGTGACAATGTTTTATTTTCGTAACAATGCTTTAAGGATTAAGTAACGTGGATTATATTGTAAACATAATCTATTTTCCTCCATCGAACTTTGTTCCCAGCCAACTTTTCCTTGTCATCGAACTTGCCGTCTTTTTAATGTGTATTTCATCGCCTATATTTTCTGTTCATTTATTCCGCGTTCCTTTCAATCAATCAAATGGAAAACTGATTCATTTGTTTGCTTCAATTTTGCCTCTACCGTGTTTAGCAACGTCAACCCCTTTGGGTAGCGACAACATAAGCACACCTAAATTTAATTTATACCTTTTAGATTCCTTGGGCGTAGAGGCGAGAGAGATGAGGATAGTACCCTTCGATTTCTTCCGTGTTCACCGAGATATTTTTCGAAGTGCAATCACAAAAGTCAACACTTAAGCACATTTATGTTCGAAACTAACTTTTTTTTGTTGATTTCTTTTGTTTGCGGGAATTTTCATTTTCATCTTCTAATTGTCTTTTATTTATGTTTCTTTCTCTTCTTTATGTTAACCTGAATTTTTCTTTATTTTGTGTTCTATTTATCTTTCTTTCCTTACTTCACAGTTAACATGCATATTTTTTCCCTTATAGTTTTATGTATTTTATTCCCTTCCTTCCTTTTTTCAACAGGAGATTTTTATTTCCCTTCATTGTTTATTCATCTTTTTTCTTCCTTTTTTTTCATGTTAACTTTCAGATATTTTCTTTCATCATGTTTATGTTGTCTTATATCGCATCGTTTACTTCATTAATTCACTTTTTCTTTCCTTTTTTTTGCTGTCCGTTTTTCTTTTACTTATATCTCTTTTCGTTATTTCTCTTTCTTTTTTAAATTCAATCAAATTTTTTTCTTCGTGAATTTTCATGCATATTCCTAATATCAATTTTGTTTTCTTTTACGCAACATCATTTCGAAATATTAATCATTTAAATAATGTATTTTCACTCTTTGTTCATTGACTCTTCATTTTCTTCCTAATGTACTTTCGCAAAATCTTCTTATACTTACTCATTCTCCTTAAAGTTTTTCTTTTTCTTTCTTAATCTTCTTCATTATTCATCCTCAGTGGAACTATTTATCGTATTCCTTTTACTCGTCTGTCCTCCTCTCCTTCTCCTCCTCCTCCTCCTCCTCTCTCTTCTTGTACGTTGTCTTTATCAAAATACTTTCATTGTTTTTCCTCCACATTTAGAACCATTCTTTCTTTCTAATGCTGTTCTTCTTAAACCTGCAAAAATATTATTTTCTTCCTCTTCTTTTCCAACCAGTTCTTCCATTATAGCGTTAATTCGATCAAGTGCACAATTCCTTTTATGTCTCGCCGTCTCTGCCGAATGGTGTTGTCACCTAAGAGGATTATTTCTGCTTACAAAGTGACAAGTTGGGTAATGGCTCGAGAGAAGTCTTTTTTTAACGTAACCTCGTACAATTTACAAAACTAAAATGGAGGATTGTGAGAAAACGAGAATGCAGAGTGAAACTATCTAATGTTTAAACGACACTGCGTTATAAATAGCTTCATATTTCATATAATGCTTTATTCATTTTTCACTCACTCTATTGACGATACACGCTAATATATATATATATATATATATATATATATAATATATATATTATATATAATTGTGAGTTGTTTGTTGTGTGTGTGTATATGATGTGTGTGTTATATAAATATGCATATATCTATATATATTATATATTCGAAAACCTGTTATAAAATGCAACAATTAATGTCTAAAAAATCTCTCAGTGATCCAAACAAAAAATAGCCGGAAAAAATGACCAGAAAATGAAATCAAATTACGTTACTTAAAGTTTCACCCGTAATTGTAACATTAAAATCATCAAACAGCAACTATTACGAGTGTGTCAACATGATATATATATATAGCATAAAATGAAAAGTAGACAACAAAACCCTGCAAATAAAGTGTATCTGTAAAATACGTATCCTTTTATTAACCCAAGATTAACCCTGCCGGAGTTGTAGTACCTGGTTAGTTTTGAATCTATGGTCAACATATCTGATTAAAATATTCTAATTTGAATAACTGTGTACAATATTTAAAAACCAAATCTCTAAGAAACGATACAGAAAAACGTTAATATAAATATACACTGAACGCAATTAATATAGCTGATATGCTTAAAATAAACCTATACGGGTTGACATGCCGTTAAATTCAATAAAATCAAACCCAACAATCTAAACCCATCCCTCAAATACGCTAATACAAACGTAGACATCGACTGAAGACCTAGAAATGTCAAGTCAATATTCAGGTCTGTGTCAAAATATATAACTCATTTCTAGTACAATGATTATTTAATATGAAATGTTATTCAATAATTTAAACGGGCAAATATTTCATCATGTGCGTGATACGGGAATGATATCAAACCATTTCTCTTTTTTTTGTCTGACGGACATTCAAAATGTTGTAATGGTTGGCAAACTAGATTTTTAGACCACTGTGAGTTCGATATCTCACTTGGTGTCCCCTGACCCTCTCGACTTCGGATAAATCATTTAGATCCAAAATCCCCGGCTATTTCGACTGAAGGAAAATACCCTAAGATATCGATTCACATCCCACCAACACTGTTGCCTATCACAAATCAATGTCGAGCAGAGTTAGCGTCAAGACAGCCAAAAGGATAGTGAATGGCAACACAGGACCCCAGGATCTCTGGATAATGACCAGGCTGCGAGGACAATCTTCAATGTCGGAACACACCCATTCAGACCATCGGACTATCCCCTGCACAACTCCTTCTCCACCGACGACTTGCGTGACTTCATACCATTCCAACTTGCACTATATTAAACCGCATACTAAGTGGATAACAGCGGTCAGAACCGCGAAATTAGCCTATCTCAGCGGAATGCACTGCTAATAGAGAGATACAATCGCCACAGCACATACACTGTATCCATTTCAAAAGGGAGACACAACGTCCAAAACAACCGTCGGTGGGACATAACGGGCCAGAGTTGTCGAACACTCCCCCAATCACCAATACTGAATCAGGATTGATGGATCAGGTAGAATCACATTG
The DNA here is from genome assembly GCA_023376005.1 of Doryteuthis pealeii. Taxonomy (NCBI): domain Eukaryota; kingdom Metazoa; phylum Mollusca; class Cephalopoda; order Myopsida; family Loliginidae; genus Doryteuthis; species Doryteuthis pealeii. Next base: position 67,370,984 of record CM042158.1, read on the forward strand.
CGGAATCGCCGATTCCTCAAGAAGCTCAAGCACCAGTGGCCCTGTCCCTATTCCTAGTGCTTTGCCTGAGCCCCTTAAACCAATATTTTAGGATGTCCCACAAACCAAAAGATGGTATCTTCAACTACGGACCAAGCCTCACCCAGTGTCACTCTAACCCCTAAGCAAATGGCATCAACAATACCCCGTTCATTATCAAGTTACTCCCCTGTGAATCGTCCAGGTCAAAAGGAACTATTCCCCTCAAAGGCCACTACGCCCGCGCAATTGGGGGGGATGGGAGAGAAATAATCAATTTTCAATTACGTCGAATTGGAAGACATGGCAACACTCGGTTGTAACCCAATACAAACCCGAATAGTCGAAAAGTCTACTGCAGAATGACATGGTATTTATAAATACACAAATATCATTCTGCAGTAGACCTAGTGACTATTCGGGTTTGTATTGGTTACAACCGTTTGTTGCCATATCTTCCAATTCGACGGTAATTGGAACTTTGATTATTCTTCCAGTGTGCGGGCGTAGTGGCCTTGAGGGGGATTGATCCTTTCGACCTGGACGATTACAGGGAGTATCTTGATAATGCACGGGGGTATTTTTGAGCTTAGTAAATAAAAATAATGAATAAATCTAAACTTAGTTGATAACTTACGATTGCATGCATCATAATGAACTTTAAGTGACTTTAAGTAATATTTTATAAGCATCAAGTTTTTTATGTTATTTTCTTATTTTCCTTAATCTTTTTATAGTGCTTATAAGTATATATTGTATATGGAGAAAAAAATTAACAAACAAGACTCGATAGTCACCGTGGCGGAATGCTTAACGTAGTAAGTGAATTTGAACTCAGCCGTGATACTACGTTAACCTTCGGACTAATAAACTTTAGAAAAATATATCTTATCCCCATCTATGGGTTAAATTCTACTACTACTACTACTACTACTACTCTGCAAGGATGATTTTGGCATTAACATAAAAAACTACCAAACGAAACCAAAACAAAATTGATTCAAGGGGTTTTTTGTCTCGTTTTAGAAAATAATGCAGTAAAGAGATTCACCCCGTAGGAGCATGTCCATTACTACAATGATGATCAATAATAAGAATAATATAATAATAATATAATAATAATTAATAAAATAATAACTCTGCACCTTGCAAGAGAACTGAAAAAGTATGGATATGAGTGAAAGTGATACCAAATTTTGGTTGGATGCACTTGGAACGGTCCCAAAAGGATTAGAAAAGGGTTTGAAAAGTTTGGAAATCAGAGAAGGATTGAAACCATTCAGAACACTGCACTGCTGCAATCTGCCATAATACTCAGAAGAGTCTGGAGACCTGAGGAGATTGCTGTCACTCAAACTCAGGGAAAACCATCAGCTAATGCTGATGTGAAGACTCAAAAGGAGTAGATAATAATAATAATAAGTACGTAAATACTCTGAAAACAATTGAAAAGAATAAGGTAAGCTTAGATTATCTTAAATTTTTTTTTCGTTTACTCTGATTGTAAAAATATACTAACAGACTGATTTATATCTGCATTGTTTTCCCTATCCATATATAATCGATATAAAATTGTGTTATACATTTGTTATACATAAAAGCATATGCGATTTGTACGTTATTGTGAGCTACATATTCTGAATTATTATGAAATGTGTAAACTATAATTAATTAACAAATAATGACTTCTCCATAGAAGAATCTTCCAGATAATGAGGAATAAATACATGAAATTGTGCATTCATAATCTTAGATGTTTCCTTTTTTTATAGAAACGAAATAGCGCTGTGATAAACATGCAGGACCTAGAGCAACGTTCTAATGACAACAAAAACGAATAATATGTCCCAAAGTGACACCATCTCGTCTGATTACCTTATTATACAATATATAGAACATCAACATCTTACTAGAAATCCCCCGATTAATTGATTGATTGATTGATAGATTTTAACGTTATACCAAATCGTCTTTGGGTTATTTTATGAGTAGCGTTTAAAGAATCACGTTAATTGTAGATTCATAACTTACTTTTCATCTATTTATTTATTTCAGTTTAATTATATGATATTCAGTACTCCTCTCTAATCCAAATAATCTTTTCACCGTGGCATGTTTCAAGTTACTAAAAATAATATTCTTTAGTTAAGAATTTTATCTTCAAATAAGTAATCTTAATAGAATGATATCAAATTTTCAAAACAATACTATAATTTTTAAACAGTTTTATTTCATACATTACATGGGATCCTAACAGGTGCTGCCATTCCGAGATTTGGAACTGGTGCCACAACAGACATATAGGTTTGTTCCAACATCCTGGACACCTCTTTTTGTAGGGGGGGGGCGGTTAAGACCCATCGCCGATTTTAGGCCCACCGAACGTTGAATATCTTGGACTTATATATGTATGGTGTATGTGTATGTGTATGACTGGGCTTGTGTACAGGGAACTTGTTCGATGTTATTGGATAAATAAAACCGAATTAGAATTCTGATTTTAAGAAAATATAGCTTTTGAAATATTTACGCAGACAGTTAATTTACTCACATTGTTTCTGTCCTAAGCCTCATCATGTGTATACAAAGATGTCTGAATTTAATACACACATTGCCAGATTACGCGTCCCACCAAGCCAACAAAAACTCGTTGATTAAATTGGGGCTAAAGTATCAGCAATATACCTACGTAGTAGGTTTGAAAATAATAGTAAATACAAAAATAAGATAACAACTACACTAAGCTCGTGTTATAATGGCACTCGTTCCAGTGTAAATCTTGAATGATTACACTCTTCCAACGGCACATATATCTGTTATATATTGCAAGATTATAATCGGGAGATTAATTTTTTTTTAAAGTTTCACAAAAAACATTTGAACCATAATATTCATGGTTACGGAGAATTTGGGATTGAAAAGAAAACCGTAATCGATTTCGGAAAAGAGAAGAAAAAAAAATAAGAATAGAAATAAGATAAAGTTTGGAATTCAGCGTGTTCAGCCAGTGATCGGTCAATGACCCTTGAACCAGATTTAAAAAAAATAACGGAAGTCTCAGTTTTCTGTGGTGACCGGAAACAGATGTATCCCTTCCCTCACTGCCGGGACACAAATTGAAGTAAAGAAAGTCGGTCTCCTTCCTCTGGATCCAAGAAGGGTCAGACTTGTTTTTTTTTGTCTCTTTCGTGGCGTGACTTGAGCCGCTACGCAACACATTTGACCATTATTACAAGAAAATTAGTAATGTGAACTAAATACGAAAATGTGTTTCGAATTATTTTTCGAATAAAATCAACTAATAATAAATGCTAATGCATTATTACCGTACAAATAAGTAGTAACGTGAATTTACCTTATATGTCTACATTCTCTTATATTTAGCCACTATACTATGTATACATGAACAGACAGATACTCATGTACATAGACTTTTACAAAAACGTTGACCGTAGGCAAGTTTTTGCAATTGAATAAATTAAACAATATAATAATTTCAGCATTCTTTAACAACAAGTAATAAATAGCCTCCCTTCACTAAGAATGCTCAATTTATAAATTGTCTTAATTTTAGTACAGTTTAAAATAACATTATGCACTGTCGGCGGGATTCAGAATATGCTGACTATATGCCCTGCAGAGTTTTAATACATGCCACACAAAAAATAAGAAAAACAAATGATTCGTAGTTGTCTTCCATATAAACGCAGAAGTAACAAGAAAACAAAAATTTAAATATAAACGTATTATGAAAAGTTATTGTCATGGATTTTTTAAGCATTAACGGGTGGGCAATTAAGAATTCGAACGAATTAAAAGAAATATAGCTGGTACTTAGCGATTTCGTCCATGCCTAATGTGTATTTAGATGAGATATAAAACAATGAAGTCAGTCGATGGCTTTCGGTTTAGAGATATGGAGAATGATATTAATAGAAAAATGAATGCAATGATTCTGATTCGATTGTAACTTGGAAAACTAAAGCAATGAATGCTGTTCTATGATTTAACAAAAGCAAAAAGTGGTATCTAAATAAATTGTTATAACAGATTGGATAAAGACTTATTGCTTTCGCTTTATAAATTTTACATCCAATCAGAATCCATTAAGTTCAAAGTGTTTTTTTTCATTATAGGCCCATATTCTTTCTTAAACGGAAGCCAGCTACTGAATTAGTTGCTATATACAAACCTTAAACACACAATGGTCTAGACGAAATTGGTAAGTCAAATGTATTTCTTTAGCATTAATATTTTCGAATTACTATTTGCACCATTCTCTTCTGCTTAAAAAAAAAATCCAGATACATTTATTTTTTTATATCTGACATGCGGTACGTGAACCAAATGCAAAACTCATTACAATATAAAAAAGTTATGTATTTATTAATATACACGTAATAGGCATAAAATAACTCCAGACGGGTTGACATGCCGTTAATATCAATCAATCATAGAAGAACTCTATATAAAGTGTTGTTTAATGATTTCATTTATCTCATTTTTAAACTCAGCCGCCTTCTCAAGAATCTGGACCCATTCACATGTGTATAACAATTGACTTTATTTAAACAAAGGAGTACGTAAATGTAACCCCTCTTCTATCATTCTGTGGTTTGAATCTGTGTAAAAGGATGGGTCTATTTGACAATCATAGCATCATGCAAACAAAGTGGTCTTAGAATAAGACAGTTACATATATGGAATAAAACCTCGTTGTTTTATTCTAGGACTAGATTAACTAACCCTATTCGTCCGGATAGATTGCAGGAGTGGTCACTTCATACCTTTATGAGTTTTCTACTTTTGAAGTCCTATATGGTTTCCTTACACATTAGATAATTTTTTTTTTAAAAAACCCGACACTGATTCATTCACATTTGTTTATTCTAAACCAAAATATCTTTGATATATGACTTACTTGGGTTATTTTTGTTGATGAACATACATAGAAAATAATATAGTAATAAGTTAGTGTAATAATAATAATAATAATAATAATAATAATAATAAATAATAATAATAATAATAATAATAATTATTATTATTATTATTATTATTATTATTATTTATTATTATATTATTCACCGCCTATTTGAAATATTCATTCAGTTATAAGGCCATGATTTTTGTAGCTAAGTTAATGCACTCTCCATCACAGAGAATAAGACTTATGAAACGTTTGTTCACTTAATGTAACCCATTTACATTATTAATTTTTCTTATTGTGTAATTCTAACTAAATAAAATAATATTGTAAGTACATTCCAACTGAATATATTTATTTCTCCTCGGGTGAATATGGGCTCGTTTTCAGATTTAATGAATAAACATTTAAGTTTAATATGATTTGAACAAAGAGGTAATTAAAAAATATTCAGCCTTAACTTCCGAGATATAAATAGTGACCTATCTAGGGTTATATTATACTTAGAGGTTTGGGATTTCCCGTTTATTATACATTTATACTGAGATTTTTATCTAGATGTTTTTTAAGAAATATTATGTACATATTTGCAACATTTTTAATGGAATGATTTTTAATATTTTCTATTTGCCCATATATGGAGTCCAAAAAGTGGTATGCATCTTGTTCAGATCTAAATATGTCGACGATGTATTGTGGCTGCATCCACCTCAGCAAAATCAATCTCCCCCTGATATAGCGCTAGCGTAAAGGCGATTAGACTCCCTTACCAGCTGATACCGACAATACGGCACTCCACCAAATTTACTTAACTACAATCTGATCTGTATACTTTCTCAAGTGAGATAATAGATATTTTACCAATATTTTGTACTTTTATTATGATTTATTATTATGTGAATCAGTATACAATTACTCAATTCTAGATAGTCCTTTAATGCTATCATGATTAAAATGTAATTCCATTGTATTTCAGTCTCGGAAGACTATGATAAAGTTTTTATGTGCCCCTGAAGTTACAGTGCCTCCTGTTGGACTGTGAAGTCGGATGTTTGAATAACATTCTCGACAATAGATTTGCATTTCAAGCTGTCCTTGAAGATGTTGATGTGCCGGTGCTTTGTTGCCGCTGCTTTCTTCTAGACCTTAGCTTCATGTGTTGTTGTTCAGGGTGACTTCTGACATTAACAGTCCTCTACGGAGATTCTTCCGCCACCGAGGGCGGTCCTGAGCCAAATTTTCCCAGCAGGAAATGCAATGCCAAAACACCTTAATCATTCTTGCAGACATCCTTGAATCTCAGCTGGGGCAACCAATCTGTCTTTTACCAGATGTAAGCTCTCATAGAGTGTCTTTCGGATTCGTTCATCATCCATCCGACGTACATGAACCAACCATCGTAGACTCGACGTTGTCTCAGTACAGAGTACAAGCTGTTAAATGTAATTATATATTTAAATATTTTACTTTTAAAAAATCTCAATCATCTTTGTTTTTTTTACTTAAAGGGGCATGGAGCCTACCATTCCTTTAATATATTTTCGTGATATGTGTATCGTCATAGCGTTTCTTTAATTTCGCTAGTCTATAATAATCTGCATTTCAAAGCATTTACGTCGCTAATCAGGAGGAATAAGGAAAAATAAAGAAGAGGCGGTGACTCAAATAATAAGTAAAATGAAACATGACACTCTTAATAATTGTTATCGAAGCGTAATGTCTGTTAAATAGATCAATATGGCGAATATATGGACTAATTGTAATTGTCGTTGCCATTTGTTCTTTTCTCATCGACAATTTCAACATCATTTCTGATGTCTGATTGATGCATAACACGCCTACATTGAAAATGAAAGTAGAAAACAAAACGTTCCCGTTTAATTATTCTTCTTTTGTTCGTTTTACGATTCCGACGAATATAAGTCGTTATGCTTTCAAATCCGCACATTTTGTTACAAACTGTTATTCTTTTTCTCTGAATGTTGAGATGAGCTTGAAGAAAGGATTAATCTGCGTATTTCGGACTATTGTCCCATCTTCATTGTTATGTGTACACGTTTCGGCCGATATGCCTCCGCCTTCTTCAGGTATTCTTGTCGGACACGGGAACCGTTCGAAAGAAAGTTTCCGAGTCGAAAGAAGGTTCCCGAGCCGAGAAGCGTTCCCGAGTCCGAGAGGTTCCCGAGTCGAAGAAAAATCCTGAAGAAGGCCGGAGGGCATATCGACCGAAACGTTGTCAAATAACAATGAAGATGGGGACAATAGTCCGATAACGCAGATAATATTGATTATTCTTATGAATCAGTATTTCTTCTAAACTATTTCGTTTTTACAGACGCAAGTTTTTTTTTTGCTTGTTCTTCTTACTTAATATATTTACTTTTATTTATTTGTAATGTTTGAATATTTTTACATGAATTTAATCATTTATACTTAACGCGTTCCTTCATTAATCTGCCATGTTGCCAGGTCTTAAAATACGCTTAGTGTAATCTTGTAGACGGGTAAACCCCACCAAAATTGATATGTTCTGGTTTCGAACCAATTCTTAAGAAACTACAAAAAAACTAATGTATTATAATAAACGTACACTGAACGTGAAGCCCTAAATAAGTGTAGGACTGTTTTTCCTATCTTTTAAACTTCAATCAAGAAATAATAAGTTAATCCATGTTTTTTTAATCCATTTTTTTTATCTTCATACCATCCTAGATCAAACATTGTCTTGATTCGTTATTTCTTTGTTTTGTTATAAATCAAAATGATGAATTTTAGCTTTATGATATTGTTTTTTTAATACTCCCCATGAGAGAATGTACACTTAATCAGTATAATGTAGACACTCACACCTGTGTGTATAAGTAAGGAATATGCTGTCCTTGATTACAAACGAATCGAACTACTCTGAATCTGCATGGAATTCTCAGGTGCGAGATGCCTAGTTTTATTCTACGCTACTCGATGACAAACTCTCGTTGCTGCATCTTACCTAAAGATAAGAAAAAAAATTAACTACTTTTTTCTTTTTGTTTTTATAACCCTGGCTCATTAAACTTTGCTTGTCTACAATTTAATGTGTGCTTTACTTATTAATGTAATTCATCCATATCTTATTAAATTTTTTTTTCGTAACAATTTCTTCATAATCTTTCATCTTCTCTTTTTATCATTTCTAGCTCGGATGTTTCATTATTACTTTTTTCAAAGCTTAATGTCGCATATACACATCTTTTTTTTTTCCCTAATTCGTATTTCAAGATAGTCACTTACACGAGTGCAGTAAGCACCTCCCATTTTCATCCATGATTGCGGTTGTCGGTTTAGTACTTCATGATGGCAATGCAAAAGAACATGAGCGGAGCATTTTTTATCCATACATTAGTGTTGTCTGGCCACCTCATGTGGTGTGTAATTTAGAAAACTAGGTAGACTGTTGTTAGCAAGTGCGATTTCATTTGGTACCACATATTTCGGCCTTGTGCCGCATCTAAACTACGGTTAGAAAATAACTATGCGAGTGAGGTCCTCATGTGAATCAGTAAGGTGTTCATGCTTATACCGTAAACGTGAGAGAGTAAGACCCATTAGTTTTTAGAGGAAACAATACACTCCCCATATCCCCGAGATGAGACACTCTTTCAGTTTTGCTGTTTAATATCATAGCATTATTACATTCTGACCACAGAGAATGTATATAGACAACTCGTCCGCAACGAGCAGGAGGCGACAGACGGTCGATTTTTAACCATTAAAAAATCAACTGCGTTTGAATATTAGCGTCTTCCTTTCTACTAGACTGTTGGCATACCAAACATTAAAGAGCCAAATCTGCCCTACTATAATTACACTTGCGTGTGGATGTTTAGATTGATATATTTACCACCACACACTTTTGGTTTTGTTAAAATCGAACAGTCTCGTCGGGAGGATTGACTCGGATCAATTTCTTCGCCATAGCCCACTTACCATAGCAGGCATCTTATTTGTACTAAAATGTGATTTACAATTAAATCACATAGTTATTTCAGCAATGTCAGTTTTATAATATGGTGGCGAGTCTACATCTGGGATACGAGATAATAAATTACAAACAAAAAGTATATACAACAGTCAGACATACCTTTGTCAAATTAGTTTGCTTTCTTCGTAACTATTTTGATATTCGAGTGAATTGACTACTGAAAATCCATTTTGATTTTTTGAAAACTAAATTTATTTTAGAGAAGAAATCATAGGGAAAATTAAAAAGTAATATAAACATATATTGCCTTAAATTTAAGAATTGAAAGTCCTAATTCTATATTTTCTCTGTATAAAAGTATGTCTCCAATTTCCAACAATAAGTATCTGAATTAAATGTCTTTGGAAAATTCGTTTCAGCCGTGAGTTATCGTAAAGGGGTAGTTGGCCTGAATTTTTTATTAATTCTTAGGAAAATATTGGACGAGTCCTGTTTACGTTTGACCTTGCACTCATTATCTGATAAGACATATAGTCATCTTTTCTCCTTAAAAAGGGAAATTAATAGGCTGGGCTATCTATACGCGTAGGCACATCAGTCTGGAAAGACGACTGAACCTGAGTGATCGATCAAATATCATTATTGTTCCACCGAAAAAGCAGCACCATCATTAAAGTTGTCGTGGCTGAAGTCCCTTATGCTCTAAATAGCAATACTTACCTGTGTAGGAGGATCAAGGGTGTAGTATCTGTTCCAGTTACTTTATACTTTTGAGACCTACCTAATCCCCTTCGGGAAGTCCAGTGTGCTTCGAGCCCACTGGACCTGGTTAAAGTACAATTATTAACTCGATCCAGGGTGCATTCCCCCCAGGCAATACCTGCCCCCTGTGGAAGGGCTGTGTTTATTGCCCAGCGCCTGGAGGCGCCCCCCTTGAGGGAAGGACGAAGGGATCGACGCAAATTTTGTTCTTTCCCACCCATTCGCTTCGCTTGTGGGTGGCGCCCACGTTAAAACGAGCCTTGTTGCCCAGTTCCATACAATGTGGGGATGAGAAAATAACCCTTATGCTCTAGAATAGCTTGGAAGAAACTAGAAGGAAAGTAAATAAGTCAACCTTGTCATTTAGCAAATTGTTCTAACCAGTCTATACCACTAGTCCGAAGCACATATGCAATATTTTAATATCGAGAATTCTTGTGGTCCAATCGCGTACTTATTCATAAATGCAAGTCTCACATGCTTTTTCATATTATAAATAAAGAAATGTGCAAGGGCGTTTGATCTCGTGAGTCTGAGGGTACTTCACATTGCATACTACTCATATAACTCTATATTATATATTATTATTATTATTATATTATAAGGAGATTGATTAACCATATTTTGCCAGAATGTTAATATGTATATTCGGATGATTTGATAGATTGCGTGTACTCTAATGTTATTTACCAAACCTCCAACATAGCAGGATGCGACACCTGCGTCATTTTTTAATCCTGTATGTCGCCAAAACCTGAAGAGTATCGTTAATGGCAATGTCTTTTTCTAAAACAAAGCTAGGACAACATTTCATAACCGTAACCCTTTCTATATTACGCTTGGGAATAAAATATAATATGGCTATTTGTGTAATGGGAGCCGAGAATCATCGTTGTATTATTTGATATAACAAACTATGTATCGAGGGAAACACACCAGTCTATCCTAAACCATCTCTGCGTGCTTGCTGAATCTTCTCATCAATGGTGGACGTTGACAGGTGTCTCTTCAACCTCTTGTGTGTCCCACCTGCCTAGCTAATTTTAAATTCTCTATCCATTCATTGCATATCCTATTAGGGTAGTTGCACTGTCCGTATTGTGATAAAGGCCACGATGGATTTTCAAGCCCTGTCAATACATCCGACCAGAGAAATCGGTTTAACTGGTTTAAAACAGACAGCAAGTAAAATGGCGTGATCAGCTCTCCAAAATTCGATGAGTGCCACAACAAAGACAACTGAAACACGCATCGCGCAGAACACACAGTGATATGAGTTGTATATATGTATTGTTCGAATTATTATGTTAAATTTTAATATTCATTAAATCTAATTTAATAGCTAATAACTTAAAGATTATTAACAATAGTTTCTTAATTATGTTTTATTTCATTTATCGTTCTGTTTTATTCTTTTTGTACTTGTGTTTTTAAGTGTGAGCTATTCGGTTTTCTAATCAAATAATCAAAAACATTATAATTGAAATAGTTGTTATTAAGTAAATAATAATACATGCTTTTATATATTTTACACATGATTATATTGTATTTGAAATATTTATGTTAGTGTCTGATTTAGACAGGTGTTTTAAAAAAAAAAACTTCGACAGTTTTTTTTGTTCTTTACTTCTTTCTAGCCTTCATTATTATATGGAGGACAAACCCTGACAAAGCAGATGTGTAACAACCTTTGGGGCGGTTGCATACACGCTTGAAATATTCTCGGCCAGTCACTTCGACCATGAGATGCTTGATTTGTCCTGATCCCCCCCTTGCTAGGCTCAGAAACATACTTCTCGGAGAATGAGAGGTGTGCACAAAACAACTGACAATCCTGTGTTGCATTTCCTAAACAAAAACTTTCAGCTTTCATACGAAATATGTATTCCAACAGAACACTATCGTATGTTAGGTTGTAAAGTACGGATAATTATTTCTCTAAACTCGTATTATTTCTCAGCTATGCATTGCGTCTCATTTAAACTGTAAATGTCCACATTAACATAAAATAACATTGAATCCTGATGGATACTTTTTGAAACACACCTCGTATTATTTCATAAGGAAAATTCGCTGATGCTTAGATACCTTTTT
>CM042158.1:67382845-67407845 GCA_023376005.1 Doryteuthis pealeii
GAAAAATCCGATTAAGGGATGGTTGAGGGAACTTTTGTTTATTTGGCAAAACAATTGGAGAAGCCTAAAAGATTTGAGGAGGCTGTTTGCTACTCACTGTGACAACAACAGACAACAAAGGATTTATGGTCACGTCCGCTTTAAAACAGTTACAGCTGTATTTCCAAAGTTTAAAGAGAAACGATGAGCCCTTGCCAATCATGTTTTTAATATTGAACGCAAGCTGAGTTTATGCCGCAATACGAACGGAAATTAATTATTTGATGCCTTTAATGGCATGTAAACCTACCTAGGGTTAGTTTTATACCTAAGTGTAAGGGAATCACGTTTTATCTAATTACATTTTTGTACAGATGGTTCTGGTTCGTAAGAGGGTTTGTGTTGTTTTTGCTCATATCTTTATCGAATATATATGATCTTTAAACGGCTCTATTTGGCCCATTAGATCGAATGCTAAAAGTAATATTACAATGGGTCAGAGCGGAACTTAAAGTAATGGCAATGAATGAGCACACTGGTTCCCAAATCTACCAGAACTGGCACTTTCTTCAAGGCGGTTGTTTATTAACCCCACGCAGTGGATTCAGTAGCGTAATTCTCTGCCACAAACCTACAGGGCGGTAATTCAAAGCTCTTCTTACTGCTATAATGGAGATTGTGTGTTTTTCTGTTCTGTAACCGAACTATATTTCCTACTCAAGTCACAATTCCCTTAGTTATAACATCCACATTCTCATACATTTTTTTTTATTTAAACCTCCAATTATTTAATAAAATTATCTTTACCATTATTAATACTTGTTAACCATGCTCTACATACTGCAACATGCAATATATTTATATATACAACAAAATAGTGCGTTACGTGTGACCGGGAAGGCAATTTGCATATTAATATTAAAAAATCGATTTTAATAAATATGTGCTTTGTATTATTGATTTCTAACAGTTTGGTTTTATTTTAATGGAATATAGCAAAAATTCTCTTTAATGAATCTTAATTCGAAATCCATTAACAAGATAAATACACTGTCATTTTCTTTTAAACTAGATAACTTAAAATTAGAAAAAAAGTTCAACAATAATAGACGAGAGTGATGGAAAAGTAAGTTTCAGTGTCTATTTTTTTTATTTATACTCCTCTGTTTCAAACTCTTTTTATCTGCATCTTATTTAGTTTCATTAGCCTTTCTGATTTTAATAAATATTATTACATTAAAACTTAAATACTTTGCACCCGGAGGGTGCATATATTTGCTTAGTAAGATAATAAACAATCTATAATTAATTAGCAATGATACTTAAACCAGTAAATGGATACAACAAACTGCAGATTGAAATATATATAAATTCTAAGCATCAAAGTTGATGATGTGATAAATGCTTAATATTTGCCAATTTTGGATATAATAGTTTTGGCAATTTAAATTAGCGTTTACATAATCGCTATGCAAGGACTATAACGTCACTTATCAGAAGTGTACATCAAATATAACTAATTAGATATCCTCTCCAGATTATAGGTTAAAGTTAAACGTATTGTATTTTAATAACAGGAAGCAATCAGAGGACATCAAGCTGATAGTGAACTGTGCAAATAATTGTGTTACAAAAAATAAACAAGATCTTAAACCAAACAGACTGTGATGAAAAAAAAATAATGTGGAGTTATTATGGAACCATAATTGCAACCCATCAATCTCAAGAGCAATTGTAATGATTCGTGAAAAAGAGAGAAAAAGATGTATTAGATGATTAGACTGAACAATTTTTTTGTGTAAAGAGTGAAGAATTAGGGAAATTATAGGAGAACCGTTCGTGGGGAAAAATGAAAGTAACAGAACACACATATTTCGGATCAAGTCCATAATAGTTGTCATTTGTAAAACCCAGCATGGAAAAATTTGCCTACATCATTTCTTACATGCTATTATCATATTACTTTTACCTAACGTAGATATAAGACTAGGGAAAATCGCCTGGAGCATCAAAAGATGTATTCATTATAATGAAAAGGAAACTTGTTTTTTAAACGGGAAAAGCTCTATTGCTCAAAACCTTTTTATATCATAACCTGGAAATCAATATAAAAAACGAATCAGAAAATTTCGACTGGAAAAAGTATTACAAGCATAGCGAATTTTCTTAGAATAGATACGAGGTGTGTTTCAAAAAGTATCCATTCAGGGATTCAATGTTTATTTTATGTTAATTTGTTACATTACAGTTTTAAATGAAAGACGCATGCCATAGCTGAGAAATATATACGAGTTAGAGTAAATAATTATCCGTACTTACACCATAACATATCGATAGTGTTCTGTTGAATTACATATTCGTAGTGGAAAGCTGCAAGTTTGTTTAGGATGCACAAGGATTTGTCAGTTGTTTGTGCACACCTTTCTCATCTACCGAGAAGATTGCTGAGCTAGCAAGGGGGGATCAGGAACAAAGATCAGCATCTCATTTTGGTCGACAGTGACTGCCGAGAAATTTCAAGGTGTATGCAACCGCCCGCACAGGTTGTACACATCTGGCTTTGTCAGGGTTTGTCCTCCCATAATAATAATGAGCCTAGAAATAAGTAAAACAATAAAAACCTGTCGAAGTTTTTTTTTTAAAACTGTCTAAACAGACACTAACATAATATTTCAAATACAATATAATCATGGTAAATAATAAAAATAGCATTTAATTGAATTATTACTTAATACACTATTTCAATTTATAATGTTTTTGTATTATTTTGGTTTAGAAACCGAATGCATCACACTTTAAAACACAAGTAAAAAAGAAATAAAACAGACAATAAATGAATAAAACTATAGATTAAGAAATATTGTTATATATATCTTTAAAAGTTATTAAGCCTTTATTAATTAGATTTAATGATATATTTTAAAAATTAACTATTAATAAATCTACAATACATATGATAAAATCATATCACTGTGTGTCTGCGCATGCGTGTTTTACAGTTGTCTTTGTTGTGGGCACATCATCGAATTTTGAGAACTGATCACTCCATTTTACTTGCTGTCTGACAGTAACCGATTTCTCTGGTCGATGTATTGACAGGGGCTGAAATTCATCCGTAGGTTTACACAATACGGGGGACAGTGGCACTACCACTATAGGATTATGCATGGAATGGATAGAGAAATTTAAAAATTAGCTTAGCAGGTGGGACACACAAGGAGGTTGAAAGACCAACACTGTCAACGTCCACCATTTGATGAGAAAGATTCAGCAAAGCACGAGAGATGGGTTTAGGATAACTGGTGTGTTATCCTCGATACATAGTTGTTCTATCAAAATTAATACAGATGATCTCGCTCCCATTACACAAGGATAGCCATATTATTTTTTTCCCAGCGTATATACGAAAAGGTTTATACGGTTAGAATGTTGTCTAGACCTTGTTTTAGAAAAGACATTTGCCATTAACGGATACTCTCAGGTTTGGCGACATACAGGATTAAAAAATTGAACCAGGTGTCGCATCCTGCTTTGTGGTAGGGTGAGAAATACATATAGAGTACACGCAATCTATTCAATATCGGAAATATTACATATTAACATATCTTTGCCAAAATGATGGTTAATCAATCCCTTATAATAATAATAATAATAATAATAATCAATAATGATGAGTTATAGAGTAGTAGCAGTGAGTACCCTCAGACTCATGAGATCAACGCCTTGCATCATTTCTTTATTGTATAATATGAAAAAGACATGTGAGACTTGCAATTTATGAATAGTACGCTGATTGGACCACAAGGAATCTCGAATTATTAAAAATGAAATTGCATATTGTGCTTCGGGACATGGTATACTGGATTAGAACATTTGCTAAATGACAAGTTTGACTATTTTACTTTCCTTCTAGTTTTCTCCAAGCCCGTATTCTAGAGCATAAGGGTAGTTTGTCTCATACCCCACTTGTATGGACTTGGCACAGGCCTCGTTTTAACGTGGGCCCAACCCACAAGCCGAAGCTGATGGGTGGGAAAGAAACAAATTTGCGTCGATCCCTTCGTCCTTCCCCCTCAAGGGCGCCTCAGGCGCTGGGCAATAAAACCAGCCCTCGTCCACAAGGGGGCAGGTATTGCCTGGGGGATTGCCCCTGGATCGGACGTTAATAATTGTACTTTTAACCAGGTCCAGTGGCCGAAGCACACTGGACCTTCCCGAGGGGATTAGGTAGCGTTCAAAGGTATAGGAACTGGAAACAGATTTACTCACCTTGATCCCCTCCTACCAACAGGTAAGTTTCTATTTTAGAGCATAAGGACTCAGCCACACAACTTAATGATTGGTGCTGCTATTCGGTGACATTAATATATTTGATCGATCACTCAGGTTCAGCGCTCTCCAGACTGATGTGCCTACGCGTATAAGATAGCCCAGCCTATTATTTCCTTTTTAAGGAGAAAAGATGACTAGTATTTCTTATCAGATGAATGAGTGGCAAGGTCAACGTAAAACAGACTCGTTCCAATATATTTTCCTAAAATTATTAAAATTCAGCCAACTACCCCTTTTACCGATAACTCACGCTGAATACATTTTGTCAAAAAGACATTTAATTCAGATACTTATTGTTGGAAATGGAGACATACTTTTAACAGAGAAAATTAGGTTAGGAATTAGGACTTTTTTCCAATTCTTACAATAGGCAAATATATGTACTTATATTTACTTTTAATTTCCCTATTGATTTTCTTCTCTAAAATAAATTTTAGTTTTCAAAAAAATCAAAAAGGATCTTTTTCAGTAGCAATTCAACTCGAATATTAAATAGTACGAAAGAAAAAGCAACTAATTTGACAAAGGTATGTTGACTGTTGTATATACTTTTTGGTTTTGAATTTTATCTCGTTATCCCAGATGTAACTCGCCACAAAATATTATAAAACTGACATTGCTGAAATAACTATTGATTTAATTGTTAATTTTAGTACAAATTTAAGATGCTCTATTGCGTAATGGCTATGGTCGAAGAAATTGAATCCGAGTTCAAATCCCGAACGAGACTGTTCGATTTTAAAACAAACCAAAAATGGTGTGGTAAATATTTATCAAATCTAAACATCCACAAAGCAAGTGTAATATAGTAGGGCAGACTTTGGCTCTTTTATGTTTGGTATTGCCAAACCAGTCTTATAGAAGGAATTACGCTTTAATTCAACCAGTTGAATTTTTTAAATTGTTTTAAAAATTTCGACCTCTGTTCGCCTCTGCTCGTTGCGGACGAGTTGTCTATAACATTTCTCTGTGGTCAGAAAATGTCAATAATGCTATTGATATTTAAAAACAGCAACTGAAGAGTGTCCATCTCGGGATATGGGGAGTGATTTGTTTCTCTTAAAAACCTAATGGGTCATTATCTCTCACGTTTACGGGTACAGCATGATACACCCTTACATTACACATGAGATGACCACACTTCGCATAGTTAGTTTTCTTAACCGTAGTTTAGATGCGGACACAAGGCCAGAATGAATATTGTGGTACCCCAAATGGAGAATCGCACTTGCTAACAACAGTCTACTAATCTAGTTTCTAAAATTTACCCACATGGGTGGCTCAGAAACACTAATGTATGGATAAATGCTCCGCTCATTTCTTTTGTCATTGCCTCATGAAGACTAACACCGACACCGCAATCATGGATGAAAATGGGAGGTGCTTACTCCAACTCGGTGTAAGTGACTATCTTTGAAATCGAATTAGGGAAAAAAAAAGATAGTGTATATGCCGAATTAAGCTTTAAAAAAAGTATAAATGAAAACATCCGAGCTAGAATATAAAAATGAGAAGACTGAAAGATTATGGAAAGGAAAATTGTAACAACCCGAGAAAAAAAATTTACATAAAGATATGGATATGACATTACATAATAACGTAAAAGCACAATAACTATATAAATCTGTAGCACAATGAAACAGTTTAATGGCCAGGGCTTCATAAAAAACAAAAAAGAACAAACGTATAGTTAATTTATAATTAATCTTACATCCTTTTAGTTACGCAGCAGCAATATCGCGAAGTTTGTACATACGAGTATGACGCGTAGAATGACAAAATACTGAGGCATCTAAACGGCTGCAACTGGATATCAATGCAGATCAGAAGTATGTCGCATATCGTTGTTCGCTTAATAAATGCAGGCTCTTATTTCCCTGGTGATCTCATATATACAACTAGATCATAGAGTGTTTAAGGAAGTAGCTCCTATTATACCATTATACTAGATTAAGTGTTAACAACTCTCTACTTCGATTGAAGGTAGTATTAATAAATTACAAATTGAGATCATAAAGACATGATAATATTTCATCAATTTTGATATTTATAAACAGACAAACAAAAGTATTCACTAAACTTAGATGCGCAGTTGACTCAACGACAATTTGGTTGATCAATAGCTGGAAGGTGATTTGACGATAAACAAAACTGGATATTACAAACTAATACATGTGTGTTATTGTGAGATCTCTGTATTCGATCTCTCCTGTCAAATCATTGATGTTTTTAAAATAGATTAGGTATGGACAAAACAAGACTTATGGAATTTCCACTATGGACCCATCTGGTGGTATAGGGGTGTCTCGATCACTGTATTCCTCACGATAGTACGTTAGTTGTATCCTCCTGCACTCTGCTTCTCTTGTATGTTCAGTTGTTACTAAGAAAATTGGTCAGTTTTATCGAATAACCGAAAACTTAATACTCCCTGGTTTCGTTGGATGGGGTTCTTGAACCGCGAATACATAACTAGACCCATATAAACTATAGTCGATTACTTTTACCAGGAGACCGACCCTTGGCTAGACCATCAGCACGCAAATCTCTCAAATGTTTGGTTACGAGCGGCAGAGTATAAGGTATTAGCACCGATTGCAATGATCAAAGCCAAATTCAATTTAGAATAAGATTTGATTACATTAAGCAATATCTACAGACAAGATACATAACAGCTAGAGAATCTAATGTGATTGAAATTAGTAAAAGTAAAGAAACACGACAGAGAAGAAACTAGAACACCTTGGCGTCTTGTGAAAACAAGAGTAGTTAATTTCCTTGCAAGAAATAGTCACCCGTGATCATAAAGAAATAACACATCATCCCCAATTATATTCTCATACTGCAGACTATTATTCGCGGCGTTATCCCTCATCTCGTCTGCCACACTCAATTCTCACTCTGTTTCTCTCACCGACGATCATGTGTGCGTAGACAAACCCGTTTTCACGTGTTCGATCATAGTCTCCATCACTGGCCTTTGCCCTTACTAGGAATTACTAAGTCAGGCACTCGGGAACCATTTCGGATTTTCGGGACTAAACGGCTCTCGGGCGTCTGGGAACCTTCTTTTCAAGCACTCGCGAACTTGTGTCTTCTCGAACTCTCCTCTGGGTCCCGTGCTCGCCAGAACTTAATGAAGAGACATCTACAACTGTAAGGAATCGACCGGCAGGGCAATAATTTCACTGGTCACGAAACGTTAGTATGATACAAATTACAAAATGAAGCACTCGACGGGAGGCACAATAAGTTACACGAATAACCTGCGCAAAATTTCAATACCATATATCTTTCTTACAAGGCCATCATCATACAAGAACAGAATTCGCAGAAACAAGAAATCAAATCAAGATTACCGTTCACACACACATGAGTGGAGGCGGATGATGAGAACATACAACTGAAAATATATTCGTGCGGAGCCAGATCGTAGATATATCAACACAGAAAAGAAGAACTAATATAATCCACCGAGGACGTTTTTGTTTTCCACTATTCCACTTTTCATGTAGCGTTAGTTATGCACTCAGGGATCCACGAAGCGACTTCTATGATAGAAGGTGATCGTAGGTGATAAAGATGTCGTGCGACAATTATGGCAGGAGAACCAATACATCGATTTACACACGACTACAACTCCAAAACCAGAAAGTCTTAGTCATATCTTCCACAATGACATCTCACATGCTGTTTAACACAGACATACTCGCTTCAGTTATCATATACTCGGAATATTCACAGAGAGTGCTCACTGTCTCACCTTCTACTTTATTTATTTATGGAGTATTGCGACCGGCACTTCTAACTATATACCTCCTCTCTTCATATATTAACCTCCTGGAATTAGCTCGATACGTAAGATGCGTTATGACTTATATCGGACTAAATCTGGACATATTCATAGAGCAGCCGAAATTTAAAGAACGACGCGTATGACGATTACACACCGCATAAAATAATCACTCACACTAAGCCACCTAGAAATGGTAATGATCCATACGACCACCTATACCTACACGCTCGAATAAAATAACACAAAAGATGATTGATATTTTCAAAGTAAAGATTATTTATTACAATCCCTGTTATATTAAATTACATTACCAGTGTGTCACAAGTGCTGACATTAGAACAACGTCGTCGTAACGATGGATTGCTTTATCATGATATCGGTCCCGTAATGGATGCAATGAACGCAACGTCCCCGAGAAGGACATCCTCTGCAGTTCGCGAGAGTCTTGTAGCGCAATGGAGAGAGGAACAGATATGTATAAGGAGTTGCCCTCCAGCTGAGATTAAAGGTGATGTGCTCCGCAAGATGGATTATGCGTCGATTGAGCTTTAACTCCACTTTGCCTACGTAGTGGGGGAGAAAACAAATTGTGCTCACAGGCACTCCGGCTCTCGGGTGTGCGGAAAGAAAAACCAATATTTTATTATTTTTCTCCTTGTACGTTAGATTGACCGTGTAAAGTGAATCGTTCAGAGCAAGGGTCACCACTGACATAGAACACATCCCCCCCCGTATCCTCTCCCACTCACCCCCCCCCTCCCACCACCCCCCCCCTACCTCCCACCCCCCTCCTTCCCTCCGCCCCCACGCCCCCCCCCCCCTACCAATCCATCGTAAGCTAAGAAGAGGTTTAGAAGAACCAGCCAGCGGCAGACATAAGCATCCGGGATACGAGTCTAATTCATCCCATACAAGGACATGCTCGTGTGCATAAATAGTGAAAACTCAATTGATGAGAATGTTATTCAGAATCAATCCTGATCTGTGCACAACACCGTTCACAGTAGGCTACTGTAATTCATGGCGGCACTAACTCAAAGACTGTAGGGTCATAGGGTGCTCGAGATGAAATACCAGGAAAATGACCATCTAATTCATGATACAGCTGGTAAAAGAACTATATCTCCTATGAATTGCGAAACAGCTACTAAGTTTAGTAATTAACTAAGATTGCAGCGAAGATAGAATTAAATCATGATAAAAAACAGTTACTCAAAGATATTATGTAATATCATGTAATTCATTCTCAGGTTGAGAAAGAATATTACAAGAATCAATGTAGTTAAGTAAAGATTTGGCTTGGTATTAGTCGGGTCGTAATATGTAACTCGGGATATCAGATGAGTAAGGAGTGAAGTTATCTATCGCCTTTTACTGACTAGAGCTCTAATATCAGGGAGATTGATTACTTTTTGAGAGGATGAGAGACGCCCTTAAACACGGACATATTTGCGTACAGCGATGAGTCAATCCATCTGAAAAATCAAGTGGATAAGGCATACCCTTTTATGGATTCTCAACACTTATTATGTTGAAAATTAGATAATTATATTATATATCTTAAAACCATAAATTCCATTTTAAAAATTGTACGTTCACTATAATATGCTTACTAAATCATCTTAATTAAACATCTAGATTAAGAAATCTCAGTAATTAAAGTAAATGATATAATAAACGGGAATCCAAAAACCTCTAAAGTACTAAATCTATAATAACCCCCTAGATAGGTCAACAATAAATATTAATTCATAAAATCAATGACTCCTTCGAGTAAATTCAACCTTACAGGCTATTAGGGTTTGGGATATGCTTAATTACATTACCTTTCAAGTTTGTATATATTTCAGATAACCCTCCTAAAAGTCCTAGATATACTAACATTATGTCTTAATATCATCATTCTACGAACTCCTTGGCACAAACGATGCATATTCAGCGCACCACACTAGACTAATAAAATAAACTTTCTCATTAGTGGAGAAGAAAATATGTTACTTTAAAATTACCTCTACCCTTATCTATTCTAGTTATATGGGGAGAGTTTATACAAAATATCATGACTATTACTTAATACATGTGTAAACTAATGCTACTATCTATACATCTGACCAAATGGGACATAGATTTAATCGTTTGATCTATTACATAAGTACTTAATTACCTCATCCAGATCGATGGAAAGACGCCAGATAGCAATTAACTCTAGAACTACAAATTGATCAGGTATTTAAGTTGTCCATCTGGGCTCTTCTAGATATTAAAACTTGACCATTGGATATAAATAAGAGAATCCCCCCGTTTAGGCGGAAAAATAGGCGGTGATAAAATAATAATAATTAAGTTCAATAATAACTAAATAATAATAAATATTATTATCTATTTATTAACTCATATTAATAGTTAATTATTATTTAATTGATATTATTACAATTTTAATTATTATTATTACACTACATACTAAATTATACAATATTAATATTTTTTATGTATGTTCATCAAATCTAAAATAATTCCTCAAAAGTATAGTCTATAAATCATAAGAATAATCTTATGTGATTTTAGAATAATATGCAGGAAATGTGCATCGAAATCAGTGTCGAAGGTTACTAAAAAAAAATTATATTCTAATTGTATGTAAGAGTAAGAAAACCGATTATGAAGGACTTCAAACAAGAGGTGAGAATACGTGCACACATTAGAGGTATGACACACCGCTCGCACGAGCTCCTGACTCCTCCACTCCGGAACGAAATAAGGTAAGGTTAGTAATAGAGTATACTAAGTAACCATGAGAATGAGAATAACAACGAAGGGGTAATATATCTCTCCGAATGGTAAGTGATTGTTTAAAAAACTGTCCTCGCAATTCTCAAGGACCACTGTATGACACTATGCGTCAATTCTGATGTGTCCTAGACAAGACACCATCTTCTTACACTAGCGATTCAACAACCACCGCATGATAAGAAGTAGGAGGTATACACTTTTACAGGATAAGAAGCTCTTTCGTTGTAGCAAAACTCTAAAAGAGTGTCAGAATACTGTGTACCTACATCGATGTTGCCACTATGCGAGAACGACTTTCTTGAGAAGAGAAGGCAGGCCTAGTGAATCTTAAAATGCTGAGAGTAGTGTAGAGAACTTCAATAAAAGGAACAGATCAAGCATATATATTAATATTGAAGTTTACTTATGCTTAATGAATTCGGAGTCTATTGATATTACGCGCATTCTCGTCATTCCCGTCTGACAAAATTTGATATTAAGATATAGCCTAATGAGTTAAACGGTGGCTTAACATTATTTAAAATACTTACAATACTCTTATTTCTTCTTTTATTGTCCGTATGATTGATATCTCTCTGATTTTGGCAGTTTGGTTCCAGTTCAAACCCAATGTCTAAGATTATAAAATATAAAACATTAACAAAGGAACTGTGTATCTTGTGTATTTTTGCTTATGGATAGCATTTCAACGAAGAAATTGCTGCCAAATATATATGATATATTCTCGAGAAAAATATTTATAAATTAGATCTCGTATATAGATTAGGATAAATTCACTATTGTGTCTTTACAATTTTCGTAGACCACTTGGTTAGTGTTACATAGAGATCTATGTATTATAATAGCGACCACCTGAATTTTCAGTTAGGCTTGCTTGCCTGTTTAATATTGTGAGACAGAATTAGGCGCCTAATAATAGATAAAACAAAAGAAAACATCTATATGGAAACTTAAGGGATACTGATTGGAATGTACACATTTATATAGCGAATAAGCAATTATAGTCTTTATCCGATTGTAACCAATATATATAACAATTATATGGATTCCTAGTACTTATTCCTTACCTTCGATTTTTAGGGTAATAAATGGCAATCATAACAGCCACCTTCATGATGACTCTTGTGAGATTTTCCAAGTAATACATGGATACAAAAATATTCTGAATGCAGTAATTCCATTTGCAATTTCAATATTTCCTACGCTTCACACATGCCTCATTCCTCCTGCTTAATTCCATTACATCATCTATCCCATAATCCGTCGTCTGTCCTCAAAACCGCTCATACCTGCCATACGACCTGACACCTTCATTGTTTTGATTCAAGATAACACGACCATCCTCATCAGTACCCTGTCCTATGATACCACTCGAATATTAACCAATTCAGTACACCACCTCCATTGAGCCGCCCCAATGAGAGACGTGAAGTGCGCCTATAAGTCGTCCAGCTCCTACTAATCTTCCTCTTTCTCAATCTTTCATGCTTACTCCCGAGATACAACCTATACACTAGGCCACACCACACCAGATATATTACAGAGATCCACGTGCACTTATAACATAGCAACACAGTCTCCTCGCAACAAACTACCAACACGTCACGTAAACTCCACTACTTTCACATTAACATGATCGTCGTACTGAATCTATGAATTTTAATTACTTTTCTCGTTTTTACTTGTTTTTACTCTTGGCTGACTTTATATGGAAAGTATCACGTAACAAACTTACGCACATCATCATCTATGTTTATTTTACTTATTTAATTCTGTCGGCATGTACGTATTAACTTATGGCTACTCTATCTCAGCGATTGAAGGATTTTCATTAATAGTCCAGGCTATTATTCTCGAAATCCCTGATCGACACGATGAATATTCAGTTCTTGTTATTTTTAAAACTTGTATCTATAGAAATTGTATGACGAGATTATATGAAAATTTTCGTCAGGTGTCATATCTTGGTAAGATCGAAGAGGTGAACGGCTACTTTTATTTTTACCTTGTTTCTATGTACTTTATAATGAATGTCATGATTTCAATTGATTTTACTTTATAACTTTATTATTGTAATTATTCACACTCTCCGACAAAATAATAACCCTTCGTCTCTACGGTTCCAATCGTTCTTCGTAAAAAAGTCTATGTTGACAATGTGCCTATATCTGTCTGTTTCCTCAAGCTCACTCACCCATTAGCATGATTTTTCAAGTGGAGTACTTAGAAATTAAATAATATTCAGTTAAGTGTTAAGAGCATAAAAGGTTAAAATTCACTGTTATTCTTTTCATCTACTATAATTTTAGGTACTTAAAGTTGTAATAATGCCATTATCATTTAATAGAATGATTATATATACAGTTAGATTTATCGATAACATATAATATCGAAACACATTTCGTATTAGTTCAACATTACACATTAATTTCTCTTGTAATAAATGAGTCAATAGTTTCTTAGCTCGGCCTCAAAAAGTCACGCCAACCCCGAAAGTAGATCAAAAAAATAATAACAGTTCTGAATACCTCTCTATGTAGACATCCAGGAGTACGACAGGTAAGAAACCGACTTTTTCCTTGTTAGCTTTCGAATCTTTGGTGGATTCCGGCATGTGTTAGGCGGAGAGGAGTATTATTGCATGCTGATTTCCGAGTCTTCACCACAGTGGAAGCACAACAGACCTCAGTATAGAGTTCTTCCGTGTATTTTATACCATTACTTTTACAACTGCTGGACTTACACACGCGTCCATATATTTGACCGTTGATTCCAACTGAGGCTGAGGCACGAGGGCGGGCTGAGATGTTGCGATTAAGCTCTTTATAATTACTTACTCTCTCCATATACTGCGTATTTCCTGTTTATCTTCTCTTTAACTCCCCAAAGAAATCGATATTAACGGTTTGCTTTTCTCTCAAATATATCCTCTCAGGATATATATCTCCCGTTAAGACTAATGAATAATTATGGTTCAATGTGTGTTGTATGCTGTGGTGATTAACTTGTTAATAGAAAAGGAAATATTAATCTTGCCGATTGTATATGATTCGGTCTCGCAATATTTAACGATTATCATTGTTCCGTCTGGGAGAAAAGCAGTGTATTCATCTCCGCATATGATATTAGCAGCATAAGAAACGAGTAGCCTATAAAATATCCAAAACACAGAAGCTCTTAGTGTGATAGTGTTAATATTAAGCATTAATATAATGGTTTCGTTATTTACTATTGTATAATAACAAAACTCTATCAGCGCTCAGAAGATATATTGGCTGATACTTTAGACACTATATATTACATCAACAACGTATGGTTTTCTCGTTGCTCTCTTAAGGCCTTTTGGGCATGTGTGGGTATCAACAGCGATGTGCTTGAATTATAATTCACTCAACACAGTGTCGACCAGTGAGTGTACGTGTCGTCCTCCCACCAAAGCCAACAAAAAACTCGTTTGATTGTATTTAAGAGTTCAGACATCTTGGGGTGCTAATATACAGCATACATCAGGCAATATACTACATGACGTAGGGTAAGTTTGGGAGGCATAAATTAAGGATATACCAGAAAATAAAACAGAGAAATAAACCAACAAGATCTGGCTGAGGTACACATTAACAACCCTGCCTCTCGCGTAAATAATTTCAAAAGCTATATTTTCTTAAAATCAGGAATTCTAATTCTTGGTTTTATTTATCCAATAACATCGATAACAAGTTCCCTGTACACAGCCCAAGTTCATTACACATACACATACACGCAATACATTATATAAGTACCAAGTATTCAACGTTCGGTGGGGCCTAAAATACTGGCGGATGGGTTCTAACACCCCCCCCCCCCCTACAAAAAGAGGTTGTCCAGGATGTTGGAACCAAAACTATATGCTGTTGTGGCACCAGTCCAAATCTTCGGGAATGGCACACCTTGTTGGTCCCATTGTATGTATTGAAATAAAAACTGTTTAAAATTATTAGCATTTGTTTTGAAAAATTTCGATATCATTCTATAAGATTACTTTATGTTGAAGATAAAAATTTTAACTAAAGATATTATTTTTAGTACTTGAAAACATGGCCACGTGAAAAGATTTTTTGGATTAGAGAGAGTACTAATATCATATAAATTAAACTAATAAAAAATTAGATTGAAAAGTAGTTATGTGAATCACAATTAACGTGATTCTTTAAACGCTACTTTCATAAAAATAACCAAAGACGATTTGGTATAACGTTAAAATCTATCAATCAATCAATCAATTAATCGGGGGATTTCTAGTAAGATGTTGATGTTCTATATATTGTAATAAGGTAATCAGACGAGATGGTGTCACTTTGGACATATTATTCGTGTTTTGTTGTCATTAGAACGTTGCTCTAGGTCCTGCATGTTTTATCATCAGGCGCTATTTCGTTTCTAATAAAAAAAGGAACATCTAAGATTATGAATGCACAATTTCATATGTTAATTTATTCCCTCTTATCTGGGAAGATTCTTCTAATGGAGAAGTCATTATTTTGTTAATTTAATTATGTTTACACATTTCATAATAATTCAGAATATGATAGCTCACATAACGTAAACAAATCGCATATGCTTTTATGTATAACAAATGTATAACACAATTATATCGATTAATATATGGATAGGGAAAACAATGCAGATATAAATCAGTCTGTTAGTATATTTTTACATATCAGAGTAAACGAAAAAAAAATTTAAGAAATCTAAGCTTACCTTATTCTTTTCATTGTTTTCAGAGTATTTACCCGTTACTATTATTTTATTATTCTTACTCTTTTTGAGTCTTCACATCAGAGCATTAGTGATGGTCTTTCCCTGGAGTTGAGTGACAGCAAGTTCTCCCAGTCTCCAGGACTCTTCGAGTATTATGGCAGATTGCAGCATGCAGTGTTTCTGATGGTTTCAATCCTTCCTCATGATTTCCAAACTTTTTCAAACCCCTTTTCTAATCCTTTTTGACCGTTCCAAGTGCACCAACCACAATTGGGTATCACTTCAACTTTCAATATTCCATAACTTTTTCAGTTCTCTTGCAAGGTCCAGATTATTATATTATTTATTATTTATTTTATTATTATTATTATTATTATTATTATGTGATCATCATTGTAGTAATGGACATGCTCTCCTACGGGTGATCTCTTTACTGCATTATCTAACGAGACACAAAACCTTGAATCAATTTGTTTTGGTTTCGTTTGGTAGTTTTTTATGTTAATGCCAAAATCATCCTTGCAGATAGTAGTAGATAGTAGTAGCTAGTAGAATTTAACCCATAGATGGGGGATAAGATATATTTTCTAAAGTTTATTAGTCCGAAGGTTAACGTAGTATCACGGCTGAGTTCAAATTCACTTACTTACGTTTAAGCATTCCGCCACGTGACTATCGAGGTCTTGTTTTTGTTAATTTTTCTCCAAGAATACATATATTACTTATAAAAGATTAAAGGAAAATAAGAAAGTACATAAAAAATACTTGATGCTTATAAAATATTACTTAAAGTCACTTAAAGTTCATTATGATGCATGCAATCGTAATTATCAACTAAGTTTTAGATATTATATTCATTATTTTTATTTACTAAGCTCAAAAATACCCCGTGCATTATCAAGATTACTCCCTGTAATCGTCCAGGTCGAAAGGATCTAATTCCCCCTCAAGGCCACTACGCCCGCACACTGGAAGAATAATCAAAGTTCCAATTACCGTCGAATTGGGAAGATATGGCAACAAACGGTTGTAACCCATACAACCCGAATAGTCACTAGGTCTACTGCAGAATGATTATTGTGTAGTTTTATAAATACCATGTCATTCTGCAGTAGACTTTTCGACTATTCGGGTTTGTATTGGGTTACAACCGAGTCGTTGCCATGTCTTCCCAATTCGACGGTAATTGGGAAAATTGATTATTCTTCATCTCCCATCCCCCAATTGCGGCGGCGTAGTGGCCTTTGAGGGGGAATTAGTCCTTTTGACCTGGACGATTCACAGGGAGTAATCTTGATAATGAACGGGGTTATTGTTGATGCCATTTGCTTAGGGGGTTAGAGGACACTGGGTGAGGCTTGGT
Organism: Doryteuthis pealeii; assembly: GCA_023376005.1. Classification (NCBI taxonomy): domain Eukaryota; kingdom Metazoa; phylum Mollusca; class Cephalopoda; order Myopsida; family Loliginidae; genus Doryteuthis; species Doryteuthis pealeii. The sequence continues at coordinate 67,399,843 of CM042158.1, forward strand.
CCGTAGTTGAAGATATCCATTCTTTTTGGTTTGGTGGGACATCCTAAAATATGGTTTAAGGGGCTCAGGCAAGCACTAGGAATCAGGGACAGGGCCACTGGTGCTTGGAGCTCTTGGAGAATCACGATTCCGCAATGTGATTCTACCTGATCCATCAATCCTGATTCAGTATTGGTGATTGGGAGTGTTTCGACAACTCTGCCCGTTATGTCCCACCGACGGTTGTTTGGACGTTGTGTCTCCCTTTTGAAATGGATACAGTGTATGTGCTGTGCGATTGTATCTCTCTATTAGCAGTGCATTCCGCTGAGATAGGCTAATTTCGCGGTTCTGACCGCTGTTATCCACTTAGTATGCGGTTTATATAGTGCAAGTTGGAATGGTATGAAGTCACGCAGTCGTCGGTGGAGAAGGAGTTGTGCAGGGGATAGTCCGATGTTCTGAATGGGTTGTGTTCCGACATTGAAGGATTGTCCTCGCAGCCTGGCATTATCCAGAGATCCCTGGGGTCCTGTGTTGCCATTCACTATCCTTTTGGCTGTCTTGACGGCTAACTCTGCTCGACCATTGGATTGTGGATAGGCAACAGTGTTGGATGGTGAATCGATATCTTAGGGTATTTTCCTTCAGTCGAAATAGCCGGGATTTTGGATCTAAATGATTTATCCGAAGTCGAGAGGGTCAGGGACACCAAGTGAGATATCGAACTCACAGTGGTCTAGAAATCTAGTTTGCCAACCATTACAACATTTGAAATGTCCGTCAGACAAAATAAAAGAGAAATGGTTTGATATCAGTTCCCGTATCACGCACATGAGTGAAATATTTGCCCGTTTTAATTATTGAATAACATTTCATATTAAATTAATCATTGTACTAGAAATGAGTTATATCATTTGACACCAGACCTGATATTGACTTGACATTTCTAGGTCTTCAGTCGATTGTCTACGTTTGTATTAGCGATATTTGAGGATGGGTTTAGATTGTTGGTTTGATTTTATTGAATTTAACGGCATGTCAACCCGTATAGGTTTATTTTAAGCATATCAGCTATATTAATTGCGTTCAGTGTATATTTATATTAACGTTTTTCTGTATCGTTTCTTAAGAGATTTGTTTTAAATATTGTACACAGTTATATCAAATTAGAATATTTTAATCAGATATGTTGACCCATAGATTCAAAACTAACAGGTACTACAACTCCGGTCAGGGTTAATCTTGGGTTAATTAAAAGGGATACGTTTTACAGATACACTTTATTTGCAGGGGTTTTGTTGGTCTACCTTTTCATTTTATGCTATATATATATATCATGTTGACAAACACTCGTAATAGTTGCTGTTTGATGATTTTAATGTTACAATTACGTGAAACTTTAAGTAACGTAATTTGATTTCATTTTCTGTCATTTTTTTCCGGCTATATTTTTGTTTCGGATCACTGAGAGATTTTTTAGACATTAATTGTTGCATTTTTATAACAGGTTTTCGTAATATATATATATATATAGATATATGCATATTTATATAACACACACACTCATATACACACACACACACAAACACACTCACAATTATTATATATATATATATATATATATATATTATATATATATATATATATATGCGTGTGATCGTTCAATAGAGTGAGTGAAAAATGAATAAAGCATTATAAATCGAAATACTGAAGCTATTATACGCAGTGTCGTTAAACATTGATAGTTTCACTCTGCATTCTCGTTTTTTCTCACAATCTCCATTTTAGTTTTGTAAAATTGTACGAGGTGACGTTAAAAAAAGACTTCTCTCGAGCCATTACCCAACTTGTCACTTTGTAAGCAGAAATAATCCTCTTAGTGACACACCATTCGGCAGAGACGCGAAGACATAAAAGGAATTGTGCTACTTGATCGAATTAACGCTATAATGGAAGAAAACTGGATGGAAAAGAAGAGGAAGAAAATAATATTTTGCAGGTTATAAGAAGAACACATTAGAAAGAAGAGAATGGTTCTAAATGTGGAGGAAAAACAATGAAAGTATTTTGATAAAAGACAACGTACAAGAAGAGGAGGAGGAGGAGGGGAGGAGGAGAAAGGAGGAGAGGAAGACGAAGTAAAAGGAAAATACGATTAAAATAGTTCCACTGAGGATGATAATGAAGAAGATTAAGAAAGAAAAAGAAAAACTTTAAGAGAATGAGTAAAGTAATAAGAAGATTTTGCGAAAGTACATTAGGAAGAAAATGAAGAGTTCAAATGAACAAAGAGTGAAAAATACATTATTTAAATGATTAATATTTCGAAATGAATGTTGCGTAAAAGAAAAACAAAATTGATATTAGGAATATGCATGAAAATTCACGAAGAAAAAAATTTGATTGAATTTTAAAAAAGAAGAGAATAACGAAAGAGATATAAGTAAAAAAAGAAAAAACGGACAGTGAAAAAAGGAAAGAAAAAGTGAATTAATGAAGTAAACGATGCGATATAAGAAAACATAAACTATGATGGAAAGAAAATATCTGAAAGTTAACAATGAAAAAAAAGGAAAAAAAGATGAATAAAACAATGAAGGAAATAAAAATCTGCCTGTTGAAAAAAGGAAGGAAGGGAATAAAAATACATAAAACTATAAGGGAAAAAATATGCATGTTAACTGTGAAGTAAGGAAAGAAAGATAAATAGAACTACAAAATAAAGAAAAAAATTCAGGTTAACAATAAAGAAGAGAAAGAAACATAAATAAAAAGACAATAGAAAAGATGAAAATGAAAATTCCCGCAAACAAAAGAAATCAACAAAAAAAAGTTAGTTTCGAACATAAATGTGCATTAAGTGTTGAGCCTTTTGTGATTGCACTTCGAAAAATATCTCGGTGAACACGGAAAGAAATCGAAGGGTACTATCCTCATCTCTCTCGCCTCCTACGCCCAAGGAATCTAAAAGGTATAATTAAATTTAGGTGTGCTTATGTTGTCGCTACCCAAAGGGGTTGACGTTGCTAAACACGGTAGAGGCAGAATTGAAGCAAACAAATGAATCAGTTTTCCATTTGATTGATTGAAAGGAACCGGAATAAATGAACAGAAAATATAGGCGATGAAATACCATTAAAAAGACGGCAAGTTCGATGACAAGGAAAAGTTGGCTGGGAACAAAGTTCGATTGGAGGAAAATAGATTATGTTTACAATATAATCCACGTTAGCTTATCCTTAAAGTCCATTGTTACCGAAACTAAAACATTGTCACTCATTTACTATTACACACTATCCCCCTCTTTCTCTCTCTCTCTCTCTCTCGCTTTTTTCTTCTATTTATCTCTCTCGCTCTTTCTCTGTCTCTATCTGTCTGTCACGCACACACACGAGCCCAAACATATATATATACATATACTATTCTATTTACCAATTCATAGTGACACACGTGCACACTCACGAAAAAACTCACACACACACACACACACACATATATATATATATTATCCTATTTTAATTATCCGCAGTGACACACACACACACCGATAAAGAGACAGACAGACAGACAGTAAGACAGACAGACACACACACACACACACACACACACAAATGCATATAAATACATGTGTGTGTATCTCTTTGTTTGGCTGTATGTCTGTCTCTTTATCTGTGAGAGTGAGACAGAGACATGAAGATGAACCCAAAAGTACTTTAACCTTCTACAACATAAAGAAATCCTTCTTATTAAGGTTTAAACTTTCCCTGTCTCTCTCTCTCTCTCTCTCTCTCTCTCTATATATATATATATATATATATATATATATATGTGTGTGTATATATATATATATATATATATATGTGTGTGTGTGTGTGTGTGTGTGTGTTTTAGTCATCCACATACAGTCCTGGTACGACTATCTTGGTCTTTTCTTTTTTCAACTTATTTTCCCCACGTGATGTTTGTTAGTATATTTTTACAATCAAACTATTTGCTGGTGTTTCTCTTACCGCAAGAGTTTATATATATATACCTCGCACACACACACACACACACACACACACACACACATATATATATATATATATATATATATATATATATATTATATATATATATATATATATATATACATGAGAGAGAAAAGAAAAAGATTACTAGGACACGAAATGAAAAAATATGTTTTATCCCGTGTTCATTTCTGTCTTGCTAAATACAGATTCAGTCTGGATACACACACATACACAGACACAGACACAGACACAGACACACACACACACACACACAACACACACAACACACACACACACACATCTAATATATAAAACAGAGATTTTGGTATGTACGTGTCGACGTATAACAAAAAAACGGGAGGTCACTCAGATTCAAAATCTTGCATACACATTGATATCGTTCTAACTAAGAAAAACTCCAAATTTGGTTATTGATTTTTAATGATTAAGGGATTTAATCGATTAATTAATCCAAAATCACCCAATTTGCGGAACTGTCCGTATATCAGCCCCTCCTGATAATAAAATATTGTCTCTGCCTGCTTATTGTTAAAGCGATAACAGCAGCGAAGTTTTGATTTTAATGAATTAATTTTGCAGTCTAAGTCGTTCAACTCCGAATTTATGGACTATTTATGGTCAAATCTTTAATAATTTTTATATCGTTAGAAAGATAAGAAAATACTCTTTCAAAATATGTAATTTGTGTGAGTTTTTATCAATTGAATCACTTTTTACAGCGAGTTAAAAAAATTAAAAAATGGCTTCGGATAGCCACACTGCCTATGATTATTGCGATACAAGCAGTGCAGTCTATATCAGTCAGATCGGAATCTCTTACCTATTTAGGATCAAATCTTTAAAATATTTATATCTTTAGTAATAAGATGAAATAGTCTTTCTGAATATATAATTTGTATGTGTTTTTATAGATTTTTTTTTTTTTTTTACAGCGAGTTAAAAAAAAAATACTACGTATAGCCGATAAATAGGCGATAATACGAATAAGGCAGTTCGGAATCTCTTAGTCTTTCTGAATATGTAATTTGTATGTGTTTTTATAGATTAAATTATTTTTTACAGCGAGTTTGTCCATATTCTTAAATTGTACAGTACACTCATTTTAATTTCAATTTTTGTAATGCATAAAAATTGTAGAAAATCAAAATGCACGCTTTACGGTTACATTATTAAAAAAATATTTTAATCGTAAATAACAGTATCATGAAAATCAGTTTACGTCGTAAGTACGGTTACATATTTGTATAAATTAAACTAAGATTTTCATTCGAATAAAATGACTTTTAATTCTTTAATTTATTTATTAATTTTTATTGTTAGAGTTTTAAAGGGTTAAAAATAACAATAAGATTGACGAATTTCCTTAGAAACTGTTTTTCTTTTGGTTCGTTAACTAATTATTTTCTCAAACCACGATAAAAAAAAACAAAGGTTACTAATACGGACAAAATCCGGTGTTTTATCTTTAGTCGAAGGCCCGACTGGAGATAAGTAGTCAATTATTTGTAAGACGAAATTTATTTCAAGTTTATCTGACAATATCCAGTTATTGGAACATTTAAAAAAAAAATTATATGTAAGTACGAAAAATTGTAAGCGCTTTGTTTATCAAAATGACATGATTCGTTAGTAAATTACCCGAAAAGTTGATAAAACAAAACAACTAACAACCAACATTTAAATTATTATTCAAAATACAATTTAAAATATTCCTCAGAATTTGCCTTACAAATTAAATTTTAAGTTTTATGATTTTACTCTTTATTGTGAAGTCAATAAACATCGCTGAGTTTATAGTGCAACTTTTCAGTTCTGAAAAATTGGCATGTTTAAATAGAGATTTCATAGGTGACATTTGAACTTTTATGAAAATTGATGTTTTGTAATTAATATAAATTTTGTAATAAAACTTAATTTTAACTATAGGGGTTAGGGGTTAGGGTTAGGGGTTGGGGTTAGTTTAATGGGAAAATAAATAAATAATTTGGGTTCCGTTCAAGCGGTTCCGATATGGGGGATCAATTTACTATAAACTTATACGAGGAAATGAGCACCCGTGAATACTCAAATAATAATGAACTTTTAAGAATTTTTTTTCAATCTGATAGATTGGTGTGTAATCGATAATAATCAACTGAAGGGGAAAAATAGATGGGGGGGGGAGTCCAGATAATCAGGTCCACCAAAACGTTTTTAAACAATGTTTTTAAAATACTAGGTACCACCAATTTTACCCTGTGAAATTTACCCCCCCCCCCTATATTTAACACTATGAAACTTGCAGAAAAATTAATATTTTCTTGAAAAATCTTTTTCCATTTGAAAGAAAAAACATTAAATAAACTCCTGATGATTTTTTAACTTTTTTTCAGCTTACGGAAATAATGAAAATTATAATTGAAAAACAATGTTTTCATTTTTGCACTGTTAAATCAACTGAAAATTAACGTAGCTAAAAACAAGTTACGATAAGAGTTTTTTTTAAATTCTATGAAAAATCAATTAATTATAAATAATAACAAAATATTTCCGTTTTATTGAAGATGGCCTAAACTGATCAATTGGTAGTCCCTATAATACTATCTTAGGTTTTAGCAAAAATAGATATTGCAATACGAAGAATTTAAATTTTCGATTCTCAGCTTCTTTTTAAACTCAACATGCAATTAAGAACTAAATGTGAATTGTTGTCATGTACAAAAAATTTAAAACAATAACAAACAAATATACAAACGAATACTTTCAATTTGTTGTATAATAATATGAAATAATTTTAAACTATAAAACAGAAAATACAAATTCTGAAATATACAACTTCTCAATGATTTTAGTTTCAAGAATTATTTTCCTCTTACCCCCTCTCTAACTACTGTCTTCCACATTCTCTCTCACTCCCTGGTGATCCAAATTTCATTTTAGTCCGGTCATGGACCGGGTACTTTAGCTAGTATATATATATATATATATATTATATATATATATATATATATATATATATATATTATACACTATTTTTTAAATCGTTCCGAACAATAACAAAAACATCTACAAAACACAGATATATTTCACATATTATTTCATTAAGTTGATAAACTGCGAAAAATATCGTTGGGATTTTGTTTTGTTTTAGTCAGTGTTACTTATTGATATGAATATGTTTTTTATGTATGAGGATTGTTTAGCAAGAATTCTATTAGAATATTCTCCCCCTCCAGGTTGAATATATACAAATCAAATTGGCTTAATGAAATAAATTAAAAATGTTTAATGAAATGAGAATAATTATCCCGTTGAAATTTAAAAAGTTAAATTCTTTACAATACGTTATGACTTGAAGCAATATATCTTCCCAGTAAAAGCTTCCCCTGAGTACAAGCCAAATTAGGCTTCTTTACATTAAATTATCAAATTAGAGACACTCTTCGCATAACGGTTATCATCCTAGGAAGGGGATTCGGCTACCTGCGATCAAATCGTGAAGAAAGGTGTGTGCGCTACTACCTTTAAAATAGTAATATTCCGTATATTCTCACTCCAGCTATGGGTAAATAGTAGGGTTTTGGGGACCATTTAATCATGTTGTGGAAACCTGTCAACGTCAAGGAAAACTAGTCGTACATCTGCAGAGAGATGGATTGCCAGGTAATCCATTCCCATTCTACTTGGGCTGAACTCCCAGGACCAAAGCAGTCACTTACCTATATACATATATATTATACTAAAGCTGAGTGAATCAATGATTGTTTCATAAAGGCTTTTTTCCTATTTAGTTTAATGACACAAAATACATGGTACAATATTCCTTAGTTCTGGGATTGAGTTATGTTTGAAAAAATATCCATTTTAATTGGTTCTTATTATTCATAATTTGCAATTATGTCGAAAACTGACTCGTCTCTTATTTCACATTCTGCCTGTCACTTTCCCCCCTCTCTATATATATATCTTGATTAACTACTCTTTATATATGTTTATTTCAAATTATAT
>CM042158.1:67410345-67439605 GCA_023376005.1 Doryteuthis pealeii
TATTTCATATGACTAAGTGTTCACAGAACCATATTAGTTAAGTGTTGAACTGCAATAAACTGCTTTGTGAGTGCAGATATATTAAATAGTTCTGCGTAATTAAATGTTAAGATATATATTTATTTTGAAATAGTTTGTGTGAAGTGATAACCGAAAGCAACCACTGTAGTACATTTCTTCAACTTTAAAAGTCCCCTGGTACAGTCTTTTGCCTGCAACTGTCCATGTTGTTTGGAGGTATGTCTTAAATAATAAGCAACTGCCTTCTCCCAAGATCTTACATACGGGCTAATCACACTCAGCGCTGCCCGACCTGTGAGGAATTTGTATATTCAACAGGGGTGACAGTAATCTGTCTACGAGCCACTCCTCAAGACGAGGATGTGCATTCACTACATTCCACCCCACCCCGCACAGGCTAGACATATACGGTCGCACTTACTTCTTGGGGTGAGACAATATTCTAGTCCAGATATTTTTCAAATATCTCTACGCATATGGCGCCTGGTGTGGTGTAATGATTATTAAGATGCTTCGATTCTCATTGGGTGCCGTATATTTTAGGACTTGTGTCACAACTAATCTAAGCTTAGTTAAAGGGGACACCGCTTGTGGTGAAATAGTTAGCAAGATAGACTAGCAAACAATTCCCAGTGAGCTTGAGTCTCAATGGGTGTTTCATACATCCTGATATGTAACACAATTATGCAAAGCTTAATAAATAATTAAGAACATCCCGCGTTGTATAATTGTTAGCTAGACAAGTTAACCATTTCTACTCAGTTTCCCTGGGTGCCTCATTCTACCAGATTTATGCCACACCTTAGCCAAGCTTCGTAAAGAAAGTCATCTCTCGTGGTGAAATCTTTATGAAGCTAAAATTGCAAATTATTACGAGTGAGTTTTTTGTCCTCTTGTGTGATCTATGCATCCAGACTTGGTCCACAGCTAAATAAATCTTAGTAAATAACAATATATATTTGCATACACACACACTCACAAAATACATTAATTTAGTATACATCATATTATCTTAAACTTTATGTTTTTATATTTAATAATCAATAACATTTTAATTAATACTTTATTTTTAACATAACATTTTATCAATTGCTAAAATATTCATTTTATTTCGTTTTTATTCTTTTTCACATTTATTTTAAAACAATACATGAACGATTTATGTACGTCCGTGTTTACTGGGAACTAATAATGAAGTATATAGAATTTATATTTTTGCTGACAATACTGTTAATGAACTTTTTAGATTTAACACACTTAAAAGGTTTTCAACTAAAGCCTTATTATGGGATGAATATATGAAATATCCAATATTATTCAATGAATTAAATACTATCAAATACTAGAATATTATTTTCATTAAAGTATACGGAAATATAAAATCGGTGAGATAATCAAATCACCTTAATTAACATAATTAATATCTTTAATATAACTAAACTAAAAAGATTTTTGTTGCAATGGCCAAAAATAATCATCACACCTACGACTTTTGCTTGTTTTTTAAACTGGGATTTCATCTTAAGCCGAAGACCTAACGATGTAGCAGTGATTAAAATGAATATTAATTGCAGTTTCATACTACATGAAAAGAGGTATTCATATTGTTTATTTACCAATTAAAAAGCCCTTTAAATAAGTATATAGGATACCAATATGACCAGATCTCAACCTTTGAAATATCCATTCAATGTTCATTTCTGTAAGCGCAAATACAGCTCCAGTCTTGATAGTTATTCCAACATACCTTGTACAAAGTTTTCAGGGCATTTCTTAGAATATATGGGTGCGCAATTAAGTAGAGTCCTGAATATTTGTACGCCATTTACTGAAGGCATTCTTTCGGTTCATAAGATAAAATAGTTTTACAGTTCTTGGCATATACTTGAGGGGGATGAATGCATCTACAATACTCCTTTTCTTTTTTATGGCCAAAACCAGGGTTTGGAGATTGTATGTAATTGTAGTTTGGTGACACTATATCAGTTTCTCTGTGGTCAACTAGAACTGAAGCAATGATCTTTTGAAAGTTGTGAAAATGACCATAATAATTTGGGGCAATTCTCGTAATATTGTTCGATTTCAGCCCCGCTTCTTAATGTCACACCCTTGCGGGGAAAAAAGAGTAGATAAACAGAACAGGTTAAATCTAATCAAGTAAATCAAAGAAAATAACACAATATTTAATTTCAAGATTAAATATTGTATTATTTTATTTTACATTTTTTGATTCCCACGAATATGTTTCGATTATTTTATAAACATCTAAGTAATTGTTGTACCGGCCGTTCCTACAGTGGAGAACATGCACCGGTTCTCACTATAAATAGTGAGACACCGAGTGGAAAGGGAGCACTGTTCCCGTTAACGACAATCTAGTCGTACATGTACCATTAATTGTAAATACACTTGTCTTATTTTACCCCATCTCGACTTGACTTCTTTTTACTGTTGGGACTAACACCACAACAGTAATTAATAGAATATTTCGTTATGTGATATCTAAATGCCAAATTCAAAATGATCTGAAAACACAAAATTCGAGACCTGACTCATTTGTATATTTTGTAATTGACCTGTTAAACTGTGTATCATATCCGAAAGAAAACAAATATATATTTAGTATTATCTGCGTTATTCGGACTAAATATATATTTTGTATAAAAACCACGTTATATTTTCACAAAGCTTGTGTACAAGCAGAATCATCAGGTAAAAACACGCTATCATGTGTGTAAATTTATTCATTGAACATACCCGAATAAGATTTCTCAATGTTCTCATTGATTATTCCAAGTGACTACATTGACTAGCTAAAAGTATTCATTCAAAAGGCAACTTAATAACATCCAAAATAATTTGTCATATTTGCAAATAATCGCTCTACTCTTACATTATGTGCGTAACGGTTATCGTAGTAGTGGATGGACTCGGCTACTCTAGTTAAAATCCTAAACGAGGCTGTTTGAATTTCCCCTAGCACTAATTATCATGGGAACAGGTATCTACTGAAATTCCATTTTCTAGTTATGGGTGAATGGTATGTCCAAAAAAGGAGCACGGTTCACCCAGTGAAGTTGTAGATTTGAAAGGTAATGGGCTTCACTAGGATATTCCAGCCCAAAACACGTTATATGACTGTCACTTTCACGACCAAAATTAGGCTACAGCGCCAGTGAGATAGACTCTAACTAAATTGCCTCAGTATAAAATGTTTATTGTACAGGACGTTTCACATGGACTCACTCTTTTACTAAGTGGGTAATATTTTCCCCAGAATCATATAATAGATAATTCTTTGAATTAATTATGCACTAACTGTAATTGAAATAACAGTCAATATTCTGGTGAGATAGAATAAAAGCGTATATACTATAAAATAACATTTTATGTTTGCTTGATGTTTTATAGAAGAACAAATGGTTTGGTGAACTTCTTCGGATCCTATTTTTTTTTCAGAAATGATGTGTCCCATATAGAAGGTTTCTTAAATGATGAAGGCGTATCTAACAATAAACAATAATCAGCACTGGGCATCTTAGTTCAAGACTGATTGTTTAGCCTTGAAATGAAGTTGGTTTTTTTTAAGTCATGTGGTTTAATAAAATTATTAACCATATCAAAAATCTCATTATATTTATAGATAGCTACAAAAATTTAGATAAAAAAATGGCATTGAATTATTGCTAAATAAATACTAAAAATCGAGACCACTATAAAAAATGTTTAAATCGAAAGATTTCTTAAATTTCACTTGTTAAATTAAATAATATTACATTACAAAATGCTGAGAAAAGTTAATCAAGATTATATTAGTAAATCTCATTTATGTCAAGACTCCTGTTGGAAGGGCATAGAATAAGCTAACCGCACCTACCTCAGAGGGGTAGGGTCCCCAGAAGGGGTTTTATCTGTATGATACTAAAGTGTATGTGTTGATGAAACTCCAGTTCTGGAAATTTTTGGGAGTGGGAATTACTTATTCATTACCATTACTCTCGGGTCCACTCTGTTCATTTATGAATCGAATATATATGTTTACATATTAATTGAATGTGGTAAACCTGGCGCAATCAAAAACACCGTTTCGAAACAAATACACAAAATGTAAATATGAATAAAAATACAACGCGATTCCCTAGATTCTAGGCATAAAATAATACCAGACGGGTTGAAATGCCTTTAAAATAGATTAATCATTTATGTCAGTTAGATTTATTGTTTAAAATATTTGTTATTCTTTGTAACTATTTTGTGTAAATAAAATACACACTGTTTAGAAGAAGAAAAAAAGAAATACGTAAAAAAGGTTTCGTATTTCTCAATCTCACAGTGACAGTAATGCTACTTTTGATATTGAAGCCTGCGCATTGACCAATAAGAGGTATCAGTCGAACAGCAAGGAAGTCTATTCCCCTTTTCACCTGGGCTAGACCAGATAATTTTTTGCTGATGTGGAGTACTACACCTACCGACAGCTCTCAGATTTTTACCGCACAAATCATATGGGCCGAACTATGCTACTCACAGGAAGAGTTGGCGAGAACTTTAATCGAAATGGTACCTTGCGATACCCAGGTGATTCTTATACCGACTGAGTAAACCTGCCCTATATGAATATGTAGTAGTCAAAGAATAAGCGCAATTCTTATATACTAATGAAATTTCACTTGTTAACGGAGTTTTAATTGTTAAATGTTCAGTAAGTGATGATACTTTATAAATTCCTTTCAATTGTATAATGATCTTTAAAGGTAAAATACAGATAAAATTGTTGTAGAATAAAATCAACCTTTTATAAGAAACTTGTAGGAGTGTACTTATTAATATGCTACATTGCACAGATTAAGAGAGAGAAAGAGAGACAGAGACAGAGACAGAGACAGACAGACAGACAGACAGACAGACAGAGAGACAGGCAGACAGATGCAGAGAGAGAGAGAGAGAGAGAGAGAAGAGAAAGAGAGAGAGAGAGAGAGAGAGAGAGAGAATATGTGTGTATGTGTTTATGTGTGTTTGTTTATGTGTTTGTGAATAATTATCAGTATCTGTTTTTTTTTTCATGGCATATATAGATGTATATATTCATCAACCTATTTGCAACGTGCAATACGGAAAAAGGGGCCACTTGCTAAGACTATAACCGTTATGCAACGCACCTCATTTGGTCATGACAAATAAATTTCGAATATAAATTGTAAATATTGTATCTAAAATATTCCTGTTTTTTTATCTCAAACTTGTGATTAACTGATTATTCGATTAAAATCAAATAACTTCAGTACTAATTTGGTAGATTTCATATATATCCAGAAGAATAAATAATGCCCAAAGTTGAGATTATATTTTCCGTTTGTTAAATATCAATGCGTATACTTACTGGAAGGTGGCTATTAATGAATAGAGAATATGTCTATGTTTTTTGGGGGGTTTTTTGTTTTGTTTTTTGAGGGGGGTACTAAACGATAAAAGTAAACAAATTACAATGAAGAGAAAACGACTAAACCATCATCCAATACAAAACATATCATTGCGTAAATTGTTTCTGCATTTGTTTTAATATTTGCTTTTAAACAATGAAATATATTTTTAAGACAGCTTGATAATAACAAACACTATTTCTTATCAAACATATCCTATGTTTAAGTTCTTAGACAGACAGCAAAAACACACGCAGCTATATATATATATATATATATATATATATATATATATATATATATATATATATTATCAAAAGGTACACGGTATGCGTATGTGTGTGCCTGTGTGTGAGTGTGTGTGAGTGTGTGTGTTTATGGATGTGTGCGACCACGGTTTTTTTTTAATAATAGAAGTATATATATATATATATATATATATATATATATATATATATGTGTGTGTGTGTGTGTGTGTGTGTGTATATATATGTGTGTGTGTATGTGTGTATGACCATTGATAGTTAAACTATTATATACATATATATATGTGTGTGTGTGTGTATTTGTGTATCTGTTTTAATGTGTGTAAGTGAGAGAGAGAGAGAGAGAGAGAGAGAGAGAGAGAGAGAGAGAGAGAGAGAGAGAGAGCATGCGAGAGATTGCTAGTGAGAATGTGTGTGCGAGTGATTTATTTTGTCCTACTATCTCTCTATCCAAGGATGGTTGTAATTGTATTTATGTTGATATCCGTGAGTGTATGCATATGTATTGTTATTCCTAATGGATGTATATCCTACCTTTATATCTATTTTATACCTATATTAACCCACAGTAATTCCTTCTATTATATACATGTTTAAGATATACTTTTTTTTAACCTGGAAACAAAACGTGTTGATATTCATCATGAAACCTCTTCAGACGTATTGTTCTTTCAATTGTGAAGACATTGTGAAGAAAAAGTCACAAACAATAGATGCGATCAAATACTTTATATTATCAACAACAAAAAAAATTTGAAAAATTCTAAAACATAAATAAAAGAAAATCATTGCAACTATTAATATTTCTCAAAGACTTCAAATTAAATCCTTTCAATGGGAGTAGTATTACAAACATTTTCGTTACTCACCAATCTATTCACATGTATGTTTGTAAGATAAAAAAAAGCATTGTTTCAGTGAAGGGGAGGTGTTTTCGTGTTCCATTACCCAGGGATATTACACAGAGTTTACTAGTCCAACATTTTGCTGGATTTTTCAGTTAAACTTATCTTTCTTTTTTCTATTTGTCTGTATGTGTCTGTTTCTCGACATCTCTTTCTTTCCCTATATAATATATATATATAATATATATATATATATATATATATATATATATATATACATACGGTTTGAAAGTGTGGAGATTGAAGCTGTGTTTACCAAAATAGAAATGAACAAATGAACGTTTTTTTTTTTGTTTTTTTTTCAGAAAACAAGGTGGAACATAAAAGTGCTGAGTTCGAAGCTACATTTACCAAGATAGAACTTAACAATGGACGGAACCTTAATTTTTTCAGAATACAAGGTGTGTCAAAAATACAAAAATCTCGATACTTTTTGACACTATATATATATATATATATATATATATATATATATATATATATATATATATATATATATATATATATATATAAACAGTTGTGGAATAGAATGAATTCTAAGTATCTATAGATTTTTTGCAATATGTCTGAATCATGATATTCGATTTAATTAAAGTATTTGTTTTTGTGTGTCTGTGGGAGGGCTGTTATTTTCACGGACCCGAAAAAATAGCCAAATTAGTTTGTTTCTTTGGGTAACAATTTTATGATTAATATTAGAAGAAATGATTAAGATTAATATTTTAAGGAATTGAAAAAAAGTAATCTGCAAAAGTCAATGAGTGAGTCTAGATGATTATTCAAAACGGTTCAAGTCAGTTTATTGAGTCCAAACAAAGTCAGGGACAAACGACTTGTTTAGAAAAAGAGATTTATTGCGTCAGAATAGATTGTTTTGAAGGCATTTCCCTTCTGGCTGAATAAAAAAAGTCCTTCCGTTTTTACCACTGAAGAAGTGACAAAAAATTAACCAGTAAATCGGCACAACCATTCGTTGAATGATAGCACATAAACACGCGCACGTAAGTGCATACACATCACAGTACACACACATACACACACACACATACACACACACACACACACACACACACACACACACACACACATATATATATATATATATATATATATATATATATATACACATACACACATCTATATACATATATAAAAGGAAGTTTGGTATGTACGTGTCAACGTATAAGTCCAAAACGGGAGGTCATTCTGATTCGAAATATTACATGAACATCAATATCCTACTAACTAAGAAACACGCCAAATTTGTTTTTTGAAGTGATATAATTCAATAATTAAGAAAAACTTAGGAAATACCTTATACTCACCATTTTAAAACGATTTGTTTATCCCGTTACACACACACACACACACACACACACACACACACACACACACACACATATCAGGTTAGCTCAGTTGGTAGAGCGTTCTGTTAGAAAACACAAGATTCCTAGTTCAATACCGGTCCTCGTTAACTCAACGTATGAGTAGCACAGGGATCTGTGCGGTAAAGTAAGGAGCTGATGGTAGGTGTGGCGCTCCACCTCAGACGCCAAAACAATCTCCTTGGTTTAGCGCTATTGAAAAGGGGATAGACTACCTCGCTGACTGGCTGATACCGACATTAGGCCGCCCCGACGACTTTACTTATATATATATATATATATATATATATATATATATATATATATAGAGAGAGAGAGAGAGAGAGAGAGAGAGAAAGAAATAGACGAGAGAGAGAGGCCGTGTGTATGTGTGTGTTAAGTAGTTTGATATCAAATCAAAGTTTGCATTTTATACAAAAAAAAAATGTAATTATTTCGAAAAATTAACTGATATGTAACAATGATGTACGTAATTTAGTCTACAATTTTTCTCAATATCTGTGTTGGATAACCAGAGAAAAATCGATCGCAGCCAAGTGTATATAATATTTATTGATATATCGCAGACAATGAATTCATCCGGCTGCAAGAACATATCTTTAATTCTGCCGATTGTTCTGTGTGATAAAGAATTTAAGGACGGTTTTCTTATCAATAGAATTTTGGTTGCAGATTCTATATTTCCTAATTTTGTCAGGCATTCAAGCATTGAATCTTTAATGGGGAACTTTTTGTTTCAATGATCATTTATCTTTAAACATCATACGCTTTGAATTAATTTAAGAAATTTGGAGCATAATATTTTAATTTTTATATATATATATATATATATTATATATATATATATATATATATATATATATATATATATATATATTAATGTGTATGGTTGGCACTAGTATACTAGAAAAAGTAATAGTAATCCAACGTACAGTGTTATTAGAAGAGTGCTCAATATCTGTGATAGAGCGTTGATAGTTCAATGAGAAATCAAAACAAATAAAAGTTTTTGCTTTTATTTATTTAATTACGGGAACGGTATTACGACCAGCGGTTGTAATATCATATCATCACAGCCTTCACGCATTTCCATGCAAACGCGCTTGACATCATACACATACGCACAAACAAAAATACGCTCACGTAGAAGAAAAAAAACATTCCGCATCACGTAAACACGCAAACACGAGAATACAGTTAAAAAAAAAAACGCACACATTTGACCATTTACACAATTTCTGTCATTTTTAAAGGAACTTTTCGTATTACCCGATGAATGCTCTAAGCAAGAAACCGCTGGTCGTAATACCGTTCCCGTAATTAAATAAATAAAAGCAAAAACTTTTATTTGTTTTGATTTCTCATTGAACTATATATATATATATATATATATATATATATATATATATTATCATAAAGGTACACGGTAATAACCTACTCGAGTTTCACCATAAGGATCTTCAGAGTTAAATCCACTGGATTAATTAAGATATTGATTAATTGCAGTCAATTTCACGTGTGTATTTTTTTCGCGATAAACGATTGATCAACTGTTTATCGCGAAAAGATACACACGCGAAATCGACTGCAATTAATCAATATCTTAATTAATCCAGTGGATTTAATCCTGAAGATCCTCATGGTGAAAATCGAGTAGGTTATTAGCGTGTACCTTTACGATAATAAATTTGCTCTACTAACGTATTGAGCACTTTATATTTGTTATATCGCTGTCTTATTGGGAAACTTGCATCAACTAACCATTGTGACCATTTTCACCGGTAAGTCACTTTTTCCACAAATACCTATATATATATATATATATATATATGCGCGTGTGAGGGAGTGTGTGTGTACGTGTGTATTATTTAAATTACCGCCTTTACGAATATTCAACCAGTTTCATTTGGTTGTTGGTTTCCCGAATATTAGACTTATATTAATTTGCTCTACAAACTATAAATATAGGACTTATTTTCGAGTAATTTCGAGTGTTTGCGTCGCATGTTATGATAGTAAAGATCATTTATTTATTTTTTCTGTCTGCCGCTCTCAATTACGGCTTATTTCAAGGTCCCCTTATATCAAAATCATCCTGAAAAATCAATGTAGGTCTTATTTTGCATATAGCTTTTATTTTCGGGATAATATGGTTCCATAATACCAAATCACCGAAAAACCTAAAAGTAATAGCAATATAATGGTATCTATTTATATACAATATATTATAAACAGAACCAAAGAAGGAATGAGCTATGAATGACAGATTTTGTAATATACATTTCTTTGAATTTTTACGATAAGACTTGATAATTTGTATTATTTATATTATTTTACTCATCTTTAGAATTATATGCACAATGTTTCAGCCCATATGCCCTTCGACCTTCTTCGGGTATTTCTTGTCGGACTTGGGAACCTTCTCGAATTTAGGAAATCCCCTTTCGAACTTGGGAACCTTCTCTTCGAACCCAGGAACATTCTCGTTGAACTCAGGAGACTTCATGTAATCGGGTGCCTTCACGGAACTTCGAACCACTTTATTCAATCCCCTGGGGTAGACTGTTCTCATTCAGTTAACCATGACTGCGTATAAGTTTGTTTTATTCTATGTTGCTATCGCCCTTGACCAGGATTGATCCTGCAGCCTAGAGATAACTGTCACTTAGAGCTGTATTAAATCAATGCCTATATCCATTACGCCATGTATCCAATTTACTTCTTTTGCATTCATAAGTGCTCGACCCGCTTCTCAAACCCATCTTTTGATATGGTATTAAGATGCAAACTCAACACTATTTTAATGCTCTCCTCGTCTTCAGATCTTCAAATGAAGATTTATTTTAGGAACAAAAAGAAACTTGCGTGCAGTTAACTCTGAATAATATATACGATGCTGCACTTGCATAATTCTGTGTTTCGTCAACTGCATAAAATATATTGCGACTGCCTTCATCTTTTCTTTTAACATTATCACCCTTCCACCTTCAAATATACTTAGCATATAAATCACTCAGTTGAGCACACCATCATCGTTTATATTTCAGAATTAAAAAATCTAGAGTGCCATACATTGTATGTTCATATAATATAAAATATCGAGAGACAGGCAGTAAATAAACAAGAATTATAAAAAAATTTGATTGACACTTTATAAACTTCTACTGTTAATATTTCCAGAATAGTTTTCAATGCGAGACGCCTTAATATATTCCCTTTGTAAAAATATGGTTTATTTTTCTATAACTTGTCTTTGTCTTGATTGAAATCAATACATCATCTTTGTCATTTTACAGGACATAACGTTCAAGTATTTCCAATGAATGTCACTTTCAGTCTCACACCTTCTATTTTTACTTTTCTTCGTACAAACGATTGAGAATCAGAGGCGGACACGTAGGTCATTGTTTTATTTTTGTATTTTTGTTTTTTTTTTGTTTTTGGTTTTGTATTATTGACAAGTTTTAATGTGATGTACAAGTGACTTACACATACCTTACTCTGTTGCTACAGATTTAGATCTATATGATTTTAAGACGATATTGAATGTAATGTCTGATTATACGATATTGTTTAGAAAGTAAAAACTTTCTTTTTCAGGTTGGCAAATCTAATTGTAAATCGGTTGATATCTTTTGATTTTTAACATGTGTAAATACACTCGGTTGATTTTGTTTCTCATGATTCATATCTAGCTGAGATATCTTGTGTTATTGCACAGGATTTTGGTTTGTAATTGGCATGCCATAAAAGAGTATAAAACAGGGTTATGTGATTAAATTATGTATCACGTTTTTGAAGCGCGAGAAAAAAAGTAAATCAGGCTATAAGAGGTGGGTTGATTTGTTTTAAGGCATATCAGGACTCTTTTGGTTCATTTAATACCGAATCAAGTCATTTTGATAAAGAAAGAACTCAGGTTGCTCACAGTTTCTGCGGTTAGTTAAGTTTACTTTTCTGACCTCCCACCAGCCGAGATTGGCATAATTACTTTTAACTGTGGGGAGCTACGCATAAACCGAAGTTCATGTGCAAAAAAGCTGCCAGTGCAAAAAGTATAAGTCGGAATTCCTCTTTTGTGACGCCTCAGACATAAGTCAATAAACCCGGCCCTGCCTCTTTGTTGTAAACTAACAAAGGTTATTAAATGAGAAATAGCAAAACGGGGGTTGAAAATGAAATATAATATTTATAACATTAACTAAATACAATATTCACAAGCGGCGTGAAATAAGATAAACCCCTGCTAGTTGTATAAGACTACTCCGTCAGCAATATACTCCCGTATTCATTAGGATTCGGACAAACCCATTAATGTCCATATATAACATATGTAATACACTTTTAGAGGAGAGGGCAGGCCAGCCCCATAAGATGACTTGATTTAATGTATATCACACCGGTCAAGAAGCCGACGCTACTGTACACATAGCTCAAAAGCCAGGTATATTGGTTAAGAGTTCACACAATTCATTATAGAGCTGGATCACCGCTGCTTAACTTCGATGATCTCGCGGAGACCGGTGATTTCAACGTGACTTGACCGAGAGAGATCCAGATCCATCGCAGGCACACTTTAGCAGATGCTACAAGATATTATGTTCAACCAGTATCATCAATCACAGATGAAAATGAAATTAAAAAGAGGACACAGATTTGATAGATGTCATTTTTCAGAAATGCAACCTTAATGAAAAGTGATAAAAAATATAAAGTTTTGAATAAACTAAATTTTATCTGGTTGAATTGAAATTTCAAAATCGCCCTCGTTTATGATTAATAGGAAATGTTTTCTAAAGAGCGAAATTCAAGGGAGATAAATTTAGATATAATATAAAACATTACAATTTTAAGATTTCTATTTTATTTTGTTTATGCAGCCATGGAAAAATTATTTTATTTTCATAATTCGACAATCAAATATCAATTAAATAGCAAAGCTTTGAATCAGTTGATGGTTCCTGACACACTGACAACATTTTTATGCAAAAAATCAGTTTGGTTTGATTCGATGATGGGGCCGGGTTAGCTCAGTCGGTAGAGCGTTCGGCTAGAACCAACAAGGTTCCTAGTTCGATAACGGTCCCCGCCAACTCAGCGTATGAGTAGCACAGGGATCTGTGTGGTAAAGTAAGGAGCTGATGGTAGGTGTGGCGCTCCACCTCAGATGCTAAAAAAACAATCTCCTTGGTCTAGCGCTATTGAAAAGGGGATAGACTCCCTTGCTGACTGGCTGATACCGACTTTAGGCCGCCCCGACGACTTTACTTTACTTACTTGATTTGATGATGCGTTGTTTAATGATTTGATCAAATTGTAATTTTGTTTCTATTATAGTCATAAACATTTATATCTTGAATTTATATATTCTATTTCTTTTTTAATTTTTTTTCTATTTCAATAACATTTAATCGCATTTTTTAATTTATGATACCCATTTGCCTACAATTATAAGATACCAAATATTCCTACTTAATAGAACTTATTTGCACAGTTATATGGATTGAAGCATATTAGGCACTTATTCCAATAATTTCTTCTAGGAGCTTCTTCTTTGAATATGGTTGGAGTGAAAAATATCATTTATAAGATACATTATCCAATTTATGAACCAATAACATCTTACATGGAGCAATATTTAGTGAGTATATGACTTGTTGCACTTGCACAATCCAGTGTTTCCTAAAAAGTATTGCGTTTAAAAGATAACGAGAATTTTGATATAAAAATGTAATGAATTAACACTGACTCATCAGCAGTTCGACGTCGTATGTTAACAGTTGTCATTAAGGTTCGGAATAATCCCATCATCAAATAATTTCCTTATCCCTTCACATATCTTCCTTTATATGGTCAGTTTTAAAGTATACAAAAAATGAAATACTTATTCTCAATATTTTTGCCACGCTTCAATTATTATTATTATTATTATTATTATTATTATTATTATTATTATTATTAGTAGTAGTAGTAGTAGTAGTAGTAGTATTTCTATCCATAATAGCTTTTTTTTAAATAGGTGGAAGAAGTGAAGTATTTTTGCTGCTAGATTTAGTAACCATTGTAAATGTTTAACGTAGCAGGCAATTTGAATAATGATTGAGATGAAACAGTAACTTATTATTCTAGTAAATGTAACACACACAAACACACACACACACACACACACACAGACACTCACTCAATCACTCACTCACTCACTCACACACAACATATATATATATATATATATATATATATATATATATATATATATATATGTGTGTGTGTGTGTGTGTGTGTGTGTGTGTGTTTATATGTGTGATTTAACCTAATCTCTACCACCTAGCAAACGCAAGTTTGTCATCTTCCCAGTTGACTCATGGAGTTAGAATGGTAGTTTGGTCTGGTTTGTTTTGTTTATGGCATATCAACCTCAGTGGGTCATTTAATGCCGATAAAGTTTTGAAATAAATCAATTCTAAATGGATAATACAATTTTTTTATTAACACATTTTTCTATTTAACCCATAGATGGGACCCTAACAGGTACTACTATTCCGGGTCAGAGTGGACCAGGGAGCAATGGTGATGAAGGGGTGCTCCACATTCCCCAAACCTCCAAAACTGGAACCTCACCATCAGATAGAGTTTAACGTCATTCCCAGGACATGTAGACCCTCAGTCAACGCCTTCTAGCACCCATATGATAAAAAGGGTTGGGGCTTGTCATAAGGGCAATAGGGTTGGGGAAATCATATTGATGCTTGGGCTTGACGTGACCAGCCGATTGATCGGAGGGGGCCTCTCCGACCGACCGTCAAGCCCAAGATAGGGCCAAAGTGGAGTAGTGCAAGTCATGAACTGCTCATCCACCTGGGCTCTATCCTTAAGCATCACGGGTCGTCACCCACGGCCAACAGGTGGCCACATTGGGGGAGTCTTCCCCTCTGCAGAGGTGCAGTCGGTGCATTCTAACGCCCCAGCCGACAGGGTGGTAGAATGGTAGTGTACTCATACTCAACCCAAATGTTTTACAGAGAGATAAGTTTGCTTTCAATCCATATGAATTCCTTTCACTGGATCCATTCGTCAGAGCCATTTAATAATTACAATTAATTTTTCCTTTCGTATTAAAATTCCTACTAGCTTTTTATTCTACAGTCCTCGATCAGAAACCGGAAGATGGGTATTTTTATATTCTGCAGTACACGATGGAGTCTATAGCCAATCCTCTCGGGGGATTAATACGTTTCACCCTGTCCCATGAATAACATTTGAATAGACCGTTCTCCAGGTTAGAATCAGCTTGCCACTGACAGAAATGGCTAGGGATAGAGAATTAGTTGAAGCAATTTGAAGATATTAGATAGGAAGCTGTCGAAGACGAAGTGGACTCGAAGAAAGGAGCCAACATCCCCACTTCCGTTGGCAGAGTTATTCTCTAGTCCACACTGGCCAAGGTTTTGCATGTCCTGTATTGGACTCTGTCGTCACCAACGAAACTGTCAACGCAATCGAAGACCTCCTCTTCGCTTTTGACCTTTGTAAGCAAAGAAACGTCAGTCATCGTTTTACACAATGGCTGCCTTTCTCTTCTCCAATACAATAGTTGTAAAAAATCCGCGTTGCCTGTGGTTACTAGAAGAAGAATATAAAAGTATAATGGTCAATGTCAAATGATAATAAACACATATACAATGTATATACACAAGAAGGAATAAACGTATGTAGTCACACTCAGTCTTTCACATTTACTTATGCACGAAGAATCTCCTATTCCATATGCATATATCTACTTCAGACCCATAGACAGCGTAGAATTTACGTACACAGAAATATTATGTAACGCTTTCTTTAGAAAGAGAAAAGATTCTGTTATATATTATCTTGATATAAGCATCTATATATATATATATTTTTTTTTTGTAATGCAGTTTTTCCGAGATGAATGTTTAATTATGTTAGGATTATTTTGCGGATATTTTTACAAACGTGTAAAGCAGCTAAAAGATTATATATATATATATATATATATATATATATATATATATATATATATATATATATATAGGAGATTGTTTTTTTGGCATCTGAGGTGGGGCGCCACACCTACCATTAGCGCCTTACTATACCGCACAGATTCCCGTGCTACTCATACGCTGAGTTGGTGAGGACCGGTATCGAAGTAGGAACCTTGTGGTTTCTAGCCGAACGCTCTACCGATTGAGCTAACCATATATATATATATATAACTAATATGAACTAATACAAGTTAATGTTTACGTACCCCTCTTTATCATTAACTGACTTATATTGATGATTGTATTTATCAATATATGAAAATCATTGTAATCTGATTGTCACATATCGATGAGTAAATATTCATTCCTACTCTTTTATCCTGGTCTCCTGGGCTGTATCGAGCACGTTTTCGATTAATGAAAAATATTTTAGAAGACCTTTTTCATTCAACTATCAAAAACTTCAAATAATATTCCTTTATTTGTTTGAGTATTATTTTGTCAAATAATAATATTAATCCTTTATGAAAATAGACGAGGAGCAATTTAGTTACTCGATAAAACCTAAAAAAACGTAGGGAAAGTGTCATCCACTGGGCGTATTAAAAAAAGGATTTATACACACACACACACACACACACACACACAACACACACACATATATATATATATATATATATATATATATATATAATTCACTAAAGTGATGAGAAAAATTGAATACTTATTTCCTGTTATTTATTTTTTGATGTTTTCAACTAGTTTCGGGCTTATCTTATCGTGAGATTTGTTTGTGATCAAATATTTTAGAATGTTTTTTTTATTAATATTCTAGAAAGGTTTTTCATGATTTTCGAGAGAAGCGACAAAATATCCTGGTGAAGTGGCATTTCTACCTATTGAATGAAAACCATATTTTGGTTAAACTATCTTCAATTGTATTTTTGTCTAAACATGTCTATCTCTTATTAAGGCACCGAGCTAATGAATTCGCAATTAGATTTTTGAAAGTTTTTATGAGTTTTTTTACGTTTCAAGTAAGATTTATGTGAATAATAGCTGACATATTTTTATATAAATGTGTGTGATAACCATTTTTATTACCAGGCTTTTTATTTTTATTTTTTATTACCAGGCTTTATTACTTATTATTAAGTTTCATATCTTTATATGAAAATTATTAGACGGTTTAATACAAATGTAAGAGTATTTTTAATTGTGTAACCCTTCATCTTATCACCTTACAATTACTGATTTTATGTGGATGTCTTTAATTCATCCCCTTTTAAACGGAAGTGTTTTTCCACGGGTAATAGATTACTGCAGTACATATATTTATTCTGTGTCTATGTCATTATAATCCTCGGACTGATCGTAGAAGTTCTTGCAAACAGAAAGGAATTTACTGAACAGTCTACTGTAATCAAGTGCACCTTCATTATTTTGTATAGCATATATTTTTTCTTGTCGATCCAGTTCAGTCTTGTAACGTGTACGTTTCCATTTTAGACTACGTCATACATCCATATGTGTGACTTTCAACTCACATAGAGTGATGCAATACACAACGGGTCAGCGCACCAACTACCATTATACTAATAACAACGACAGATACCTCTATTTGCTTGCATTTTTCAGTCATTTGACATGTATACGGCAAACCAGCACGTACAGAAATATTTCAAAACTTTTGACTCCGCATAGCTCAGTCGGTAGATTGTCCAACTATGAATCACAAGGTTCCTGGTTCGATACCGGCCCTTGCCAACTCAGCATATGAGTAGCACAGAGATATGTGCGTTAAAATAAGGAGCTGATGGTAGATGTGGTACCCCACCACAGACGCCAAAACAATATCCTTGGTCTACTGCTATTGAAAGGATAGACTCTCTCGCTGTCTGGCTGATACCGAATTTAGGCCACCCCGACGACTTTACTTTTTTTTATATATGAGAGAAAGACAGATAGATAGATAGATACATAGATAGATAGATAGAGAGAGAGAGAGAGAGAGAGAGAGAGAGAGAGAGAGAGAGAAGAGAAAGAGAAAGAGAAAGAGAAAGCGAGAGAAAGCTATCTAAATTGGTATGTATACTTATTATAGCCAGGGTAGATTTTAAAGTCGACCAATCTTAAATACAATTATTGAAAGAAACTGTATTTTCTTTTTTAAACACCTTTTTTTTAATAGATATACGTGTTTTGGCTTATTTCTTGCACAAACATAATTCGGTTATTTATTCATTTTATTTACTTATTTAAACATGTCTGCAACTATGACCATATAACGAGGCACTTGCAGCCACTCAGCCCTGGAAGTCTATCGATATATAATGAAGAAAATTTACGGGTATATATTTGCTTTTTTTTTCACGGATCACTGAACTTTCAAGGAACGTTTCCTGTTATGATAGATTATGAAATGAGTTGAGGATAGCATATATTAGATAGTAATTTTACAAATGAATGATTATTTTCAAGTAGTTTCATTAGAAAACTGTCTCGTTTAAATCGTCGGGAATACTATTCATCAATATTTAGTGTTATTTTGCAGCCACAGCCCCGACCGCCCAAAAATGAACTGCAACGGTCATCAATAGGTTATCAATTTAAATTCTTTAGATTCACTTTTTGAAATTATGATAGAGAAATGAATTATACTCAAACAAAATCCTATTGTAAGACATTTCACAGACAAAGGGCACCAGAATAATACTCATTATATTTCTTATGTTACTATAAATATACTCGAAACTGTATTCTTTTCCGATTAAAAACATTTTTCTTTCTCAGCAAGGATTTCTTTATCGATTGAGTCATTGAGTGATTTTACCGGCATGTCAACCTTTCAATGCTTATGTATGTCTCGACGTTAAAATATTGCTTCTGTAGAAAATTGATATTCTGTGGTTGTTTCTGTGGTTGTTTCTTAAAGGTGTTTTGCACATGGTTAATGATATTTGGTTTGATTTGTTTTGTTTTACGGCATATCAACCTAGGTGGGTCATTTAATGCCGACAAAGTTGTGAAATAAATTCATTTTTAATGCATAATACAATTTTGTTTATAAACTCATGTTTTTCTATTTAAACCATAAATGTGACCCTAACACTTACTACCACTCCGTGTCAGAGTGGACCAGGGAGCAATGGTGAAGGGGTACTCCACATTCCCCAAACCTCCAAAACTGGAACCTCACCATCAGATAGAGTTTAACGCCATTTCCAGGACATGTAGACCATCAGTCACCGCTTTCTAGCACTCATATGATAAAAAGGGATTGGGGATTACCATAAGGGCAATACGGTTGGGGAAATCATATAGGTGCTAGGGCTTGACATGACCAGCCGATTGATCGAAGGGGGCCTCTCCGACCGCCCGTCTAGCCCAAGAGAGGGCCAAAGTGGAGTATTGCATGTCATGGATTGCTCATCCACCTGGGCTCTATCATTAAGCGTCACGGGTCGCCACCCACGGTCAACAGGCGGCCTCATTGGGGGAGTCTTAAAACTCTGCAGAGGTGCAGTCGGTGCATTCTAACGCCCCAGCCGACAGGGCGGGGTTAATGATATTATGTATTGTTAACTAATACTAATGATTGTATGGTTTCCTGTATAGGGACTCTAACATAGGATACTGTCCCAATTCATAGTTAATAATAGTCCTTTGTTTGAGCATAGTTTTTATGTCTTCAAGTTACAATAGTAAAACCTAGTAAGCAACAATACCTTCAAAAACTAATTTCATACAAATGATTTACAGTTACATCTAAAATATGATACAATTAATTTCAAATATTCTATAGAATATTTATCCATTGATGGGTCTCTATCATAAGATAGTCCCATTTCCACAGTCCTCAAATCACCAGAACAGGATCACATTAGCAAAATTTGTTTGGAGTCACACCTAGGACACCCCCATTTATTCTAAGCCCCAACTAAATGGCGTGCGAGGAATTCAGTTATAAGATTATAACCAAGTGCCACGGTGGTGCGAAAAATTAGTTAAAACAAAACCCAGCAGCCGAAACAATCTCGTCGGTAGGCTTGTTATGAAAATATATACTTGATCTAGCAATCCGAGTAAAAAACAGCAGTTATCGAGGAATTGCTGCGGTCACCGGATTTTATCAGCCATCTAAGTAAAGTAGTGGTGAGTGGCTGAGACAATTCTGACCTAGCAAGCGGATGTCTGAAACAAAAAAAAGCTTAGTTTCTCGATTTGCTCTTTCTTTTGTTACAGAGAAGAGGAGAAAATAAGCGGTCACGTGGATGGAGATTGATAGGATATTCAGATATACGAACGAATTTGTTCCTACTCTACACATTGTCATTATCATTTCTTTAGCCTCAGAAACAGACGGAGGGAATCACATAACAGAGGTTGACGCGAATTGTGTTTTAGTTTCTCCATCCGACCAGACAATTAGCTATCACTGACATAGTAATAGTCAGGGACAATGATGCACAGTCTATATTTGAATCACATGTGATCTAAAAGTAACATGACTAATACTTCTTTTCTAAATTTCAACATTTCAATTTAGGTGAAGACACGTTCACAGTTGATAAACATTTATAATTAAGTATGATGACTTAACGTATGGACTATATATATATATTATATATATATATATATATATATATATATTGTGTGTGTGTGTGTGTGTGTGTGTGTGTGTGTGTGAGAGTATATATAAAAAGATATGAAAACACACAAATTAAATTATTATTAATTATCTCCGTGTTGTTAAGAGCGGACACATGACTTCTGTCTCCGCTCTTAACACACGGAGAATAAACAACTCTGAGGACGATTTTTATAAAATCGAAATATTGTTCAATATCAGCTATGTTATAAAATGTTTTCACTTTAACAGCATTTTGTGGTGTTTTCATATCTTTTTTATATATACTCATACCGTCGGTCATTTCCTTTTTTTAAGCTATATATATATATATATATATATATATATATATGTGTGTGTGTGTGTGTGTGTGTGTGTGTGTGTGTGGTGTGTGTGTGTGTCGACATCGTCAGTGCTGTATGAAATAATAGAATTAAGCCGTATCCATATTTTGAACAAACAATTTTTGCCATCAAAAAGAGTTGTACAGCTGCAGTACATGTCAAATGCTCCAGAATTAGTTTCGAGCTATTTTTTTCTTGCTAACTAAACATAATGACTAAGTTCTGAGTATTTAAATTCCCACAATATGAAAAAATGTTTTGTGGGTTCTTCGAACCATGAAGATCTTCTAAAATAATGTGTTGAAAGCCAGAAAAATATTTTCAAGAAGTTAGCATTTTATACATTGTCTTATTTTGGTGAATAGTTTAAAATTTCGAAATTCATGAAGATAAATTGGATCCATACTTTGTGTGTGTCTGACTAGTTAAACTGAATCTTTGTCCATTGTTTAACCGTATACTCTAGTAAAAATATTTCTTGCAAGTAAGTGCCCTATGCAGTAAACGTTTAACTGTTAATGAAATTGTGAATTTCATGTTGTTTTCTGTACATTTATAGTGATTGAAATATCCAAATTATGCATAACATTAAACACTCTACTATGTTTTTCAACTGATAATTTAGTATTGTACATAAGATTATTGCTAAAGTAGAAAGTAAGGAATATGATTATAGAATATTTTTTATTGCTTAATTTTAACAACATGGGACCTATCTATTGTATGCATATGTGTTAGGTTATAACGTTAATTATACGTTCATATTTGCATTTCTTGTGCATTTGCCTTTTATGATTTTTTTGTACACTCTGTTAATTGAATTCTAATAATTATTAAAATATCTATTTGGCAGTAATGAAATGAGGGAGTACTCCAGATACCCAGATATCAAAAAGGCGTCCTCACCTTCATATGCAGTTTTCATGTCACATCTGGGACACCATTTTGGGAGGCATTACTCCTCCAGAAGGGATACGGTAAGTGTATTCTAAGCATCAGCGTTAGGGAAAAGTAATTTGTATCTTATTTAAGCCCATGGGCCTGTTTGTTTTCTTATATTCCAATATCTACGCTGTAGTAAATTCGTAAAGGTATTAGATTTATATATTCTTATATTTTTGATTTTATACCTCATTTTTTCGAGATTTAGAGTGTAATAATATGAAACATTTTAACATTTATGCTGAAGGAAATTCTTAATTGTTTTAAATTAATATATTCCAATACAAGGTTTTAACTTGATAGATCTTGTTTTCGAGATTTAAGATGTAAGAATCAACGGGCTACAGTTTGAAATCCAAGGTTATTGGCCTTTTTACAGGAGTAAAACGGAGCTAACGTAAATGCAGACAATATCGTCAATAGTTGTCTGTGTACATCAATATGAATAATCATTGGACCGCTTTTACGCCGGAGGTGATTGCCGTCATAATCCAAGAATATCTGATTTCCAACGATTTATTTTATTTCGGTTGAGGAAATCATCTTTCTCGTATAGTTAGATTTTTGGCATCATTTGAAAAAGTTACATCATTGTCTAGACAAGAAGTGAACGCATAACAATCGGCTTTTGTTATAATTCAAATGTTCTTGACGCTAGATTTAGGAATATCCACGCTGAATCAGCAATATTATCTCAATCAATATGAAAAGTATCTGCTGGCTTTGTAGGCGTTTTTGAGTATATACAGCTGATCATTTTTGATGTTATAAGATTGGTTTATAGAATGTTTACTATCCCATTCGATTTGTGTTAAAAATGGCATATTTACACAAATCGAATGGGATAGTAAACAGCTTTCTATAAACCATATCTTATACATCAAAATGATCAGCTGTATATATGCAAAGAAGCTACAAAGCAGGCAGATACTTTTCATATTGATTGAAGATAATATTGCTGATTCAGCGTGGTATTCCTAAATCTAGCGTCAAGAACATTTGAATTATACAAAGCGTTGTTATGCGTTCCACTTCTGTCTAGACAATGATGTAACTTTTTCATGTGCAAAGAATCTATATCATCGAGAAAAGTAGTGATTTCCTCACCGAAATAAAATAAATCGTTGGATTAATCAGGATATTCTTGAATTATGACGGCAATACTCGGTAAGGCGTCAATGATTATTCATATTGATGTACACAGCCAATATTGAACGATATTGTTGCATTTTACTGTTAGCTCCGTTTTTTACTCCTGTAAAAAGGGCAATAAACTTGGATTTCAACTGTAGCCGTTGATTTTAAATCTTAAATCGAAAAACATAAGATCTATAAGTTAAACTTGTATTGGAATATTTAATTTAAAACAATTAAGATTTCCTTCAGATAAATTGTAAAATGTTTATATTATTACACTCTAAATCTCGAAAAAATGAGGTTAAAAATAAAAATATAAGAATATTAAATCTAATACCTTAGAATTTACTACAGCGGTAGATATTGGAATATAAGAAACAACAGGCCATGGCCTTAACTAAGATCAATTAACTTTCCCTATACGCTGATGTTAGAATACACTTACGGTATCCCTTCTGGAGGAGTAATGCCTCAAATGGTGTCCAGATGTGACATGAAACGCATATGAAGGTGAGGAGCTTTTGATATCTGGGTAGTCTGGAGTATCCTCATTGTCATTACTGCAAATGATATTTTAAATAATTTATTAGAATTCAATTAAACAGAGTGTACAAAAAAATCATAAAAGGCAAATGCCAAGAAATGCAAATATGAAGTATAATTACGGTATAATAACACATATGCATAAATAGATAGGTGATGTTGTTAAGAATAGCAATAAAAATATTCTAGTAATTTCATATTCTTACTTTTACTTTTAGGCAATAATCTTATGTAATACTAAGTTTATCCAGTTTGAAAAACATAGTAGAGTGTTTAATGTTTATGGATAATTGTGGAATATTTCAATCACTATAATATGTACAGAAAACACATGAATTCACAATTTTCATTACAGTTAAACGTTTATGCATAGGGGATTATTGCAAGAAATATTTTTACTAGAGTAATAACGTTAAACAAGTGACAAAGATTCGTTTAACTAGTCAGACACACACAAGTAATGGATCCATTTATCTCATTGAATTTCGAAATTTTAACTAATCACAAAATAAGGACAATGTATAAAATGTACTTCTGAAATATTTTCTTGGGCTTCCAACATTTATTTTAGAGAGATCTTCCACTGTTGAAAGAACCCACAAAACAATTTTTTCATTTGTGGAATTTAAATACTCAGACTTAGTCATTATGTTTTAGTTAGCAAGAAAAAATAGCTCGTAAAGCTAATTTCTGGAGCATTTGACATGTACTGCAGCTGTACAACTCTTTTTGATGGCAAAAATTGTTTTGTTCAAAAAATATGGATACTGGCTTAATCTTTATTTATACAGGCACTGAACGATGGACACACACACACCACACAGACACAACAACCACCAACACACATATATTATATATATATATAATATATATATATATAGCTTAAAACGAAAGGAAATGAATCCGACGGTATGAGTTATATAAAAAGATATGAAACACACAATATGCTGTTAAAGTGAAACAATTTTATAACATAGATGATATTTGAACAATATTTCGATTTTATAAAATGTCCTCAGAGCTTGTTTATTCTCGTGTTGTAAAAGAGCGGAGACAGAAGTCATGTGTCGCTTAAGCAACACGAGAATAATTAATAATAATTTAATTTTGTGGTGTGTTTTCATATTCTTTTTTATAATATACTCTCACACACACCCACACAACACAACACACACACATAATATATTATATATATATATTATATATATATATAATAGTATACGTTAGTCATCATACTTAATTATAAATTGTTTTATAAACTGTGACGTGTCTTCACCTAAATTGAACATGTTGAAATTTAGAAAAAGTATTAAGTCATGTTCTTTTAAGATCAATGTGATTCAAATTAGACTGTGCATCATGGTCCCTGATTATTACTATGTAGTTGATAGATATTGTCTTGGCGGGATGGAGATAACTAAAACACAATTCGCGTCAACATCTGTTATGTGATTCCTCTTCTGTTTCTGAGTAAAGAATGGATATGGACACTGTTTGTAGAGTAGGAAAATTCGTCTCGTATATCTGATAGTCTATCATCTCATCCACGTGCGGTTATTTTTCCTTTCTCTGTTACAAAAAGAAGAGAATCGGAAACTAAGCTTTTTTTTTGTTCATGACATGCTTTGCTAGGTCAGAATTGTCCGGTAGCATCACACTAACTTTATTAGGATGGCTGATAAAATCGTTGACGAGGCAATTCTCGATTATGCTGTTTTTTTACTCGGATTGCTAGATCAAGTATATATTTTATCACAAGCCTACGGACGAGATGTGTTTCGGCTGCTGGTTTGTTTTACTAATTTTTTGCACCACCGTGCACTTTGGTTAAATTTATAACTGAATTCTCGACGCCATTTAGTTGGGGTTAGAATAATGGGGGTTCTAGGTGTGATCCAAACAAATTTGCTAATGTTGATCTGTTCTGGTGATTTGAGGACTGTGGAAATGGACTATCTTATGATAGAGACCATCAATGGGATAAATATTCTAAGAAATATTTGAAAATTAAATTTGGTAATATTTTAGATGTACTGTAATCATTTGTTATGAAATTAGTTTTTGAGGTATTGTTGCTTACTAGTTTTAACTATTGTAACTTGAAGACATAAAACTATGCTCAAACAAGGGCTTTATTAATAGAATTGGGACAGTATCCTATGTAGATCCTATACGGAACATACCAATCATTAGTATTAGTTAACAATACATAAATATCATTAACCGCTGTCGCTGGGGCCTTAGAATGCACCGAATGCACTTCTGCAGAGTTTAAGACTCCCAATGGAGGCGCCTGTTGAACCGTGGGTGCGACCCGTGACGCTTAATGATAGAGCCGGGTGGATGAGCAATCCATGAAATGCAATACTCACTTTGGCTCCTGGGCTCGACGGGCGGTCGGGAGAGGCCCTCGATCATCGCTGGTCATGTAAAGCCTAGCACTCAATATGATTTCAACGTATGCCTTATGGTTAATCCCTCAATCCTTTTATCATGATGAGTGTAGAAGCGGTGACTGATGGTTACATGTCCTGGAAATGGCGTTAAACTCTATCTGATGGTGAGGTAGTTTTTGGAGGTTTGGGGAATGTGGAGTATCCTTCACATTGTTCCTGGTCCACTCTGACACGGAGTGGTAGTAAGTGTTAGGGTCACATTTATGGTTTAAAATAGAAAAACATGAGTTTTACACAATTGTATTATGCATTAAAAATGAATTTATTTCACACTTTGTCGTCATTTAAAATTTGACCTAGGTTTGATATGCGTAAACAACAAATCAACAACTTATCATTCACATGTGCAAACTTTAAGAAACAACCAAGAAACAACACAGAATGATATTTTTACGAAGCATATTTTTTACGTCGAGACTACATAAGCAATTGAAAGGTTTGACATGCGTAAAATACTCAATGAACTCATCGATAAGAAATCTTGCTGAGAAGAGAAAAATGTTTTTAATCGGAAGAATAAGTTTTTCGATATATTTATGTGTACATAGAAATTAATGAGTATTATTCTGGTGCCCTTGTCGTGAAATGTTACATAGGATTTGTTTGAGTATATTCATTTCTCTATCATAATTTCAAAAGGTGAATCTAAAAGAATTTAAATTGATAATTTGATGACCGTTGGCGTTATTTTGGGCGTGGGTTGTGGCTGCCAATAACTAAATATTGATGAATATATTCCGACGATTTAAACGAGACAGTTTTCTAATGAAACTACTTAAAAATAATCATTCCATTTGGTAAATTACTATCTATATATGCTATCCTCAACTCATTTCATAATCTATCATTAAAGGAAAGTCTTGAAGTTCAGTGATCCGTGAAAAAAAAGCAATTATACCGTAATTTTCTTCATTATATATCGATAGACTTCCAGGGTGAGTGGTGCAAGTGCTCGTTATAATGGTCATAGTTGCAGACATGTTTAAATAAGTAAATAAAATGAATCAATAACGATTATGTTGTGCAAGAAAATAAGCAAAACCGTATATCTATTAAAAAACAGGTGTTTAAAAAGAAAATACAGTTCTTTTCAATAATATTGTATTTAAGATTGTCGACTTTTAAAATCTCGGCTGGCTAATAGATAAGTATACATACAATTTGATAGCTTTTCTCTCGCTTCTCTTTCGTCTTTCTCTTTCTCTTCTCCTCTCTCTCTCTCTCTCTCTCTCTCTCTCTTCTCTCTCTATTATCTTATCTATGTATCTATCTATCTATTGTCTTTCTCTCATAATATAAAAAAAGTAAAGTCGTCGGGGTGGCTAATCGGTATCAGCCAGACGGCGGTCTATCCTTCAATAGGCAGTAGACCAAGGATATTGTTTTGGCGTCTGTGTGGGGTACCACAATCTACATCAGCTCTTATTTTAACGTGCACCATATTCTGTGCTACTCATATGCTGAGTTGGCAGGCCCGGTATCGAACAGGAACTTGTGATTCTAGTTGGACAATCTACCGACTGAGCTATGCGGAGCAAAGTTTGAAATATTTTTCGTACGTGTGGTTTGCGTATAATGTCAATGACTGAAATGCAAGCAATAGAGGTATTCTGTGTTGTTATTTAGTATAATTGGTAGTTGTGGCTGCGGCCGTGTGTATTGCATCACTCTATGTGAGTTGACAGTACACATATGGATGTTGCGTAGTCTAAAATGGAAACGTACCGTTACAAACTGAATGGATGACAAGAAAAAATATATGCTATACAATAATGAGGTGCACTTGATTCAGTAATGACTGTTCAGTAAATTCTTTC
This sequence comes from Doryteuthis pealeii, assembly GCA_023376005.1. Lineage (NCBI taxonomy): Eukaryota > Metazoa > Mollusca > Cephalopoda > Myopsida > Loliginidae > Doryteuthis > Doryteuthis pealeii. The sequence goes on from CM042158.1 coordinate 67,438,215, forward strand.
TGTTTCAAGAATCTTCTACGATAGTCCGAGGATTATCAAGACATAGACACAGAATAATATATGTATGAAGTATCTATTACCGTGGAAAAGACACTTTCCGTTTATTTAAGGGGAATTGAATTAAAGCATGCCATAAAACAGTATTGTAGGTGAATAATGAAGGGTTACACAATTTAAAAATACTCTTCATTTGTAATTAAACAAGTCTATAATTTTTCATATAAGATTGAAACTTAATAATAAGTAATAAAGCTGGTAATAAAAATAAAAATAAAAGCCTGGTAATAAAAAATGGTTATCACACACATTTATATAAAAATATGTAGCTATTATCACATAATCTACTTGCAACGTAAACCAAACTCATAAAACTTTCAAAATCTAATTGCGAATTCATTAGCTTCGGTGCTTAATAAGAGATAGACATGTTTTAGACAAAATAAATTGAAGATTAGTTAACCAAAATATGGTTTTCATGTAATAGGTAGAAATGCCACTTCACAGGATCTTTTGTCGCTCTCTGAAAATATGAAAACTTTCTCTAGATATTAATAAAAAAACATTCTAAAATATTTTGATCAAACAATCTCACGATAAGATGCCCGAAACTAGTTTTGAAAACATTTCAAAAATAAATCAGGAATAAGTATTCATTTTTCTATCATTTAGTGATAATATATATATATATATATATATATATATTAGTATGTGTGTGTGGGTTTGTGTGTGTGTGTGTGTGTGTGATGTGTGTATAAATCCTTTTTTTAATACGCAGTGTGAAGACACTTTCCTACGTTTTTTTAGGTTTTATCGAGTAACTAATTGGCTCCTCGTTATTTTATAAGGATTAATATTTTATTTGACAAAATAATACTTGCAAACAAATAATGGAATATTATTTGAAGTTTTTGATAGTTGAATGAAAAGGTCTCTAAATATTTTTTCATTAATCGAAAACGTGCTCGATACAGCCAGGAGACCAGGATAAAAGAGTAGGAATGAATTTTACTCATCGATATGTGACAATCAGATACAATGATTTTCATATATGATAAATTACATATCAAAATATAAGTAGTTAATGATAAAGAGGGGTAACGTAAACATTAACTTGTAAGTTCATATTAGTTATATATATATATATATGGTTAGCTCATGGTAGAAGCGTTCCGGCTAGAAACACAAGGTCCTATTCGATACCGGTCTCACAACTTCAGCGTATGAGTGCAAGGGAATCTGTGCGGTATAGTACGGGCTAATGTAGGTGTGGCGCCCCACGCTCAGATGCCAAAAACATCTCCTTATATATATATATATAATATTATATATATATAGTATATATATTATATTATATATATAATCTTGTTAGGCTGCATTTACACGTTTGTAAA
>CM042158.1:67439705-67452205 GCA_023376005.1 Doryteuthis pealeii
ATATATCGTCGTTTTTCTCGCTCTTTATTATTTACTTGCGAATCTTCGGGCTATTTGTTGTTTTTCCTTTGAGTTTTGTGGGTTGTGTTGTTGTTGTTGTCTACAGCCGCTTTGAAATAGGTATAACGGTTTTTTATCCTTTTACTGGATTGGAATTTTATTGTTACTACAGCCAATATAATGCCAACCCTCCGGGTGCCAATATTCTAAGTTTGATATAATAAAATATATATTAAATAGAAAGGGCTAAATGAAAAACTGACTAAAGAAATGCAGATAAAAAGATCTGCAACAGAGGGGGTATAAATCGAAAAATAGAAACAACTTTGAACTACTATTCCATCATTTCCATTAACTCCCCTGTTTTCATTGTAAACTTTTCCTATATTTAAAACTATTAGTTAAAATAGGAAGTAAAGGATAATATTACAGTTAATTCTTCTTGTATAAATTACTTTTAAGAATTTATCCACGAGAATTGTTGTTTATAATTTCTTAAGATAAAACCAAAACAATTAGCAATCAATAATACCAACACATATTTATTAAAATAAAATTTTAAATACAATATGCAAAATTAGCCTTCTCGATCAAACTGTAAATCCCGCTATTTTGTTGTATATATACAATACAATTGCATGTTATTAGTACATAAGTGTGATACAACAAGTATATAATAATGTAAAACCAATTTTTTATTAATAAAATGAAGGTTAAAAGAATGAAAATTCAATGGAGAATTTGGACGTAAATAATTAACGGAATTGTGAATTAGTAGTTAATATAGTTTCGGCTTCAGACAAAAAATGCAGTCTATCTCTAATTAATATATAGATTGTGATATATATATATATATATTAATATATATTCTTCTTTGCTCTTCCTATTTTATTACTGTGCCAAGACTGGATGTGGACACGGATACAATTTCATTAGTCTGTTAAAAAGTCGATAAATACGTTTTTTCATTGACAACGCACGGATCTTTGCGTACTATCAGGGTCTTGATCTGTAAGAAAAATGTAGACGCACAAAGATGTTTCTTTTCGAATTCGAAATTCCCTCTATAGATTTATTCTACAAAACGTCAATCAATTCAACCTCAATCTATCAAGTAAATTTTGGAGGAGTGGCTTTTGCAGGGTTAATAATATTCCTAAGAAACCTATTATTTCTTTTGTTATATTTTATCAAATTGAATTCATTATTTGAATATTAGTTAAACAAAAAACGTAAACGGTGTTTTGTCAATGTGTTTCACATTTTCATTAAATCTATACTTTTTTATTCCCGATAGGCAATCTTATATCAGGGGCAAAGTGATGATTAAACATTTTTCCTCCAAAAAAACAATCCTGTAATTTTTCTCAGTTCCTTCTCGACAATGCTTTTGGTTTTTTTATTCGAACTTATCAAAATGATTGACAAGTAACGGCGCCTGTAGGCCGTCAGTATAAAGGGTATTTGGACTTTTAAAGGATATTGAACGTCTGAAGATTGAATACATGCTCATGGAAAATGAACGGCGAAAAGAAATGCTGTGCGAATGAAATACGTTTTTTTATCGAATAAATCAATAAAAAGAAATTAATCATTTTAAAAATACACACACACATACCACACTATGCACAAAGACACCACACACACACCATATTTCATATATAGAAATATAGGAGGGTATTATAATATATAATATATATATTAATACGAGAGAGAGAGAGGAAGAGGGAGAGAGAGAGGGAGAGAGAGGAGAGAGAGAGGAGAGAAGAAGAGAGAGAAGCGACAGACAGACAGAGGACGAAAGAGAGAAAAAGAGAATTATAACAGGTGAAAGAAGTCGTTCTTTTAAGTTTTTTTGGCCTGTAATAAGGAGAAATTCGAGGTTTGTGAAATATTTTTACTTGAGTTTTACCTAATGTATCATATGTCTTTTGTCAATGAAACAGGTTAAATTCCATTATGAAAGTAACACTTATTTTAAGTGCTGAAGGGTACGATTAATTTCATAAGTGTTAAATCAGTGACTGATATTAAATAGAATTCAAGTTTTATCATTCCATTTTTGTATATTCAAATTAATTAACAAAAAGATCAACGGTTTATATATATATATTATATATATATATAATATATATATAATATAGTATATACACATATATATATATATAGTTATATATATATATGTATATATATAAACTAATACATATATATATATTATATATATAATATTATATGTAATTCCATGTTGGTAATGCATATATGTATTATAATATATAAATATATTAATAATAAATTATTTATAATAATATTAATATATATATACTATGTGTGTGTGTGGTGTGTGTGTGTGTGTATATACAAGAGATATCAATCTGATAATATAAATGTTGTAATTTATAAATAAACAGTGCTCATACATTGAATGTATATCTAAGTAGGGTACCGATAATCAGAAGTCATCGGCTTTGATATCTGGCAGTTTCCAGTGTATGCGTTTCTTAAATCAAGTGTTTGAAAAAATCGCATAGGGCTAGAACAACAAGAGCCTTTCACATTATATTCCACGATTAACTATTTTCAACGCGCCCAACCCATTCAGCGGACATACAAACTCACATGGGTGTAATATAGTTATATATGCGTTATTATTTAAAAAAAAAAAGATTGAAAAATAATAGTCAACATGGTAATCGCATTGAAAATGGCAACTCGTTTCATCACAATTCTTGCGTTATCTGTGGAACCACTAGCTTTGTATTGTGTTTACAAAAAAAGTGCGTACCATTTGCTAGATTCTTTTCGGCAAATTCCCTAATTTCCATCAATTGTTATTGTTGTGTGTTAATCCAAACAAGTAAAAAAAGAAGTCAACGTCGAGTATGGGTAAATAAGAACAAAGTGTATTTTACAAATAATGGTCAGGAACGGCTAGCTTGCCGTTAACGTAACAAGTAACAATTTCTTTTCAACTCGGTGTCTCAACTATTTATAGTGAGAACCGGTGTATATTCTCCAAATGTAAGGGGGAAAAAAAAACGGCCCCGTAAACCAACAAGTTATAAATAATCTCGTTATTAAGAGGTTAAATCATTATTTCTTATAGGAGAAATGATAGGAAAAATATGAATAATTAAATAATTAAAAAAGAGAAATAAGAACAAGGCATCTGTTCAAACATCTGTAATTATTTTTAATAACTTTATACTTACATCTTATTCATCTATATACAGAATAACACTTGTTTAAATTTATCATTACTTATGTTTCCGGAGAGATCCAATAAAGCCTTTTTCGGGGGATTAATGTGAAATAAAAGATATGACCAAGACTCAAGACATAATCCGTTGGAAAAAACCTTCAAGCCGAAAACATGTTTTTTGGGATTCAATGTAGGAGTAAAAATATTGTATGGATAGTAAATGTTGTTTGGATGGATTTATTGATTTTCTGGGGTTTACTTTAATCCAAGGGTATGACCTTTGATTTTTACATGTCTTCTGTAGGTTTGGGTTTCTTAAGGAGCTTTTGTCCATGTTTCCAGCAAAGACGAAATAATTGTCGGATAAATAGTTTTAAACTGATACATAGATGGGCCTTAACAGGTGACTAGCGAGTGAATACACTCTAATAATAAGGGGTATGGAATGGTATTACATAGTTCCGAGAACTGCGAGCCTCATAAGAAAACAGATGCAGTTTACCGTACGCATGAAACAACCTTGAGAGGGGTACAGTCAGCTTATTCACTGGACATGTAGAATTTAGTCATTAGATTTTAAAAAATAGACTATCCGATTTTATTATCAATATTTTTATGGAATGCATTCCCAGTTTAATTTACTGATTCTACATAGGCAGTTTGTTTTTTCGGTAATCAAAATCACACCATTAAGCAGTAAATACGAACAGCATGCACTTAAAAAAAACAGTTTATACAAGATGTTACAACACGTTATGTAAAAAAATGCATTGTTATGGTTTTTTAAATTTAATTTCCTGTAGGCAAGTTTAGAGGTAAATTCCAGCGTGCCTCAAAGGCACATATTGGAAATAGAACAGGAAAATAAACATGACTGACTTGTGGATTTGGCGCGAATATTTTTAGCTAATTCCAAATCTTAAACTGAAAGAGAGAAAAGTGATTAAATTTATAATATTCTTCAAGAATAATGCTTCAAATCAATATGCGATGCATCTAAAAAGCTAATAATCAATTCTGAGTATTATTGAACCCCCAAGCAAGTTAACCAAGGACTATCTTAGTCAGTGGTCTAAGATTAACATTTTTTCTATGAAAGATGTGTGCTAAATATTTGTTAAATGGGTTCATTGTGCGGAGGAATGCTGAATGTGTAACAGGTTTGCCCGATAGTGGTTAAATCTAACAACATAATTCTCCTGAAATAAGTTCCACTTTCTGTGATTAATATTAACTGAATTGATAAGGAATGTAGATGATGTTTATAAAACAAATATCTAATGCAGTAAAAAAAGGCAGTAGTTTCATATTTTTTTGGTTTGCAAATATTTTTCCAAAACGGAACTATTTTGCATCCTAATACGTGGTGAATCTGGTCGCTAGGCACGAGATATGGAATAAGAGTTAAAGTTCGGAAATTCCCTTAGAGGCCCTATTAGTAGCCAGGCAGAACACAAACAAAAATCTTAGTTTCGATTATTAGTTTTTTTTCTCTTTCACTTCGTCAAAGACTTGTTCAAAATGACACAATAAAGTATTCTTAACTGTAGTGGGCGCAAAAATATTAATGAATAGACACGTTTCTTGAGGTTTAATATTTAAATATATTTTTCAATGTTATTTTATTTCTTTTCATTGTATTTTCCCTGTTTTAGTAAATGGGACTTCATGCTTTTTTTTTCACGATGTCGAACCTCATTGGCTTATAGATAAGATCACATACACGCAAAGATATTTTATATTTCCAGATTTATTTTACTTTCTCCCTAAAAAAGCTGATTTATTACATGGGCATCCCAAGTTTATTGACCTTTCAATTGAATAAAATACTTTCAGTGAACTACATAGACCAATTTTTGTTAGTTAAATTAGTAAAAAACTAACTTTGAATTTTGTGTTAATGCACATGTTACTGCCTCGATAACGTTCTTAAAAAGTTCATACGCGTGTTCAGACATAGATGTGCGACACATAGCATATTAGTATAGTTCAATCCGAGGGCGAGATGTGCAACTGCGAGATACACGTGTTAAGTAATCCTAAGTATTGGATTTTCTTCACGCTTTTATAGTTTAACTTATGACAAATATACGATTTAACGAGTATAGATATTAATTTTTGTTCATGCTAATATGCATATTTTTCAGAAAAATTTAATACAAAATTGAATTAATTTATATAAGCGGCCTACAATAATGGAAATCGTATTAAAAAACAAAAAGAAAAACTCTCTAGCCGAAATCTAATGCCCAATGAATTTTAGATACGTGGTAGATCCGCATATAATAAGGCCTCGCACCTTCTTACGCTCCGACAAAAGGATACCTCTGGATGATGTTCAATGGAACAAGGACATCAGTGAAGCAGAAGCCTTGCACCAAGGTGAAGATGTCAATGGTCAACTGGATGTGACAAGATATAAGCGGGAGGGAGCAAACGTAATCATTGAGGGGATTGCGTGGATGCAACGATCAGGTACTCGAAGTAAATATATTATCCTTGAAGAAATAAGTGATATCAGCAATAAACAGAAAACCTTCAGGACAAACAAAGAAAATTATAATTAGAATATTTTGAAGAACAAAACTAAATGGATATATTAGGATCGTTATGGTACTTCAAACGACAAACTAGGATGAATTCTCAATTAGAATTGCATTAAGAAAAGGGGGGTCCCTGAAGCAGGATAAATAGCACAGCTACAATATAGTAAATAAAACTAAAATATTTTTAAAACTAAAAAGCAATAACGGCGCAATAGCATGAGAAAAAGAAATGTTGAGAATAAAGCAGAGATAGCTAATCCACATAACAAGTGGAATGTTTGCAAAAGCAGCTCAAAATAAATACATAGAGCAACTGGGAATTGTGCAAGATAAAACTGCAATTTGGCCAACTTGATAAATGGTATATGTACAAACCCAAAAACTACGAAGGTAATAGGGCAAGAAACGTTTGGGATTTTTAGAATACAAACGGATCAAGAAACCTTAGCTAAATGGGTGGTGGAGTTCGACAAGAAAATAGAATATATTATCTTGGAAGATTGTGCTGTTCTTTTCTACTGCCACCGACTGAAGTGAAAAAAGCTAAAAAATAGAGAAACTAACATTGGTCTTATGTAAGGGAGCTGAAATATGCTGTGGGGCATGAAAGAAAGACGGTGTTACCAATCATTGGGGCTCGAATTAAAATGGATCCCAGGGTTGGTTGGAACTGAGGTAAATGAAATCATAAAAGATAATCTAGACCATGGCAATTGTTAAGATTGGTGGAAAACTCATAGATACCTGCGAGCTTGGAGACTTTTCGTCACATAAATAACAACTAAATAACCTGGTTTAAAAAATCGTGTGTGGTGGTATAATAAAACATCAAACATTTAAAATAAGAATTATAATGTAGTAATTGATAAACCAAATCCTGAATGGTAACCAACGTAAGTAATCAAGACAGTATAAACGAGATGAGCCTTTAAGAATAAGAACACATAAAGATCACGCCTTCCATCATGCCCAACATACATTGGATGAAGTGAACTCATAAACGAGGCGGTAACAACTTGGTCTCTGCTCTGTTCTTTATATATATAATTATATAATATAATATATATTTAGTATATATGATATAGTAATATATATTTATTATATTATGGGAGGATTGTGGGTTTTGTCTGGTCCGTGTAAGAAAGCCGGTTTCTAGATTGTTGTGGTTTGTTTTTTGGGGAGTTTGGTTGGGGAAATGAGTTTTGGAATGGCGGTTTGAGGGTTGTGGCGCGGTTGGGGAAGTGGGTGGGAATGTTTTCCAAAAATCGTCCTGTTGCTCTTTTGGATGTGGGAGGTCGGCTTTTGACGCGTTGGTGTCCCGTATCTGCGTTCTTTTGGGGGGGGTTGGGGTTAATGGAGGGGTATGGGCAAAAAAAAAAGGTTGAGTTTGTAACATGTATGTTTGAAATATTTCGTATCTATGGGGCTGAGGGGGGTGTGGGGGGGGGGGGGGGGGGGCCCCGGCCCCGCGCACCCCGCCGCCCCCCCAAAAAATGAGGGGGGGTGGGGGGTGCCCCGGGGGGGGGGGGGGGGGGGGGTTTTTTTTTCTTTGAAAGTTGTTTTTCGGGGGGGGGGGGGGCATGGATAGCAAGGATCAGTCAACAGATCGTATCGACGGCCCAGTCGAGACCGCAGACACCTGCCAAACCCTCCATTCACTACCATACCAGTGTGGACGTGGGGGTGCGAAAAAAATTATAAAAAGGGATGTCGTGGTCGTGGTTTTGGCGGAGTTGCGCACGGCACCAAGGTGGCGAGTCCGACCCCACCCAGGGTGGGGGGGGGGGGGAAAAAAAAAAAAAACAAACAGGTTTTGGAAAAAAGGTGGTTTGGGTGGTTGGGAGGGCTGGCGGTAATTTGTGTGTTTGTTGTTTTTGTTGTTTTTTTTTTTTTTGCCCCGGCGTGGAGTACCGCCCGCCCATTAGGGAGCTATATTTTGGATTTGATTTTTTCCAGTCTTCCCTGGCGATCTTTCTGATGTTAGGATCCATTTGAATAGGATTCCTTCCCATACTATCTGCTCGAGCACTTTCGACTGCTTCTCAGTCGTCATCTTGGAAATATATATATATAGTTGTGTTTTAGTATTTTTATCTATTTTGGTTTTTGAAATTAGAAGAGTCTATTATATTATATATATATATATATATATATAATATATTATATATATATATATATATATGTGTGTGTGTCTGTTGTGTGTGTGTCTGGTGTGTGTGCACGCGCGTGTGTGTGTTATGTATTTGTTAATCTGTGCTTTTTGTTTGGTTAAACATAGTCAATACATATTCAACATTCAAAAGATATTCAATACAAGTACATTCGAAAATATAAAATCTGCTCAATACATATATATGACAATGTGTTTTCCTATCATTCAGCAGTTACCTTGTCTCCTTATTTTTTACAATTATTATTATTTCCTTATCACTTCTTTTCCCGTTGTAATGCTTACTAGTGTCAGTATTTTATCATCCCGCTGATTCCTTTCATTCACATTGCTATTTCCGTGGATTAACTGTCATTTCTATTGCCAGGCCATTTGCACGGATGTCAGTTGTTGGCCAATTACTAACTGTAAACCTGCCGTTACATGATGTTTTGAAATAGCTACATCAGGTTCTGGATAGAACAACGCAAACGGTGCGGTCAGTTTCATACCTTTAAATAGAGGACTAAAATGTGCATCTGCACTTAATAAAGTAGTACAAGCATTCGAATTGAATATTGCAAAAACAATGGCTCCAAAGAAAATATCATATCTGTTTCAATCTAACAAAAATATATATATATATATATATATATATATATATATATATATATATATATATATATATATATATATATCAACTTTCACACACACACACGTGCATGCACACGTATATCTATCTATCTATCTTTCTTCTATATATCTATCTATCTTAAATATATATATATATATATATAATTTATATATATATATATTGGACTAACCATGCGGTCAGTCTGAGTTCGACCCTACCAAAGGGGCAGTTGTGTCTAGCCACACTGAAGAGACATGATATGCCGAAACACGTGTCGTGGATGACTTTTTAATATATATATTCTCCAATAATTTGGTAATGAGCTCTCTAATTGGCAATTTAAAATTAAACTCTCACTACTAAGCAAATAAGCAATGATCATTTCTCCGGAAATTTGATCTCTCAGTGACGCGAAAAATACATTCCTATGTAATTTAATAGTTTAAAAACACCAGTCCCCGCATCAGCTGTCAGTTTGGCGAGGGGATAAGATATCGGACTACCATGCGGTCAGTCTGAGTTCGACCCTACCCAAGGGCAGTTGTGTCTAGCCACACTGAAGAGGCATGATATGCCGAAACACGTGTCTGTGGATGACTTTATTAATATATATATATATATATATATATATATATATATATATATATATATATAGTAATCCATAGACAATTTCGACGCTTATATTTCATCAGTATGACTATACTTAACGGCTTCTCCTAACCGGGAGCGATACAGACTGAATTTTCGTCAGCCCTGCTCCTTACCGTCTCTGCCGTCGGTAACTCAGTAATAGGTAAAGATTTAACTGATACATACCTCTATAGTATGTTTACAATCACCAGAATAGTATAAATAACAGACGAGTAATGCATATAATTATTCATTATGAATATAACACATATATATACATAAATGTGGCACAAGGCCTAAAGGGGGGAGTGGGGTTAGAAACTGGTCTTCACTATCCTATCTTTTAACTTAACTATTCCCATTCGTGACCGATTCATCCAACAATTTTCCATTCACCATAAAACTCGTTCACACAAAAGTCACCAAAACAATTCCATTCGCTCTATGACAGTCCTACACTTAACCCATATTTACATATTTTGAGGAAGGGGGGGAAGATGATACATATGTACAAATATAAACCCAATAAAAATACGAGTAATGCATGTATATATATATATATTATATTATATATATATATATATATATATATACTTCTTCTTCTTCATCTTCTTCTTCTTCTTCTTCTTCTTCTTCTTCTTCTTCTTATTATTATTATTATTATTATTATTATTATTATTATTATTATTATTATTAAATATGACAACATTAGATATGAGATTTTTTTCTTAATTAAACTTCACATGTTCGCGAGCGAGATGTACCCGTGATATTGGAGGATTATTATGCTGTTTTCATCCTAATTTTGGACATTTTACTAGCTAACAGGGGAAGTTCTGTAAAAATATTGACCCGAAATCCTTATATATACTAGCAAATATATGCACCATCCGGGTGCAAGTATTTAAGTTTTAATATAATAAAATATCATATTAAATTAGAAAGGCTAATGAAACTGAATAAGAATGTAGATAAAAAGATTTTGAACAGAGGGGGTATGATTGAAAAATAGAACAACTTTGAAACTAACTCTTCCATCATTATACATTACTCCCCTCTTTCATTGGTAAATTTTCCTAATTTAACTGTTTAGTTAAAATAGAAAGTAAAGAATAATATTAGTTATTTCTTCTTGTTAAGGGATTTCTTTAAAGATTTATTGAAGAGATTTTTGCTCATATTCAATAAGATAAAACCAAACAATTAGAAATCAATAATACTAAGCATTTATTTATTAAAATCAATTTTTTAAGATCAATATGCAAATTAGCCTTCCCATTCATACTGTAAACTGCTATTTTGTTGTATGTATAAATACAATTGCATGTTATTAGTATGTAGATATGGTCAACAGTGTAAGTAATGTAAAACAATTTTATCAATAATTAAGGTATAAACAAAAATAAAATCATGGTAAATGTGATGTAAATAACTAAGAGAAAACTGTGACTTGTATAGTAATATAGTTTCGGTTACAGACAGACAAACCCACAATCTCCATTATAATAAGATATATATATATATATATATATATATATATATATATATATATATATATATATATATAAGACAGAGGCAGAGGACCAAGTTGTTACCGCCTCGTTATGAGTCACTTCATACAATGTTATGTTGGGCATGATGGAAAGGCTGATCTTTTATGTGTTCTATTCTTAAAAGGCTCATCTCGTTTATACTGTTTGATTACTTACGTTGTGTTACATTTAGGATTTGTTTATCAATTTACTACATTATGTTTAATTCATTATTTTAAATGTTTTGATGTTTTATTATACCACACACCACGATTTTTTAAAACCAGCGTTATTAGTTGTTATTTACTGGTGACAGAAAGTCTCCTAAGCTCTGCAGGTATCTTATGAGTATTCCAACCAATCTTAACAATGCCATGGTCTAGATTATTTTCTGATTTCAATTTACCTCAGTCCCATATCCAATCCCTTGGGATCCATTTTAATCGAGCCACCAATGATTGGTATCACCGTCTTCTTCATGCCCACAGCATTTTCAGCTCTTACATAAGACCAATGTAGTTCTCTATTTGTTAGCTTTTTTCACTCAGTGGTAGCATAGAACAGCACAATCTCCAAGATAATATATTCTATTTTCTTGTGAATCAAAATTAGCTAAGGTTTTCTGATCCGTTTGTATCTAAAAATCCCAAACGCTTCTATGCCTATTATCCTTCGATAGTTTTTGGTTTGTACATATACCATTTATCAAGTTGGCCAAATTGCAGTATCTTGCACAATTCCCAGTTGCTCTTGTATTTATTTTGAGCTGCTTTGCAACATCCACTTGTTATGTGATTAGCTATTTCTGCTTTATCTCAACATTCTTTTCTATTCTATTGCGCGTTATGCATTTTAGTTTTAAAATATTTAGTTTTTATTACTATATTGTAGTGTGCTATTTATCCTGCTTCAGGGGACCCCCCTTTCTATGCAACTTCTAATGAGAATTCATCCCTAGTTTGTCGTTTGAAGTAACCATACGATTATTTTATATCCATTTAGTTTTTTCTTCATATTCTAATTATTAATTTTCTTGTTTGTCCTGAAGGTTTTTCTGTTATTGCTGATATCACTTATTTCTCAAGGATATATATACTTCGAGTACCTGAATCGTTGCATCCACGCAATCCTCAATGATTACGTTTCTGCTTCCCCGCTTATTATCTTGTCACATCCAGTTTGACCATGACATCTCACTGGTGCAAGGCTTCTGCTTCACTGATGTCCTTGTTCCATTGAACATCATCCAGAGGTCATCTTTTGTCGAGCGTAAGAAGGTCGAGCCTTATTATATGGGATCTACCACGTATCTATTCATTGGATTAGATTTCGGCTAGAGAGTTTTTCTTTTGTTTTTAATACGATTTCCATATTGTAGCCCTTATATAAATTATCAATTTTGTATTAATTTTCTGAAAAATATGCATATAGCATGAACAAAAATTAATAACTATACGTTAAATCGTATATTTGTCATAAGTTAAACTATGAAGCGTGAAGAAAATCCATACTTAGGAATTACTAACACGTGTATTGCAGTGCACATTGCCTCGGATTGCTTACTGTATGCTATGTGGTCGCACATCTATGTTCTGAACAGGCGTATGAATTTTTAAGAACGTTATCGAGGAGTAACATGTGCTTAACACAAATTCGAAAGTAGTTTTACTAATTTAACTAACAAAAATGTCTATGTAGTTAACTGAAAGTATTTTATTCAATTGAAAGGGTTCAATAAACTTGGATTTGCCCATGTAATAAATCAGCTTTTTAAGGAGAAATAGTAAAATAAATCTGAAAATATAAAATA
>CM042158.1:67459705-67467172 GCA_023376005.1 Doryteuthis pealeii
CCCTGAAGATGATCTAATTAATAGATCGAAACACTGTAGCGTCGGCCAATAAATTCACCACTTATCTCATTTAAACCTGTGTTTTTTTCATTCTTTCTTAATACACTATATATATATATATATATATATATATTATATATATATATATATATGTTGTTCATGCGTGATTTCCTGTTTATTTCAATATGTATATATATATATGAAGACATAAATATAATAATATACACAACACAACTATATTAGTATCATTGGTGTTGTTGTTGTTGATGTTGTATACAATGTTGTATATATGTTGTCCTTTAATTGATTGATTGATAATTACGGCATCTCAACCCGTCTGGGTTTATTTTATTCTTAGAGGTTTTTGAACTGCGTACATTTTACATTGGATTGATAAAAGTGTACAGGTACTTGCATTTTTGTGTAGTTTTTTAGATTTAGTTTTTGCACATTTTTATATGATATCGATTATCCAAATACCAATGATTTTCAAGCATATGTATTTGACCCATGAAAAAGACTGTACCAGATATTACCATACCATGGTAGACTGTGCCTGCAACTAATAACAATCTGGAGGTACTACACACTCCCCAGAACTCCAAAACTGAATCCTCAACGCGAGATGCAGTTTAGTCTTTTGTATTATTGCCATGGAGGGTGATTGCTCTGATTTGACCGTAATTTTATGGTCACGGATTTTTTAATGCTCCCCAAAGAGGTTAATTTCTTAGCCCCTTTTGACTGTAAAGAATTTGCAACATCTAAGCCTTAATCTTACAAGAAAGAAACAAAAGAAAAAAAAGGACCCCCTCCCTCCTCCAAAAAAAAATAGGAGTTGGCACATTCTTTCGATTCTTTATCAAGCAATAATTAGCATGACTGAAACTTATTAAAACAATTCACATACCTCGGTAGCAACATCTCATTCACTCAAAGAGATGTCAACATAAATATGGGAAAGCCATGGAATTCTATTGACTGGTTATCTCTCATCGATCACAGTCTGATTTCTGATAAAATAAAGCGGAAACTCTTCCAAGCTGTGGCCGTGTCAGTACTAATGCATGGCTGCACCAAATGGACTTTAACAAAACGTATGGAGACAAAGCTCGATAGGAACTATGCAAGGATTCGGTTAGCTATTATGAACAAATCCTAGAAGCAGCACGCGAAATTTACTTCACACATTATCCAAGTAAGACAAATAAAACATATTGGACATTACTGGATACACTGCTACACAAGGACAGACTAGCGTTGACCGACAGCAAAAATGACATCAGCTCTGTGCGTATACTGAATGCTATGTAGAGACTTAATCAATGTGATGAGGAATAGTGACGGATGTCGAGAGACAAAGAGTCAAGGTAGTTCATGCTCTCAGCATGATGATTATAATGATGAATATTATATATATATATATATATATATATATATATATATATATATCATCATCATGTCGCGCTTTCAGCGCGGATATCCATGACAATCTCTCTCCATCCGTCTCTATCGCTCTCATTCTCGGGAGGTCCTCTATGCAGCATCCTGCCTCCGCACAGCTGATCAACGTACGTTTTTGCTGGTCGGCCCACGCTGGCTTGTCCATGTGCTGGCTTCCACAGGAGGACGTCGCTTATGAGTTTGTCCTTGCTTCTCCAGCAGTGTCCCGCGTGTCTTGTCCGTCTCACTCGGATGGTTTGGGTGATATGTGGTAGGTGGCCGTAGAGCTGCTTTCTTGTAGGGTGCTGTTTCCACGTCTTGTTCATGATCACCCGCAGCATTCTTGTGCATCTCCCATCTAGTTTATTCTCTAGTCCCTTTGTTAGGGTCCAGGTGGTGTAGCCATACAGCAGTACTGACACGACAACGGCCTGGAAGAACTGTCTCTTTAACTTGTCTGTGGGATTGGATTTTCATATGATCAATAATTTATTTATAGCGGCCCATGCTTTTCCTATGCGTGGATTAACGTCGTTTTCTGTGGAGGAGATGTTACTGCCTAAGTATCTAAATTGTTCTACAGAGTTTAGGAGTTTGCCATCGATGGTTGAGATGTCGCTTTTGTTTTTGAAAGACATGAATTCAGTTTTATCAGAGTTCACGTACAGGCCGACATTTCGTGCTGCCTTTTCTAGGCTGTGTAGTAAGGATTCGGCTTGTGCAGGTGTATTTGCGATGATTATGTTCGTAATGCTTGTATTAATCCATACCAATGTGTTTCTTTATTGTTATGCCTTTATAAACTGAACTATGTAGTAATTACATATGTAATATCCCCATTCGCTCTATATCGACTCAAAGTGTTTTGATAGAAATAAGACAGTAAAAAGAAAACGTGTAGTAAAGTGATACTGAAATGTTTCAGCTAATTAAAAAATATTTCATCAAGTTTTCTAAATTTTTAAATGGACATACTGACCCACTATTTTCCGCACATCACCACTCTCTCTCCCTCTCTCTCTCTCTCTCTCTCTCTCTCTCTCTCTTATATATATATAATATATATATATATATATATATATATATATATATATATATATTCGCAGCACATACACAGATACGTACAACACGTATCGACGAGAGTAGGCTGAAAAGCTCATAGTTTGAAAAGTTCATAATATGACGTTATATCTGATGTTGATTGCTTTGTTTACCAACGGCATTCAAACATTACTGAAACGTCCCTTTTTAATTCCGTAATTTAAAAATTAACTGAACACGCGTGCAAAGTAGAACCTCTTTTAGATACAGGAAAGTCATCAGGTCTAAGCTACTGACTACATCTGAACGCTTTGTCCGGATTGTTTAAAACAAAGAACAATGTGAAGCCATTTTCGATAGTTTGTGTATGAAATATTTTGGGGAAACATGTGATTGTATAGGTGCACTATACACACAAGACATACCTATGCGCGATTCTCATGTGTAAAGTGACAATTCATCAGCATAAGTGGTTTCAACGGGATTGCTTTGAGGTCTCAAGAGGGTGGTAGGTTTACAGGGGTGCAAAGGAGGCGGCTTATTTATTAGGTGGCTAAGTGGAGTAGTATGTTTTCAGTGGCGCAGAGAGACGTTTCTCGTATTAGGGACAAAGGTAGAGACAGCAAATAATGAAAGGTGTTCAACAAAAACGCTCTCCATGGGTTGTGTTGGGTATCTCAACAAGCTTAGTGAAATATGAGAGAAAGAGACAGAAAAGAAATGGGAAAGAAAGCCGTGTGGTAGTCACTAACTCAATCAGCTAAGTTTTTTTGGGGAACTGAAGAATGGTTAGATTGCAAGAAAAATGAATATCTTTTAAATGGATTATGTTTGTCTCAAAAGAATCTTAACGTAGTCCATTACACGGAAAGTTAATATAATATAACTTCCTTTGATTTTACCTAATTTCTAAGCCATTCATTTCTTGGCAATCTAAACCATTCTTCAGTTTCCCAATAAAAACATTAGCTGGATTGAGTTAGTGACTACCACACGGCTTTCTTTCCCAATTTCTTTTCTGTCCTCTTTCTCTCATATTTCACTAAGCTGTTGAGATACCCAACACAACCGCATGGGAGCGTTTTTTTGGTGTTGAAAACCTTTCATTATTGGCTGTCTCTTACCTTTGTCCCTAATACGAGAAACGTCCTCTCTGCGCACTGAAACATTACTACTCCACTTGCCACCTAATAAATAAGCCGCGCTCCCTTTGCACCCCTGTAAACCTACCACCCTCTTGAGACCTCAACAATCCGTTGAAACCACTTATGCGATGAATTGTCACTTTAAACACATGAAGAATCGCGCATAGGTATGTCTTGTGGTGTATAGTGCACCTATCACATCACATGTTTCCCCAAAATATTCATACACAAACTATCGAAAATGGCTTCACATTGTCTTTGTTTTAAGCATATCGCGGGACAAAGCGTTCAGATGTGTCAGTGCTTAGCCTGATGACTTTCCTGTATATAAGAGGTTCTACTTTGCACGCGTGTTCAGTTAATTTTAAATTACGGGAATTAAAAGGGACCGTTTCAGTAAATGTTTGAATGCCGTTGGTAAACATAGCAATCACTCAGATATACGTCATATTGATGACTTTCAAACTATGAGCTTTCAGCCTACTCTCGTCGATACTGTGTATCGTATCTGTGTATGTGCTGGCGATATATATATATATATATTATTATATATATATATAGTATATATATATATATATATATATAGAGAGAGAGAGAGAGAAGAGAGAGAGAGAGAGAGGGAAGAGAGAGGTGGTGATGTGCGGAAATAGTGGGTCAGTATGTCGCATTAAAATTTAGAACTTGATGAAATATTTTTTAAATTGCTGAACACATTTCGTATCACTTTACTACACGTTTTTCATTTAACTGTCTTTTTCTATCAAAACACTTTGAGTCGATATAGAGGCCGATGGGGATAATTACATATGTAATTACTACATAGTTCAGTTTATAAAGGCATAAAATAAAGAAACACATTGGTTATGGATTAAACAAAGCATACGAAAACAAAATCATCGCAAATACACCTGCACAAGCCGAATCCTTACTACATCAGCCTAGAAAAGCAGCACGAATGTCGGCCTGTAACGTGGGAACTGCTGATAAAAGCTGAATTCATGTCTTTCACACAAAGCGACATCTGCAAGCCATCGATGGCAAACTCCTAACTCTGTGAACAATTTAGATACTTAGGCGCAGTAACAATCTCCTCCACAGAAAACGACGTTAATCCACGCATAGGAAAAGCATGGGCCGCTATATAATAATATTGAATCATATGAAAATGCCAATCCCACAGACAAGTTAAAGAGACAGTTCTTCCGGCGCGTTGTCGTGTCGACTGGCTGTATGGCTACACACGCTGGACCCTAACAAGGGACTAGCAGATAAACAGATTGGGAGATGCACAGAATGCTGGCGGGTGATCATGAACAAGACGTGGAAACAGCACCCTACAAGACAGCTCTAGGCGGCGCACTAGCCACATATCACCAAACCATCGCGAGTGAGACGGACAAGACACGCGGGACACTGCCATTGGAGATAGCAAGGACAAACTCATAAGGCGACGTCCTCCTGTGGAGCCAGCACATGGACAAGCCAGCGTGGGCGCGACCAGCAAAAACGTACCGTTGATCGCTGTGCGGAGGCAGATGCTGCATAGAGGACCTCCCCGAAAATGAAGAGCGATAGAGACGGATGGAGAGAGATTGTTGATATCCGCGCTGAAAGCGCGACAATGATGATGATATAGTTATATATATATATATATATATATATATATATATAATTCATCTATATCCATCATGCTGAGAGCATGAAACTACCTTGACTCTTTGTCTCTCGACATCCGTCACTATTTCTATCATACATTGATTATCCTCTACATAGCATTCAGTATACGCACAGAGCTTGATGTCATTTTTGCTGTCGTCAACGCTAGTCTTCGCTTGTGTGCAGTGTATCCAGTATGTCCAATATGTTTTATTTTGTTCTTAACTTGATAATGTGTGAAGTTTTTTAAAAAATTTTTCCCGCCGTGGGGCCCCCTTGCTTCTAGATTTGTTCATATATAGCTAACCGATCCTTGCATAGTTCCTATCGAGCTTTGTCTCCATCGTTTTGTTAAAGTCCATTTGGTGCAGCCATGCATTAGTACTGACACGGCACAGCTTGGAAAGAGTTTCCGCTTTATTTTATCAGAAATCAGACTGTGATCGATGAGAGATAACCAGTCATAGAAATTCCATGGCTTTTCCATAATTTTGTTGACATCTCTTTGAGTGAATGAAGATGTTGCTACCGAGGTAGTGAATTGTTTTTAATAGTTTCAGTCCATGCTAATTATTGCTTGATAAAGAATCGAAGATGTGCCAACTGCCTTTTTTTTTGGAGGAAGGGACGGGGGTCCTTTTTTTTTTTTTGTTGGCTTTTTCTTGTAAGATTAAGGCTTAGATGTTGCAAATTCCTTTACAGTCAAAAGGGCTAAAAATTAACCTCTTGGGGAGCATTAAAAAATCCGTGACCATAAATTACGGTCAAATCAAGAGCAATACCCTCGCATGGCAATAATACAAAAGAACTACTGCATCTCGTCGTTGAGGATTCAGTTTTGGAAGTTTGGGACGTGATGTAGTACCTCCGCAGATTGTTATTAGTTGCAGGCACAGTCTTACCATGGTATGGTAAATATCTTGGTACAGTGCCTTTTTCATTGGGTCCAAATACATATGCTTGAAAAATGCATTCGGTAATTTGGTCATCGATATCATATAAAAATGTGGCAAAAACTAAATCTAAAAACTACACAAAAATGCAAGTACCTTGTACACTTTTATCATCATGTAAAATGTACGCATGTTCAAAAACCTCTAAGATAAATAAACGGCCAGACGGGTTGAGATGCCGATAATTATCAATCATCAATTAAGGACACATATATCAACATTGTATACGAACATGCAACAACAACAAACGACCAATGATACTAAGTATAGTTGTGTTGTTGTATATTATTATTTATGTCTTCATATATATATATAATATTGAAATAACAGGATCGCATGACAACAATATATATATTATTATATTATATACTATATATTATATATTAGTATATACGTGTATTAAGAAAAAGAATAAAAAACACAGGTTTAAATGAGATAAGTGGTGAATTTATTGCCGACGCTACAGTGTTTCGTCTATTAATTGATCATCTCAGGGCATTTGTTGGTATGTGGAAAGTATAAGAAATGTTTATCACAGACTTATACGAGAAAGCGAGTGGGTATGTCCTTGTTTATCAAGTCTGTTAAAATTTGAGGTTTGAAAGGAGACTGGCTTGAAAATATGACGTCAAATATTCTCTTTTACGATGTGAGTATGGGACCGTGTCAGTCCTGTGTATCGAAAAGAAAAGGCATTGTGCATTTTTAGGTTGTGTGGTTGCCGCGTGTGTGTATAAAATCATTGCATAACGATATATATTAATAATATATATATATATATATATAATATATATATATATATATACGTTGTTCATCCGTGATTTCAATGTGTATTTCTAATATGTATGTATGTGTGCGCGTGTAAAGTGAGAAACAGAAGCAGTGAGGGGACAGAGTAAGTGAGACCAGTGTGAAATGATCTTTTTTCTGTCATTTTAGATGAAGTCTTTGTGGTCAAGTGCTATTTTCTTTGGTCTTGAAATAAGACTACACTTAGCAAAAGTGTCATTTTCAAAGTGATTACACGATGCTCGCGTCAGCTGGATCTAATTACAATTGATTAGTCCTCTAATTGATGATTTATTTACGGCTGTACAAATTTTTATTGACAGAAAGTACATGCCGCATAACTGGAAATGGAAATTTGGGTCGATAAAAGTGTCCCTAAACAGATAGTTTTATTCAACGCGTGGTGCCAACATAAATTACATACATCAGCCACATAATAT
>CM042158.1:67467272-67492272 GCA_023376005.1 Doryteuthis pealeii
AAGAGAGAGAGTGGAAACAAAGTAAGAACAGAAAGCGGTGGTTGATGATCACTACCAATTTATTTATACACATAAAGTTTTTTCTCTAATTTTTGATAAACATCTATTAATAAGGAGATTCGCCTCCGGTTTTTGTTGTAAAAAATAACGTCAACTGCTTACATCACATTAACCCCAAAATCGTCATACACATAGAATAAAATTTATTCTACGATTTTTGGCATGTTCAAATTTTGAGTGTATTTATTCTCAGACATGCAACTTAGACAGTCCCGATTGTTTAAATAAATAAATGAACTGGTATTATATATCTATATATAGTTTGTTTTTTTTTAATACATATTTAAAGTTTACATTTCTAATTGTTTTATTTTTAATCCTTTAATGAATTTGATGATTTTACTTACGTAGGGTACAAAATCGCTGACATTTAATTTTTTACTCCCACTCCTCAGGCAATATGTTTCAAAAATCTATTTTTACATCGCCCGGAGAGTGTTTTTTTATTTTATACTAGTGAAGTTAATGAACAATTGAAAAGAAAAAGTAATTCTACAAACTAAGTGTCCGGGTTATGACGCTAAATTGCATTTTGCAATGGAGGTTCCAACTCTTGTGCTCTCTAGAGTGTGGAGTGACATTCATTGCCAGTAATCCCTGTGACATCCTGACGCGGAGTGCGAGTGCCAGTTTGTATTCGATCTATGGGTCGAATAGATTTTTGCAATAAAATTCTACCAGTCCATTGAAGGTAATGAAAAAGCCAACATAACCACACGTTCTTTTTTCTTATTACACATGCAGTTATTTATGCCTATTTATTGATAAACATTAGTTAAAATTGTTTCTACTAGTTTATAAAACCAAACCAAACAGAAATATATACATACTATTCTCTTACATATACAAGGGTGATTTAGCAGTGAATAGCCCACAAAAATTGATGTGCAATTCAATTAAATAAACAACCAATTAATATGAAGTTAAACAAGTTATATCGGCCATTAATTTGTACACCCGTTACTATAAAATATATAAATACTTTCTATAAAGAAAGATACCAGCATTTGTACATTCTAATAGAACTTTATACAAACAAAATATATCCCTGAATCTGCTGTACACAAAAATATGAATATGTATCAGGCTAAAGATTTGATGAATGTACTTAAACGGAATGTACGAAAATGACAACCTGCCTTGACAGGTTTGCACATTTGCATCAGGAAGAAGAATAATGAATTCCGTAGTTTAATTTAACTTCTTCTACTTAACCATATATATTCTCTACGAGAAACATAGATTTAAAATATATATTCAAATGCATCTCATCTATTGATAGTATCAATTACTATGGAAATTATTTAAACGTTTACATCGTCACAACTCAGTCACCCCAGAAATCCTGCTGCATATTAGATACGGTTCTCAATGTGGAAACTATAACCCATAAACAAATATTTATTATACTAATCATATGCTCACTGTTCTGTTCACAGAGGTTAGGATATCGCATTCATTGTACGTTCAAACTTCTAATTATCTAATTGTTCTTAAAGAAGGTTTGTTTTGCACATTGACCTATTGAATACAATAATATTAAACATATCTTTTTAACAGGTATAGTGATCACTAACCGGTGGACATGGTAACAATGGAAATGAAAGGGTCCTCAACATGTCTCCAAAGTTGGGATTGACCATCAAAATTGAATACAAACAGCCTGGTTTAATATTATGTTACATACTGTTTATGCTATCCCTATGAAAATTTACCAAATATGAAAACATCTAATGAAATATAAGTTGTTTTAAAGAATATTTTGAAATTGTTCATTATATGTAAATACATATACATGAATTCCTAATCCTCAGGGATTACTTTTGATTTTACTCTGTGTCAACAATGTCACACAAACTCAATATTAAAGGAATATTTTTCATTCTTATAATCTTTAAATAAATCCATTGTGTTAATTATAATAGAAATATAGTCCATACAGAGGAACCGTTTATAATTATTTATTAACGTTGTGTAAAATATTGCTGTCTTTTTAACTGTCTTACTGGTCCCGTAAACTGTGTTGATTGTTGGGGAATTGATTGAACAGGAATAGTCTTGTAAAGCCCATCCCTTTCCAGATCGGCAACCAGTTTGAATTTAAAGTTTTCTTTCTCCTGATCGGTTGTTATACCAAAGTCAAAAAACCTAATCTCCCTTACAATTTATCCATAGCTGTATAGAGAATATTAGGATTCTTACCTTTCCCAAAGGTATTAGTGAAATGTGAAATTCAATCGGTGTCGTCCACCGGACGTGGGGCGCGGTTGTTCTGTTTAAACCGCAACACACACACACACACACACACACACATAAACATGTGTATATATATATATATATATATATATATATATATATATATATATATATATATATATATATATATATATATATATATATATATATATATATAATATATATATATATTTATGTGTGTGTGTGTGTGTAAAGCAAGAGTATTCATCTATTTAAATGGTTCTTATCAGATATGAACCGAGTGAGCAGATTACATGATTTTTCATGGGGTTTTACTTTTGTATATGAAAAAAAAAAAATTATTCCTTAAATGTATTCATGTTCAAAAGGATAGAAAGTTTTTTAAAAATGTTATTCTATTTTCATTTATAGATGTAGCATTGACCACCATGAGCCCACAAATATTAACCTCGTTACTAAGTTTATTAACTTATAACATTAGTATTATGTATATGTTAATTGCATACATAAACACACGCACAGACTCTCACACACAGACACAGACACAGACACACACACACACACACACACACACACACACACACACACATATATATATAATATATATATATATATATTTACCAACTCCTCCGCACGAGAGGGATATGACAAGGTCAATTTCTTAAGCGGAGTTCAACAGGTTGAATTCAGAGTTTTCCTTCTCCTAGACCGGTTACCTAGCCAAAGGTTAAAGAGGCGAGTCTGTCCTACTATTTATCCATAGCTAGAGGGAAAGTAGGATTCATACCTTTCCTAAGGTTATTAGCCCTAAGTGAAATACAATCACCACATCCAGGATTTGAACTCGTGGCGACGATTTTATTTCCATGACTTTAACCATTACACACACACACATACACACACAAACACACACACACACAACACACACATATATAAACACACACACACCACACACACACACACACACACATATATATATATATATAATATTAAAGTTATGAGTTAATAAACGTAGTCAAAAGGTTAATATTTTGTTGTCTCACAATAGGCATTTAATTTTTAAGTGAATATCAGACCATTTACTTAATCCTGTGATTGACAGTTTTTTTTTCTTTATGCTACTTAAGTAAAGTTCTTAAAAAATGGACATATTTAACACAAATCGAATGGGATAGTAACACTTCTATAAACCAATCTTAACATCAAAATGATCAGCTGTATATACTCAAAAAGACGCCTACAAAGCCAGGCAGATACTTTCATATTGATTGAAGATAATATTGCTGATTCAGCGTGGATATTCCTAAATCTAGCGTCAAGAACATTTGAAATTATAACAAAAAGCCGATTGTTATGCGTTCCACTTCTTGTCTAGACAATGGATGTAACTTTTTCAAAATGATGCCAAAAATCTAACTCATACGAGAAAGAGTGATTTCCTCAACCGAAATAAAATAAATCGTTGGAAATCAGGATATTCTTGGATTATGACGGCAATCACCTCCGGCGTAAAAGCGGTCCAATGATTATTCATATTGATGTACACAGACAACTATTGACGATATTGTCTGCATTTACGTTAGCTCCGTTTTACTCCTGTAAAAAGGCCAATAACCTTGGATTTCAAACTGTAGCCCGTTGATTCTTACATCTTAAATCTCGAAAACAAGATCTATCAAGTTAAAACCTTGTATTGGAATATATTAATTTAAAACAATTAAGAATTTCCTTCAGCATAAATGTTAAAATGTTTCATATTATTACACTCTAAATCTCGAAAAAATGAGGTATAAAATCAAAAATATAAGAAATATATAAATCTAATACCTTTACGAATTTACTACAGCGTAGATATTGGAATATAAGAAAACAAACAGGCCCATGGGGCTTAAATGATACAAATTACTTTTCCCTAACGCTGATGCTTAGAATACACTTACCGTATCCCTTCTGGAGGAGTAATGCCTCCCAAAATGGTGTCCCAGATGTGACATGAAACTGCATATGAAGGTGAGGACGCCTTTTTGATATCTGGGTAGTCTGGAGTACTCCTCATTGTCATTACTGCCAAATAGATATTTTAATAATTATTAGAATTCAATTAAACAGAGTGTACAAAAAATCATAAAAGGCAAATGCACAAGAAATGCAAATATGAACGTATAATTAACGTTATAACCTAACACATATGCATACAATAGATAGGTCCGCATGTTGTTAAAATTAAGCAATAAAAAATATTCTATAATTTCATATTCCTTACTTTCTACTTTAGCAATAATCTTATGTACAATACTAAAGTTATCAGTTGAAAAACATAGTAGAGTGTTTAATGTTTATGGCATAATTGTGGATATTTCAATCACTATAAATGTACAGAAAACAACATGAAATTCACAATTTTCATTAACAGTTAAACGTTTACTGCATAGGGCACTTACTTGCAAGAAATATTTTTACTAGAGTATACGGTTAAACAAGTGGACAAAGATTCAGTTTAACTAGTCAGACACACACAAAGTATGGATCCAATTTATCTTCATGAATTTCGAAATTTTAAACTATTCACCAAAATAAGGACAATGTATAAAATGCTAACTTTCTTGAAAATATTTTTCTTGGCTTTCAACACATTTATTTTAGAGAGATCTTCATGGTTCGAAGAACCCACAAAACATTTTTTCATATTGTGGGAATTTAAATACTCAGAACTTAGTCATTATGTTTAGTTAGCAAGAAAAAAATAGCTCGAAACTAATTCTGGAGCATTTGACATGTACTGCAGCTGTACAACTCTTTTTGATGGCAAAAATTGTTTGTTCAAAAATATGGATACTGGCTTAATTCTATTATTTCATACAGGCACTGACGATGTCGACACACACACACACACACACACACACACACACACACACACACACACACACATATATATATATATATATATATATATATATTAGCTTAAAAGAAAGGAAATGAATCCGACGGTATGAGTATATATAAAAAAGATATGAAAACACCACAAAATGCTGTTAAAGTGAAAACATTTTATAACATAGCTGATATTGAACAATATTTCGATTTTATAAAAATCGTCCTCAGAGCTTGTTTATTCTCCGTGTTGTTAAGAGCGGAGACAGAAGTCATGTGTCCGCTCTTAACAACACGGAGAATAATTTAATAATTTAATTTTGTGGTGTTCATATCTTTATTTATATATACTCTCACACACACACACACACACACACACACACACACACACATAATAATATATATTATATATATATATATATATATATATATATATAGTCCATACGTTAAGTCATCATACTTAATTATAAATGTTTATCAACTGTGAACGTGTCTTCACCTAAATTGGAAATGTTGAAATTTAGAAAAGAAGTATTAGTCATTTACTTTTAGATCACATGTGATTCAAATATAGACTGTGCATCATTGTCCCTGACTATTACTATGTCAGTGATAGCTCTAATTGTCTGGTCGGATGGAGAACTAAAACACAATTCGCGTCAACCTCTGTTATGTGATTCCCTCCGTTCTGTTTCTGAGGCTAAAGAAATGGATAATGGACAATGTGTAGAGTAGGAACAAATTCGTCTCGTATATCTGAATAGTCCTATCAATCTCCATCCACGTGACCGCTTAATTTCTCCTCTCTCTGTTACAAAAAGAAAGAGCAAATCGAGAAACTAAGCTTTTTTTGTTCAGACATCCGCTTTGCTAGGTCAGAATTGTCCGGTCAGCCACTCACCACTACTTTACTTAGATGGCTGATAAAATCCGGTGACCGCAGCAATTCCTCGATAACTGCTGTTTTTTTACTCGGATTGCTAGATCAAGTATATTTTTCATAACAAGCCTACCGGACGAGATTGTGTTTCGGCTGCTGGGTTTTGTTTTAACTAATTTTTTCGCACCACCGTGGCACTTGGTTATAATCTTATAACTGAATTCCTCGCACGCCATTTAGTTGGGGCTTAGAATAATGGGGTGTCCTAGGTGTGACTTCCAAAAAATTTTGCTAATGTGATCCTGTTCTGGTGATTTGAGGACTGTGGAAATGGGACTATCTTATGATAGAGACCCATCAATGGGTATAAATATCTATAGAAATATTTGAAAATTAATTGTATCATATTTTTAGATGTAACTGTAAATCATTGTATGAAATTAGTTTTTTGAAGGTATTGTTGCTTACTAGGTTACTATGTGTAACTTGAAGACATAAAACTATGCTCAAACAAAGACTATTATTAACTATGAATTTGGGACAGTATCCTATGTTAGAGTCCCATAATGACAGGAAACCATACAATTCCATAGTATTAGTTAACAATACCATAATTCATTAACCCCGCCCTGTCGGCTGGCGTTAGAATGCACCGACTGGCAACCTCTGCAGAGTGGTAAGACTCCCCCAATTGAGGCCGAGCCTGTTGACCGGTGCGGGTGGCGACCGTGACGCTTAATGATAGAGCCCAGGTGGATAGACAATCCATGACATGCAATACTCCACTTTGGCCCTCTCTTGGCTAGACGGGCGGTCGAGAGAGCCCCCTTCGATAATCGGCTGGTCAGTCAAGCCCTAGCACCTATATGATTCCCCAACCGTATTGCCCTTATGGTAATCCCCAATCCCTTTTTATCATATGAGTGCTAGAAAGCGGTGACTGATTGGGGAGTCTACATGTCCTGGGAAATGGCGTTAAACTCTATCTGATTGGTGAGGTTCCAGTTTGGAGGTTTGGGGAATGTGGAGGAGTACCCCTTCACCATTGCTCCCTGGTCCCACTCTGACACGGAGTGGTAGTAAGTGTTAGGGGTCAACATTCTGTGCAGCTTGTTTCTTAAAGGTGTTTTGCACATGGTTAATGATATTGGTTGATTTGTTTTGTTTTACGGCATATCAACCTAGGTGGGTCATTTAATGCCGACAAAGTTGTGAAATAAATTCATTTTTAATGCATAATACAATTTGTTTATAAACTCATGTTTTTCTATTTTAAACCATAAATGTGACCCTAACACTTACTACCACTCCGTGTCAGAGTGGACCAGGGAGCAATGTGAAGGGTACCACATTCCCCAAACCTCCAAAACTGGAACCTCACCATCAGATAGAGTTTAACGCCATTTCCAGGACATGTAGACCATCAGTCACCGCTTTCTAGCACTCATATTGATAAAAAGGGATTGGGGATTACCATAAGGGCAATACGGTTGGGAAATCATATAGGTGCTAGGGCTTGACATGACCAGCCGATTGATCGAAGGGGGCCTCTCCGACCGCCCGTCTAGCCCAAGAGAGGGCCAAAGTGGAGTATTGCATGTCATGGATTGCTCATCCACCTGGGCTCTATCATTAAGCGTCACGGGTCGCCACCCACGGTCAACAGCGGCCTCATTGGGGGAGTCTTACCACTCTGCAGAGAGGTGCAGTCGGTGCATTCTAACGCCCCAGCCGACAGGGCGGGGTTAATGATATTATGTATTGTTAACTAATACTAATGATTGTATGGTTTCCTGTATAGGGACTCTAACATAGGATACTGTCCCAATTCATAGTTAATAATAGTCCTTTGTTTGAGCATAGTTTTATGTCTTCAAGTTACAATAGTAAAACCTAGTAAGCAACAATACCTTCAAAAAACTAATTTCATACAAATGATTTACAGTTACATCTAAAATATGATACAATTAATTTTCAAATATTTCTATAGAATATTTATCCCATTGATGGGTCTCTATCATAAGATAGTCCCATTTCCACAGTCCTCAAATCACCAGAACAGGATCACATTAGCAAAATTTGTTTGGAGTCACACCTAGGACACCCCCATTTATTCTAAGCCCCAACTAAATGGCGTGCGAGGAATTCAGTTATAAGATTATAACCAAGTGCCACGGTGGTGCGAAAAAATTAGTTAAAACAAAACCCAGCAGCCGAAACACAATCTCGTCCGGTAGGCTTGTTATGAAAATATATACTTGATCTAGCAATCCGAGTAAAAAAACAGCAGTTATCGAGGAATTGCTGCGGTCACCGGATTTTATCAGCCATCTAAGTAAAGTAGTGGTGAGTGGCTGACCGGACAATTCTGACCTAGCAAAGCGGATGTCTGAACAAAAAAAAAGCTTAGTTTCTCGATTTGCTCTTTCTTTTTGTAACAGAGAAGAGGAGAAAATAAGCGGTCACGTGGATGGAGATTGATAGGACTATTCAGATATACGAGACGAATTTGTTCCTACTCTACACATTGTCCATTATCCATTTCTTTAGCCTCAGAAACAGAACGGAGGGAATCACATAACAGAGGTTGACGCGAATTGTGTTTTAGTTTCTCCATCCCGACCAGACAATTAGCTATCACTGACATAGTAATAGTCAGGGACAATGATGCACAGTCTATATTTGAATCACATGTGATCTAAAAGTAACATGACTAATACTTCTTTTCTAAATTTCAACATTTCCAATTTAGGTGAAGACACGTTCACAGTTGATAAACATTTATAATTAAGTATGATGACTTAACGTATGGACTATATATATATATATATATATATATATATATATATATATATATGTGTGTGTGTGTGTGTGTGTGTGTGTGTGTGTGAGAGTATATATAAAAAAGATAAAACACCACAAAAATTAAATTATTATTAATTATTCTCCGTGTTGTTAAGAGCGGACACATGACTTCTGTCTCCGCTCTTAACAACACGGAGAATAAACAAGCTCTGAGGACGATTTTTATAAAATCGAAATATTGTTCAATATCAGCTATGTTATAAAATGTTTTCACTTTAACAGCATTTGTTGGTGTTTTCATATCTTTTTTTATATATACTCATACCGTCGGATTCATTTCCTTTCTTTAAGCTTATATATAGTATATATATATATATATATTATATGTGTGGCTGTGTGTGTGTGTGTGTGTGTGTGTGTGTGTGTGTGTCGACATCGTCAGTGCCTGTATGAAATAATAGAATTAAGCCAGTATCCATATTTTGAACAAACAATTTTTGCCATCAAAAAGAGTTGTACAGCTGCAGTACATGTCAAATGCTCCAGAATTAGTTTCGAGCTATTTTTTTCTTGCTAACTAAACATAATGACTAAGTTCTGAGTATTTAAATTCCCACAATATGAAAAAATGTTTTGTGGGTTCTTCGAACCATGAAGATCTCTCTAAAATAAATGTGTTGAAAGCCAAGAAAAATATTTCAAGAAAGTTAGCATTTTATACATTGTCCTTATTTTGGTGAATAGTTTAAAATTTCGAAAATTCATGAAGATAAATTGGATCCATACTTTGTGTGTGTCTGACTAGTTAAACTGAATCTTTGTCCACTTGTTTAACCGTATACTCTAGTAAAATATTTCTTGCAAGTAAGTGCCCTATGCAGTAAACGTTTAACTGTTAATGAAAATTGTGAATTTCATGTTGTTTTCTGTACATTTATAGTGATTGAAATATCCACAATTATGCCATAAACATTAAACACTCTACTATGTTTTTCAACTGATAACTTTAGTATTGTACATAAGATTATTGCTAAAGTAGAAAGTAAGGAATATGAAATTATAGAATATTTTTTATTGCTTAATTTTAACAACATGCGGACCTATCTATTGTATGCATATGTGTTAGGTTATAACGTTAATTATACGTTCATATTTGCATTTCTTGTGCATTTGCCTTTTATGATTTTTTTGTACACTCTGTTTAATTGAATTCTAATAATTATTAAAATATCTATTTGGCAGTAATGACAATGAGGGAGTACTCCAGACTACCCAGATATCAAAAAGGCGTCCTCACCTTCATATGCAGTTTCATGTCACATCTGGGACACCATTTTGGGAGGCATTACTCCTCCAGAAGGGATACGGTAAGTGTATTCTAAGCATCAGCGTTAGGGAAAAGTAATTTGTATCTTATTTAAGCCCATGGGCCTGTTTGTTTTCTTATATTCCAATATCTACGCTGTAGTAAATTCGTAAAGGTATTAGATTTATATATTCTTATATTTTTGATTTTATACCTCATTTTTTCGAGATTTAGAGTGTAATAATATGAAACATTTTAACATTTATGCTGAAGGAAATTCTTAATTGTTTTAAATTAATATATTCCAATACAAGGTTTTAACTTGATAGATCTTGTTTTCGAGATTTAAGATGTAAGAATCAACGGGCTACAGTTTGAAATCCAAGGTTATTGGCCTTTTTACAGGAGTAAAACGGAGCTAACGTAAATGCAGACAATATCGTCAATAGTTGTCTGTGTACATCAATATGAATAATCATTGGACCGCTTTTACGCCGGAGGTGATTGCCGTCATAATCCAAGAATATCCTGATTTCCAACGATTTATTTTATTTCGGTTGAGGAAATCACTCTTTCTCGTATGAGTTAGATTTTTGGCATCATTTGAAAAAGTTACATCATTGTCTAGACAAGAAGTGGAACGCATAACAATCGGCTTTTGTTATAATTCAAATGTTCTTGACGCTAGATTTAGGAATATCCACGCTGAATCAGCAATATTATCTTCAATCAATATGAAAAGTATCTGCCTGGCTTTGTAGGCGTCTTTTTGAGTATATACAGCTGATCATTTTGATGTTATAAGATTGGTTTATAGAAGTGTTTACTATCCCATTCGATTTGTGTTAAATATGTCCATTTTTTAAGACTTTACTTAAGTAGCATAAAAGAAAAAAAAAACTGTCAATCACAGGATTAAGTAAATGGTCTGATATTCACTTAAAAATTAAATGCCTATTGTGAGACAACAAATATTAACCTTTTGACTACGTTTATTAACTCATAACTTTAATATTATATATATATATATATGTGTGTGTGTGTGTGTGTGTGTGTGTTTATATATGTGTGTGTGTGTGTGTGTGTGTTTGTGTGTGTATGTGTGTGTGTGTGTAATGGTTAAAGTCATGGGAAATAAAATCGTCGCCACGAGTTCAAATCCTGGATGTGGTGATTGTATTTCACTTAGGGCTAATAACCTTAGGAAAGGTATGAATCCTACTTTCCCTCTAGCTATGGATAAATAGTAGGACAGACTCGCCTCTTTAACCTTGGCTAGGTAACCGGTCTAGGAGAAGGAAAACTCTGAATTCAAACCTGTTGAACTCCGCTTAAGAAATTGACCTTGTCATATCCCTCTCGTGCGGAGGAGTTGGTAAATATATATATATATATATATATATGTTGTGTGTGTGTGTGTGTGTGTGTGTGTGTGGTGTGTCTGTGTCTGTGCTGTGTGTGTGAGAGTCTGTGCGTGTGTTTATGTATGCAATTAACATATACATAATACTAATGTTATAAGTTAATAAACTTAGTAACGAGGTTAATATTTGTGGGCTCATGGTGGTCAATGCTACATCTATAAATGAAAATAGAATAACATTTTTAAAAAACTTTCTATCCTTTTGAACATGAATACATTTAAGGAATAATTTTTTTTTTCATACAAAAGTAAAACCCATGAAAAATCATGTAATCTGCTCACTCGGTTCATATCTGATAAGAACCATTTAAATAGATGAATACTCTTGCTTTACACACACACACACACATAAAATATATATATATATATATATATATTATATATTATATATATATATACATATATATATATATATATATATATATATATATATATATATATATATTATATATATACACACACATGTTTATGTGTGTGTGTGTGTGTGTGTGTGTGTTGCGGTTAACAGAACAACCGCGCCCCACGTCCGGTGGACGACACCGATTGAATTTCACATTTCACTAATACCTTTGGGAAAGGTAAGAATCCTAATATTCTCTATACAGCTATGGATAAATTGTAAGGGAGATTAGGTTTTTTGACTTTGGTATAACAACCGATCTAGGAGAAAGAAAACTTTAAATTCAAACTGGTTGCCGATCTGGAAAGGGATGGGCTTTACAAGACTATTCCTGTTCAAATCAATTCCCCAACAATCAACACAGTTTACGGGACCAGTAAGACAGTTAAAAAGACAGCAATATTTACACAACGTTAATAAATAATTATAAACGGGTTCCTCTGTATGGACTATATTTCTATTATAATTAACACAATGGATTTATTTAAAGATTATAAGAATGAAAAATATTCCTTTAATATTGAGTTTGTGTGACATTTGTGACACAGAGTAAAATCAAAAGTAATCCCTGTAGGATTAGGAATTCATGTATATGTATTTACACATAATGAACAATTTCAAAATATTCTTTAAACAACTTATATTTCATTAGATGTTTTCATATTTGGTAAATTTTCATAGGATAGCATAAACAGTATGTAACATAAATATTTAAACCAGGCTGTTTGTATTCAATTTTGATGGTCAATCCCCAACTTTGGAGACATGTTGAGGACCCTTTCATTTCCATTGTTACCATGTCCACCGGTTAGTGATCACTATACCTGTTAAAAAGATATGTTTAATATTATTTGTATTCAATAGGTCAATGTGCAAAACAAACCTTCTTTAAGAACAATTAGATAATTAGAAGTTTGAACGTACAATGAATGCGATATCCTAACCTCTGTGAACAGAACAGTGAGCATATGATTAGTATAATAAATATTTGTTTATGGGTTGTAGTTTCCACATTGAGAACCGTACCTAATATGCAGCAGGATTTCTGGGATGACCGAGTTGTGACGATGTAAACGTTTAAGTAATTTCCATAGTAATTGATACTATCAATAGATGAGATGCATTTAAATATACATTTTTTTTAATCTATGTTTCTCCTAGAGAATATATATGGTTAAGTAGAAGAAGTTAAATTAAACTACGGAATTCATCATTCTTCTTCCTGATGCAAATGTGCAAACCTGTCAAGGCAGGTTGTCATTTTCGTACATTCTGTTTAAGTACATTCATCAAATCTTTAGCCTAATACATATTTATATTTTTTGTGTACAGCAGATTTAGGGAATACCCAATAATATATGTTCTGTTTGTATAATGTTCTACTAGAATGTACAAATACTGGTATCTTACTTTATAGAAAGTATTTATATATTTTGTAGTAACGGGTGTACAAATTAATGGCCGATATAACTTGTTTAAAATTTTGAGTGTATTTATTGAATAAATACACTCAAAATTTGAACATGCCAAAAATCGTAGAATAAATTTTATTCTATGTTATGGCGATTTTGGGTAATGTGATGTAAGCAGTGACGTAATTTTTGTTACAGACAAAAACCGGAAGCGAATCTCCATTAGTAATAGATGTTTATCAACAAATTAGAAGAAACAACTTTATGTGTATAAATAAATTGGTAGTCATCATCAACCACCGACTTCTGTGTCTTTTTTGTTTGCCACAATGGCAATTCTAATAATATGGTCAGGGTTTAATGTTTAAAGTGCTTGGCCTAGAGAAAAACAGTCAATTGATCTGGTAGGGCCACTTTGAGTGTCCATGCAGACCCAGTAAGGAACAATGTGGAGTGTTCCATGTCAAATAACCATTTGGTATCCTGGTCACAAACTGCTCAGCCACCACAAACCCGTCCTCAGACATTCCAGATCATTACCCAAAGCAAAAGATGACCCCATTAGCAGTGATGCAGTCATATTCTATAGAGGTGCAATACTACATATGTTCTATATGAGTTTTCATACGTATAGCATAATATATAAATATATGGAAATTAATCCGACAGTATGAAATATAACATTTTTAAAAACATATGATGTTGGTTATGTGATTGCTGACAAGCTTGTTTCGACCAAAACGATAGTTGGTCTTCATCAAAGAGCGACATAGACGAGAAGAAAATATCCGTTAAAAAGACTGTTTACAAACGAACGCTGACATCAACCGCTGAAATTTTTTTTTTTTTAAATGCATGTTCTGTTTTAAAAATAAAAAATAAAATAAATTTTATTTTTTTTTTTTTTTTTAATTAAAAATCAGAAGCATTATAGTTCAAGGTAAAACTCAAAAGATTTATTGTAAAAATTGTAAAAATATATAAAAAATGTAAAGTGGGTATCAAAATAGTATAGTATATATATTTCAGCTGTTAACAAATATACAAGTCCACATGGTGATTGAAGAGAGATGTTAGGTTCCAATATATATATATATATATATATATATATATATATATATATATATATGGGGGGGACGTAAACGTATGTATGCCTGCACATTAATGTGTGTATAGTAGTAAGAATAAGATTGCAAAACTAGTGTAATGTCTAACATGGCCGGCTCTGCACTAGTGCACTCCGTGGTAACTAGTTGTTTCGAGTCCTTGTTTAACTCTCTGGAACACGGGCGCCAAAAGAGAGAGTAACGTTCTTGCTGTTACACTGTAGGAGGTGCACGCACTAAATACGTCTTATATATTACGTGGCTACCAAATCAACTTCTGTCTTGGCCACTAACTTTGTTCGGCGCACACATAAATTGTGGGGTTTCGTTTATCAACACAGATTCCAGCAGCCGTCTTCAGCCATGAGTCAGTCGACCCAATGAGAGCTTTCCTCTTATTCGTGGTCAGCGGAGGTCGGTCGCGTGCCTTTTCGTTGCGGTCAATTTGCCTTGTGCTGACAGGTTAACTTTGCGTATCCTTTTTCGTCTTAGAGTCGGGAAAGGGTTTGTTTACGTTTGATGGCGGTCATTCACAAAATCCCCTCGTACCAATTCTTCCACGTATAGTTCTTTTCGTGTTTTAGAAAATTATATCACAAAAACTTCATTTTTCATAAATCTAATTAATTAGCTTCTTAATCTTGAGAGAGGAGGTCGGCTTCATTAATATGTATTTTAAGGTCGGCTTCATTTAACTTCTCTTGTTTGTGATTAACCTCGTCCAGTCGGTAAAATATCAAGCAGGAATTCTACATCCAGCGACATCAGTTATATTTCCAACCTGTTCACTCTGCGGCCCCTAACTGCTCTCGTGCGTGTCTCGACTCCATCTAACCTCCTGCCAATTCAGCCCAGGCGTTATATATTTTTCCAAGAATATTCCAGAAAAGGAATTTTCTAGAAGAAGATCATTCCAGAAAGTAGAAAGTTATGGAATTCTCTAGAAAGTTCGGGGACCTTCTCCTACGTTCGGGAACATAGGAACACGTGTCAATCAGAGGTCAACCCTCCGTTTAGGCAATTAGATCAAAGGAACCTGGTGGCAACAGTCTGGGATTTCAAGAACCCATTTGTACAATTTTAGACTTTTGAATCAGCGTTTATTGTTTTTATTGCGATAATGATGATTTTATTATTTTCTTTCGGCTCACAGCGGACACCCAAGCATCACGTATCTTATTCCGTTACACTAGTTAAGGGTGGTCAACAGATTTTGATAGACATTTTTAAAAAGGACGTGTTTCGCGATGGTAAAGTTTGGATGCGTCTTTATAATGTCTTCGGCACTAGTACTGATAGAGGTTAGTCGACCAAGATAACTGATTAAATGTATTTTAGTTCTGAGAGTTCTGCATGTAAGGTTCAGATTCAAAAATGTATTTAAGGAAGCATTCAGGAGTTGGACACAAAAGTGACAGTTCGATTAATGAGTAGTAAGATTCAATGGGGCACCAAAATCAGCAGGACTACGAAAGGGTTTGGCTTATTAGACATAAGGGGATAGAAAACTAATAAGTAAACAATTCGTTGTCTGCCCTTCACTCGTATAGCGATATTTTATTCGCTTCGACTGAAGAGGGAAATATTACCTGCGCCATCCCTCCCACTGGGATTGAACAAAATATGAATTAGGATAACAATAGGACTATTATCTGGTTTTATTTTTGTTCTTTCTTTTTACTAGCAAATATATGCACCCTCCGGGTGCAAGTATTTAAGTTTTAATGTAATAAAATATTGTATTAAATTAGAAAGGCTAATGAAACTAAATAAGAATACAGATAAAAGATTTGAAACAGAGGGAGTATAAT
The DNA here is from genome assembly GCA_023376005.1 of Doryteuthis pealeii. Classification (NCBI taxonomy): domain Eukaryota; kingdom Metazoa; phylum Mollusca; class Cephalopoda; order Myopsida; family Loliginidae; genus Doryteuthis; species Doryteuthis pealeii. The sequence continues at coordinate 67,483,564 of CM042158.1, forward strand.
AAAAATTTGAAACAGAGGGAGTATGATAAAAAATGGAACAACTGAAACTTACTCTTCCATCACTCTCGTCTTTCATTGTTATTTTTTCTAATTTAAGTATTTAGTTATAAGAGGAAGTAAAGAATAAAATGAGTTGTTTCATCTTGTTAATGGATTTCATTTAAGATTCATTGAAGAGATTTTTGCTTATATTCATTAAAATAAAACCAAACAGTTAGAAATCAATAATACTAAGCACATATTTATTACATTCGATTTTTTAATATTAATATGCAATTAGTCTTCCCGTTTACACTGTAAACCGCTATTTTGTTGTATATATAAATATAATTGCATGTTGTCAATATGGAGACATAGTTAACAGTATTAATAATGTATGACAATTTTATTAATAATTGAGGTTAAATAAAAATAAAATCATGGAGAATGTGATGTCTATAACTAAGAGAATTGTAACTTGAGTAGGAATGTAGTTTCGTTTACAGACAGAAAAACACACAATCTCCATTATAATAAGATTTGTAAAGCAGAGTCTTGGCCTTATACAGTTTTGGTGTGGTTTGGTTTTGTTTTACGGCATATCAACCTCAGTGGGTCATTTAATGCCAGCAAAGTTTTGAAATAATTTTTTAACCCATAGATGGGATTATACAGTTTTAACTTGAATTTGCGTCCGATAATCTTAAAAGACATAGGGGTGAGATTGATTATACGCCGAGACTGGAAGTTCCAATGTTCGATATTGGCATAGGATGATTGAGAAAACCATAATTTATTAAGAATTGTTGGATTATGATTAGATTATACTTAGAATTAAATATGTGAAGTCCCAGTTTTACAAATCCAAGATTTTCTGGTGACAATTCAGAATTTTTGTATGTGTTCATTTTGATTTACAGAGTCATTACAACGTCTAATCTACGTCCTGATACCAGATGCCAGATTTTGAAACTATTTTTTTGTTGAAACTATGCAATGTTTTCACAATGTATTCATATTAGTTGAAACCTGTATATTATTAAATCAATTAAGGATATGAAAACTCCCCTATCATTCACTTTAACTACTAACAATAATGTTCCTTTCATCAATATCTTCATAGATTATAACAATTTATTTTTATAAAAAAGAAAATCTATTCATAAAACAACAATCAAAACTCTTGCCACATTTCTTATCACAATAAATTGAAGAAAAATTATTTTACATTAGTAGAATATTTATCTCATACATAGACATAATCCGGTTTGAACATTTTACAAGGAAAACGTAGACTAGAATTACATTAAAAGTTGTGTATTAGGCAGTAGACTGATTGATCAACCCTACCCTCTAACGTATACATACATGTTTACATTATGGTCACGGTAAGCCTAATGCTAGGTGAGAAATAGAAAGAAATTACACCAAAATGAAATATTGTAACATAAAAATAATATAAAATGTAAGAGCTTTAAAACAGAAAACAGAAGAGATAGGTAATAAAAATATCAAGACATTTAATATGAAAAAAAGAAAAGTAAAAACTAAGCCAAGAGTGAAAATAAATGAATATATAAAAAACAATAAAATGTTAAGATAAATACTTCAAATAAAAGTTGAAGAGATAAAATATATGAAAAACTATGCAGGAAAAAATTAATTACTTTTAACACTTTTGAAAGCAACTTATCTGTAGAATTGGTAAGTCTTAAGACACCATAGTGGTATGTGTGAAGATATTGCTTCCTCTCCAGGGCAGATGCTGCCCATGTAGCAATTGTTCTCTTTCTCCACCATTAAAAAAAGAGCGAAAAGCAGAAGTATCATCATTGCATTGGTCAGAAGAATATTTTAAACAATGTTGCGCTGCGTTAGGACCATATATTTATCTTTGTCCTCATATTTTACTCTCAAAAGCATAACAATGATACAATATGGTCGTAGATTAGCAAGATTCTTCAATTCATATTTTCCCTTTCTATACTGGTTGCCAAATAAGGGTAACGGTTCATGACTTCCCAATATTCAAACTATACATTAAAGAAATAAGCGATTCATTATGTTTTGATTAATGCAAATGAAACATCTCAGCTTGATTTTATTTTTGAATTGCTAATAGTAGGGGAAGATATAGTGCGTCAATGTTTAAGCGGAATTATAGCTGTTTCGATTCAAAGTTTTCTTTCTTCTATACCGGTTGCCGTAACAAGGTTAATGAGCCCAGCCTGTCTTTCTGTTTAACCATAGCTAGAGTGAGAGGAGATATATCTATGTTTTTATAGCTGTTTCGATTCAAAATTTTCTTTCTTCTATACCGGTTGCCGTACCAAGGTTAATGAGCCCAGCCTGTCTTTCTGTTTAACCATAGCTAGAGTGAGAGGAGATAGATCTATGTTTATTTTATAACTGTTTCGATTCAAAGTTTTCTTTCTTCTATACCGGTTGCCGTACCAAGTTTAATGAGCCCAGCCAGTCTTTCTATTTAACCATAGCTAGAGTGAGAGGAGATAGATCTATGTTTTTTTCCAAATGCATCAGCACAACGGGAAAAGACAATGACTTCGTACAGAATTGAACTCGTGTCATCATGTCTATGGATATAGAGTAGGTTGTAATGGATAATTGGAACATAATCACCGAGTATACCATTTCGCTAGGGTAATCATTTCTGTTCTCTTAATGTATCTCATTACTATTCCTGTGTGCTTGGCTGGACTAAGTTTAGCAAATACTTTGAATTCTCGGAATAGTGTATCGTTTATAAATATAATGCTTGAGACCATTAGCAGTGTTTTAAATTCGATCCTCACAGAGTAGTACCTACGCGTGTCCTTGTACCTTACTATTCCCATCTTAGCTAATATCAATAAGAAACTAAAATATAAGGAAGGGAGATGAAAGAAAGAGAAAGAGAAAATCGAGCTATTGAACAGTGATATCGATCGCTGTCAGTCGTCTCGATAACAGCGGTCCAAGCGACACACCCACACCATCTCCACCACATTCTCTATTTTCTCTGTTCCTTGCCATTTGCAGACTTATTCACACTCTCTGTCTAACATTGTGTTTCAATTCGCTGACCTTTTCACCCAAAGGTCACTTCCATTCACAACATTTCGCGTGAAGGAAGCTCCTCTTCCCGTTCTTTCTTTTCCAACCATCCCTTAGATACACGCTGACATGTGTTATAGACATCATGTATAACATGCTATAGATAGATAAAGGAGAACATAGATAGATAGATATATCGATAGATAGATTCATGGATAAAATATTCTACATAACAACTTTACGTAATCAATACTTGATCAACAAAAAAGGCAGCATTGGATTATAGTACGATATTTTTACATTAACTTAGTATTCTGGTCAATTCTATTTGTATTGGACCGGTTTAGTCCAGTCGGTAGAGCGTTCAAATAGATAATCGCAAGGTTCTGATTTCGATAACGGCCCTCGCAAGCTCATCGCATGAGTAGTGTAGCATGGGTAATCTGATATGTGCGGTAAAACAAAAGAGTACGTGTAACGCTCCACTTTAGCAAAATGATATTCCTGGTCTATATATTTACCAAATCCTCTACACGAGCAAGATGTGACACAAGGTCAATTTCTTAAGCGGAGTTCAACAGAAGTTCAACAGGCTTGAATTCAGAGATTCCTTTTATTTGTATCACCCATGTTAAAGAGCCCAGACTGCTCTACTATTTATCCATAGCTGGAGGGTGTGTGGTTGGATCCATACATTTTCAAGGTTACTAGCACTATGTTTTAGCACTGGACTATCGGAAGTGAAAAGAGGATAGATCCCTTCGTTATTCAGCTTTTACAGACAATATGCTACCCCCCGACTTTTTACAACTTATTTGCATTGTGGGATTGCTTGATGTTTGGTATCAAGTCATTTCCTATTTATAGGATGTATACTTTAATAATACTGGCAAATTTATGCACCCTCCGGGTGCAAGTATTTAAGTTTTAATGTAATGAAATATCGTATTAAATTAGAAAGTCTAATAAGAAGGCAGATAAAAAGATATGTAATAGAGTGTGGGTATAATAGAAAAATTGAAATGAAACTTACTCTTCCATCACTCCCGTCTTTGATTGCTGAATTTTACTTATTTAACTATTTAGTTAAATTAGGAAATAAAGAATAAAATGACAGTTATTTTTTCTTGTTAATTGATTTCATTTAAGATTCATTGAAGAGACTTTTGGTTATATTCATTAAAATAAAACCAAACAATTAGAAATCAATAATACTAAGCACACATTTAATAAAATCACATTTTTAATATCAATATGCAAATTAGCCTTCCCATTCACACTGCAAACTGCTATTTTTTGTATATATAAATACAATAGCATGTTATTAATATGTAGATATGGACAACACTAATAAAAAGGTGAAGCAATTTTATTAATAATTCAGGTTTAGATATAAATAAAATCATGGAGAATGTGATGTAAATAACTATGTTAATTGTGACTCGATTAGTAATATAGTTTCGGTTACAGACAGAAAAACACACAATCTCCATTATAATAAGATGAAACAGATATTCTATAGAATTGTTGCTAAATAACATATACGTAAGATAACAGAATTGTTTAAAAGAAAATGCTTGGAACATAACAAGGTTAAAGGTTAATGATTAAGCTTGAAGGTAAATATCTGCTCTACAATGCAATTTTCTCTTGAACATTTTCAAATCTGATCCGCTGTTATCTTTTCTTTTATTCATAAACTGGTTTTTCTGCAAAATAATGAAAGACTTTTTGTGAGTCATAAAAATGATAACTAGATGTAAACTACTGTACAGAGATGTAAACACAAAATTATACTCAAATTTAACTCCTCACGACAACATTCTACATTAGTGGGCAAGTCACTCAAGCAGGTATTCTTTTTTTATATGTCTATAATTGATTATTGCTGGGAAGGGAACCTGACAGGAATTCTGATTCTCACTTTCCCTTTTCAGAAGAAACTTTGATCGACCGTCTTAACATTCTATATTCCTACTTCAAAGCTGAACAACTCATGCTATCTGAGAAAAAGAAAAAGTAAAGAATATCGTGAAACGATAATAGGGTTATACTAATTGTGTCATTAGTAAATGAAGCAATTAGTAATGTGTTAATTCCTTTTTTATTTCAATGTATATAATCCTTTTGGATACTAATGATCTAAATGTATTACTTGGCCAATAAGAAACTTACGCGCAAATCATTAAACCATTCGGTAATAAACTTACACATCATTTTCATGGGTGTTTTCCTTAAGAATTTAGAATGCGTAAACAATAAACAGAATATTAGAAATTGAAAAATCAAAGCTTGAATTTATCTTACTTGGTCAGATCTTAAAATGTTGCATAGTCGTATATACCCTTCTAACATACTCGGGTATATAAACGGTGATAGAGTTCTCGGTTACTTTATATATATATATATATATATATATATATATATATATATATATATATATATATATATATATATATATATATATGTGTGTGTGTGTGTGTGTGTGTGTGTATATATATATATATATATATATAGAGAGAGAGAGAGAGACAGACAGACAGACAGACAGACAGACAGACAGAGACAGATATGATATTAGAGATGGTATATCTTACTTAGTACACTTCTTACTGCTTATTCTACTTGGTGCAGACTTGTTGCTGCTAATTTTTTCTACTTGGGTCGCCATTTTCTTTGGGTTTATTTGTTCTTTATCAAGTTTTTATTTATTAGCATATATTGATTCCGCCGTGGGGAGGTACACAACCCGGGTGAGTCAAAAACACCTTTGCTCTCCTTGACATCTGGGTCGCATCTGATAAACTTAACTAAAGTTATTCTCACGTGTCTGTCATGGAGCAAAATCGCACGCCTCTAAGGGCTCAAAGTTTATTAAACGCCAACCAGGTGATTTTCCATAGGATTCCCTGAATTTAAATCAAGCATACCTTAATTCAAATGTGCTAGCTACAGTTCTGTTCCCAATATATGACTTCACATAAATTCTAACATAAACACAAATCGAACCAATATCCGATTAAGCGCATCCTACGCTTAACATCTTCGTATAAATTAGGAAATACGTTGGGAATTGTGCTAGCAATTATGAAAGCAAAACCCAAGATAAACATTTTTTATCCAATGAAAAAATGGAATTTGTGGGTATTTGGATGAATAAAATTTCCTAGAGAGATTAAAAGTGCATAAACATTTCTTAACATGTGACACGTTACATAGTGGCTACAGGGGGAAATAAAAGTTTATGTTTAATAGAAAGAGTTTTACATCATTTTCATAAGAACTTTGTAGTTTTTAATAGTCTAAATCATATTTTGTAGGATTAGAGGGTATTTTTCCTAATTACTCCTTGCAGACAAACAATTGATATATACAGTAAATATCGATAGGAAGATAACCTCGGAAAAAAGGTAAACCACTGAACAGTTCAATATGATTGATAGATGCAAAAATAAATATAACATAACTTCAGTATTAAAATAGTTATCCATGATAAGAATACAGAACGTGTTAAAAATTGATGCTTGAATTGTTGAAGTAGGGAGTACTACACGTATTCAATAGAATTTTTTCATTGAGAAAGTAATTATCTTTTTGGGTAAGCTACCGAATCTCCTCATAGCAAACATAATTAAATGCCTGAATGGTCATAGGACCAGTATTTACATTTTCCAATATATCTGTTTATACTTCTTTCAAATGATAACACTATTGCAATAGAATATATATCATTTTCAAAAACATACATGAAGCATTTAACATTGTACACCTGAAAGAAATACAAAATTAGAGCATCTAAATTAAAGTATTTGCATTGCTAGAAATGTATAGAAAAAAGTGATCACAGAACAAGATCAACCTGAATTGTAAAAGTGAATTCAAATCTTATTATAATGGAGATTGTGTGTTTTTCTGTCTGTAACCGAAACTATATCACTACTCAAGTCACAATTCCCTTAGTTATTTACGTCACTTTCTACAGGATTTTATTTTTATTTAAACCTCAATTATTAATAAAATTGTTTTACATAATTAATACTGTTGACAATATCTACTTATTAATAACATGCAATTGTATTTATATATACTACAAAATAGCAGTTTACAGTGTGAATGGGAAGGCTAATTTGCATATTGATATAAAAATCTGATTTTAATAAATAACTGCTTAGTATTATTGATTTCTAATTATTTGATTTTATCTTAATAAATATAAGCAAAAATATCGGGGATGAATCTTAAAAGAAATCTATTAACAAGAAGAAATAACTGTAATTTTATTCTTTACTTCCTATTTTAACTAAATAGTAAAATTAGGAAAATTTAGCAATGAAAGACGGGAGTGGGGGAAGAGTAAGTTTCAGTTGTTCTATTTTTTGATTATACACCCTCAGTTTCAAATCTTTTTATCTGTATTCTTATTTAGTTTCATTAGCCTTTCTAAAATAATATATTTTATTACATTAAAACTTAAATACTTGCACCGGAGGGTGCATACATTTGCTAGTACAATTAATGATAATAGCTAAGAATAACAAAGATTTTGCTAACTTAACGAAACCACATACACATGATACTGAATAGTATAAAAAAGAAAAAAAAACAACAACGCATTTTTTCATCTTTCATCTTGAGGGGTTAGGTAAATACATAAAACTACAAGTAACCAATCACCTGCTGGGTGATCTCGACTGTAAAAATTGCCAAGTAGGTGGGGCTTAGAATACTCTGAATTTTTCATTTGCAACGAAGTAAGACTCTCCTTTATTGCTATTCCTCCCAGGTCTACTCTAACTCTATTAGGATCCCATATGTGGGTCATATAGATATGTTTGAACATCCACATAGATTCTGAATCAAAATCCACATAGATTCTGAATCAAAATTCCATTCAAAATGATTCTAGCATGTCAGATTTTAAGAAATGTTTATGGTTATATATTGACAGTATTCTTATCAACAGATACATTATATATAATTTTAACAGATATTGTATTATTATTTTGCACTGTTTGATTTCAATCAAATTAAATACGGCATTATAGTATATTGTTATAATATATTGAATCAAGTTGTAAGTTTTATCCGATGTTCAAGTCAATTATTTTTAAGATTTAAGTTAACTTTATATTTCAATTTGATGTTTAGCAATACCAACATAAGGAATATACTTCTTAATTTTTTTAATGAAATAACCATTGAAAAAGATGCAAGAAACATTCAGCATTCCATTGAAATAAACAACACATAAGACGAGATTAATGGACCAAGGCAACTGCAGTAGCACAATTCAGCTATTTATATATTAATACAGGTGTTTCTAAATCTTCCGTTCGTTACCATCTGATTAAAAATGAGACCGTCCAAACTATCCAAGATGAAATACAAAAATGTAAATCCTGGTGTTGTTTATCCGCGGAATTCTTATTTCTTATGAGTGCCGTCATTTTAGTTAAATAATCCACCATTTCGGTTTATTATTAAGTAAAAAAAAGAGAAGAAAAAGGACACAATTCACAGGAAAAATATAAAAACGAAAGAAAGAAAGAGTAGAAGAAAATAGAGGGGGTGAGCACACGAAAGTAATAACGCTAATCTGTTTCAATCAAACATAATTAAAAGATAGAAAGAAAGAAAAATAAATATATAGATTATTATACTCTATACATAGGGAAT
>CM042158.1:67499772-67504772 GCA_023376005.1 Doryteuthis pealeii
TATTGTAGTGTGCTATTTATCCTGCTTCAGGATCCCCCCATCTCTATGCAACTTCAAGTCTTCTAATGAGAATTCATCCCTAGTTTGTCGTTTGAAGTAATCATACGATTATTTTATATCCATTTAGTTTTTCTTCATATTCTAATTATTAATTTTCTTGTTTGTCCTGAAGGTTTTTCTGTTATTGCTGATATCACTTATTTCTCAAGGATATATATTCTTCGAGTACCTGAATCGTTGCATCCACGCAATCCTCAATGATTACGTTTCTGCTTCCCCGCTTATTATCTTGTCACATCGAGTTTGACCATGACATCTCACTGGTGCAAGGCTTCTGCTTCACTGATGTCCTTGTTCCATTGAACATCATCCAGAGGTCATCTTTTGTCGAGCGTAAGAAGGTCGAGCGTTATTATATGGGATCTACCAGGTATCTATTCATTGGATTAGATTTCGGCTAGAGAGTTTTTCTTTTGTTTTTAATACGATTTCCATATTGTAGCCCGTATATAAATTATCAATTTTGTATTAATTTTCTGAAAAATATGCATATAGCATGAACAAAAATTAATAACTATACGTTAAATCGTATATTTGTGATAAGTTAAACTATGAAGCATGAAGAAGAAGTTAGGAATTACTAAAACGTGTATTACAGAGCCCATTGCCTCGGATTGCTTACTGTATGCTATGTGGTCGCACATCGATGTTCTGAACAGGCGTATGAATTTTTAAGAATGTTATCAAGGAGTAACATGTGCTTAACACAAATTCGAAAGTAGTTTTACTAATTTAACTAACAAAAATGTCTATTTAGTTAACTGAAAGTATTTTATTCAATGGGAAGTGTTCAATAAACTTGTATTTACCCATGCAATAAATCAGCTTTTTAAGGAGAAATGGTAAAATAAATCTGAAAAAATAAAATAATCTTGGTGAGTGACTATCTATAAGCAATGAGGCTCGACATTGTGAATAAAAAAAAGATGAAGTCTTATACTAAAGCAGGGAATATATGAAGAATAAAATAACATTGAAAATATATCAAATATATACCTCAGAAACGTGTCTATCATTAATAATTTTTGAACCCACTACAGTTAAGAATACTACTGTGTAATTTTGAACAAGTCTTTGGCGAGTGAAAGAGACAAAAACTAAATAATCGAAACTAAGATTTTGTTTGTATCTGCCTGGCTCTAATAGGCCTGTAAGGGAATTTCCGAACTTTACTCTTATTCAATATCTCGTGCTAGCTACCAGATTCACCACGTATTAGGATGCAAATAGTTCATTTTGAAGATATTTGTAAACAAAAATATGAAACTCCTGCCTTTTTTATGCATCAGATATTTGTTTTATAAGATCATCTACATTCCTTATCAAATCCGTTAATATTAATCACAGAAGTGGAACATTATTCAGGAGAATTATGTTGTTAGATTTTAACCACTATCGGGCATACCTGTTACACATCAGCATTCCTCCGCACATCAACCCATTTAACAAATATTAGCACACATCATTTCATAGAAAAATTTAATCCTAAGACCACTGACCTAAGATAGTCCTGGTTAACTGCTTGGTGGGTTCAATAATACTCAGAATTGATTTTAGCTTTAGATGCATGCATATTGTTATGAAGCATTATTCTTAAGAATATTATAAAGATTTAATCACTTTTCTCTCTTTCAGTTTAAGATTTGGAATTAGCTAAAAATATTTCGACGCCAAATGCCACAAGTCAGTTCATGTTTATTTTCCTGTCATTTCCAATATGTGCCTTGAGGCACGCTGGTAATTACTCTAAACTTGCCTACAGGAAATTAAATTTAAAAAAACATAACAATGCATTTTTTTACAATAACGTGTGTAACATCTGTATAAACTGTTTTTTAAGTGCATGCTGTTCGTATTTACTGCTTAATGTGGATTTTGATACGAAAAAACAAATGCCTATGTAGAATCAGTAAATTAAACTGGGAATGATCCATAAAATATTGATAATAAAAAAGCGGATAGTCTGATTTTTAAAAATTTAACGTTTAAATTCTGAATGTCCAGTCGAATAAGCTGACTGTACCCTCTACAAAGGTTGTTATGCGTACGAGTAAACTGCATCTGTTTTGTGAGGCTCCAGTTCTCGGAACTATGTAATACCCATTCATACCCATTATTATTAGATGTATTACTGATAGTACCTGTTAAGGTCCCATCTATGTGTCAGTAAATATTTTTGAAATTATTCGTCTTTGATGGAAACATGGACAAAAGCTCTTAAGAAGCAACTACAGAAAACATGTAAAAATCAAAGCTATAACCCTTGGGATAAAGTAAACCCAAAAAAATCAATAAATCGATCCAAACAACATTTATATCCATACAATATTTACTCCTACATGAATCAAAAAACATTTTTCGGTTGAAGGTTTTTCCAATGGATTATTGCTCTTAGTCCTTGTCATATCTTTAATTTCAAATTAATCCCGCAAAGCTGTATTGGATTCTCTCGGAAACATAAGTAATGATAATTTTACACAAAGTGTATTCTGTATATAGATGAATAAGATGTAAGTATAAAGTTATTAAAAATATACAGATGTTTGACACAGATGCCTGTCTTATTTTTTTTTAATTATTTAATTATATCATATTTCCTATCATTTCTCCTATTAGATTATGTTTTCCTCGAATAAAACGAGATATTATAACTGTTGTACCGGCCGTTCCTACAGTGAGAATATACACCGGTCTCACTATAAATAGTGAGACACGAGTAAAAGATACTGTTACCGTTAACGGCAAGCTAGCCGTTCCTGGACATTATTGAAATACACTTGTCTTATTTACCCATACCTCGATTGACTTCTTTTTTACTGTTGGATTAACATCACAACAATAACAATGATGGAAATTAGGGAATGCCGAAAAGAATCTAGCAAATGGACTGCATTTTTTGTTAAAACACAATACAAATGCTAGTGGTTCACAGATAACGCAAGAAATGTGATAACGGAGTGCCATTTTCAATGCATACCATGTTGAATATTTTTCAATTTTTTTTTTTAAATTAATAACGCATATATAACTATATTACACCCATGTGAGTTTGTATGTCCGGATGAATGGGTTTGGGCGCGTGAATAAGTTAATGTGATATATGTGAAAGCTCTTGTTTCTAGCCCGATTTTCAAACCACTTGATTTAGAAACGCATACACTGGAAACTGCCAGATATCAAAAGCCGATGACTTCTGATTATCGGTACCCTAACTTAGATATACATATCAATGATATTGAGCACTGTTTATTTATAAATACAACATATTATATTACAGTATTGATATCTCTCTGTATATACACACACACACACACACACACACAACACATATATATATATATACATATATGCATACCAACATGGATCATACATATATATATATATATATATATATATATTATATATATATATATATATATATATATACATATATATTACCTATATATGTGTATATATATATATATATATATATATATATATATATATATATATATATAAATCCGTCGTTCTTTTTGTTATTAATTTAATATAACTAAAAATGAATGATAAAACTAATTCTAATTTTAATATTTCAGTCCACTGATTTAACACTTATGAAATTAATGTACCCTAAGCACTAAAAAGTGTTACTTTCATAATGAATTTAACCTTTCATTGACAAAGACATATGATACATTAGGTAAAACTCAAGTAAAAAATACAAACTCGAATTTCTCCTTATTAAGCAAAAAAAAACTTAAAAGAACGACTTCTTTCACCTGTATAATTCTCTTTCTCTCGTCGTCCTCTGTCTCTCTGTCAGCTCTCTCTCTCTCTCTCTCTCTTCTCTCTCTCTCTCTCTCTCTCTCTCTCTCCCTCTCTCTCTCTCTATATATATATATATATATATATATATATTACCTCTATATTCATATATATAAATATGGTGTGTGTGTGTGTGTGTCTTTGTGCATTGTGTATGTGTGTGGTGTATTTTAAATGATTAATTTCTTTATGATTATCGATAAAAAACGTATTTCATTCGCAAGCATCTTTTCGCCTGTCATTTTCATGAATGTATTCAATCTTCAGACGTTCAATATCCTTTTAAAAGTCAAATACCCTTTATACTGACGGCCTACAGGCGCCGTACTTGTCAATCATTTGATAAGTCGATAAAAAAACCAAAAGCATGTCGAGAAGGAATGAGAAAAATACAGATTGTTTTTTGGAGGAAAAATGTTAAATCATCACTTTCCCCTGAGTAAGATTGCCTATCGAATAAAAAGTATAGATTAATGAAAATGTGAAACACATTGACAAACACCGTTTACGTTTGTTAACTAATAATTCAAATAATGAATCATTGATAAATATACAAATAGAAATAATAGGTTTCTTAGAATATTATAACTGCAAAAAGCCACTCCTCCAAATTTATTGATAGAGAGGTGAATTGATTGACGTTTGTAGAATAAATCTATAGAGGGGAATTCGAATTCGAAAAGGAAACATCTTGTGCGTCTGACAATTGTCTACAGATCAAGACCCTGATAGTACGCAAAGATCGTGCTTGTCAATGAAAAAACGTATTTATCGACTTTTTTTAACAGACTAATGAAATGTATCCGTGTCCACAATCCAGTCTTGGCACAGTAATAAAATAGAGAGCAAGTAAGAATATATATATATATATAATATATATACACCAATCTATATATAAGAGATTAGACTGCATTTTTGTCTGAAGCCGAAACATAATTACTACTCAAGTCACAATTCCTTTAATTATTACGTCAAATTCTCCATGATTTCATCTTTAAACCTTCAGTTATTAATAAAAATTGTTTTACATTATTAATACTGTTGATCACACCTATGTACTAATAACATGCAATTGTATTTATATATACAACAAAATAGCGATTACATTTGTCGAGAAGGCTAATTTGCATATTGAT
>CM042158.1:67507272-67514772 GCA_023376005.1 Doryteuthis pealeii
ATATGTATATATATGTATTATATAACAATATACACATATTATTATTATTATTATTATCATTATCATTGTTGTGATGTTGTTGTTATTGTTGTGGATAAATATTATGTGTGCTGATGTATGTATTATTGGCACACGCGTTGAATAAACTATCATGTTTAGACACTTTTATCGATCCAAATTCCATTTTCCAGTTATGCGCATGTACTTTCTGTCAATACAAATTTGTACAGCCGTAAATAAAATCATCAATTAAGAGACTAATAATTGTAATTAGATTCCAGCTGACGCGAGCATCGGTTAATCACTTTGAAATGACACTTTGCTAAGTGTAGTCTTATTTCAAGACCAAAGAAAATAGCACTTGACCACAAAAGACTTCATCTAAATGAACAGAAAAAAGATCATACACACTGTCTCACTTACTCTTCCCTCACTTGCTCTGTTTCTCACTTTACACGCGCACCACATACATACATATAGAAATAACATGAAATCACGCATGAACAACAGATATATATATATATATATATATATATATATATATATATATTATATATAATATCGCTTATCGCAAATGATTATACACACACGCGCAACCACACACCTAAAAAATGCACAATGCTTTCTTTTCGATACACAGACTTACACGGTCCCATACTCACATCGTAAAAGAGAATATTTGACGTCATATTTCAAGCAGTCTCCTTTTTCAAACCTCAAATTTTAAACAGACTGATAAACAAGGACTACCACTCGCTTTTCTCGTTATTCTGTGATAAACATTTCTTATTACCCTTCCACATACCAACAAATGCCCTGAGATGATCTAATTAATAGATCGAAACACTGTAGCGTCGGCCAATAAATTCACCACTTATCTCATTTTAAACCTGTGTTTTTTCATTCTTTCTTAATACACTAATATATATATATATATATATATATTATATATATATATATATGTTGTTCATGCGTGATTTCCTGTTTATTTCAATATGTATATATATATATGAAGACATAAATATAATAATATACACAACACAACTATATTAGTATCATTGGTGTTGTTGTTGTTGATGTTGTATACAATGTTGTATATATGTTGTCCTTTAATTGATTGATTGATAATTACGGCATCTCAACCCGTCTGGGTTTATTTTATTCTTAGAGGTTTTTGAACTGCGTACATTTTACATTGGATTGATAAAAGTGTACAGGTACTTGCATTTTTGTGTAGTTTTTTAGATTTAGTTTTTGCACATTTTTATATGATATCGATTATCCAAATACCAATGATTTTCAAGCATATGTATTTGACCCATGAAAAAGACTGTACAGATATTACCATACCATGGTAGACTGTGCCTGCCAACTAATAACAATCTGGAGTACTACACACCCCAGAACTCCAAAACTGAATCCTCAACGCGAGATGCAGTTTAGTCTTTTGTATTATTGCCATGGAGGGTGATTGCTCT
Organism: Doryteuthis pealeii; assembly: GCA_023376005.1. NCBI lineage: Eukaryota > Metazoa > Mollusca > Cephalopoda > Myopsida > Loliginidae > Doryteuthis > Doryteuthis pealeii. The sequence goes on from CM042158.1 coordinate 67,508,751, forward strand.
GATTTGACCGTAATTTTATGGTCACGGATTTTTTAATGCTCCAAAGAGGTTAATTTCTTAGCCCCTTTTGACTGTAAAGAATTTGCAACATCTAAGCCTTAATCTTACAAGAAAGAAACAAAAGAAAAAAAAAAGGACCCCCTCCCTCCTTCAAAAAAAATAGGAGTTGGCACATTCTTTCGATTTTATCAAGCAATAATTAGCATGACTGAAACTTATTAAAACAATTTCACATACCTCGTAGCAACATCTCATTCACTCAAAGAGATGTCAACATAAATATGGGAAAGCCATGGAATTCTATTGACTGGTTATCTCTCATCGATCACAGTCTGATTTCTGATAAAATAAGCGGAAACTCTTCCAAGCTGTGGCCGTGTCAGTACTAATGCATGGCTGCACCAAATGGACTTTAACAAAACGTATGGAGACAAAGCTCGATAGGAACTATGCAAGGATTCGGTTAGCTATTATGAACAAATCCTAGAAGCAGCACGCGAAATTTACTTCACACATTATCCAAGTAAGACAAATAAAACATATTGGACATTACTGGATACACTGCTACACAAGGACAGACTAGCGTTGACCGACAGCAAAAATGACATCAGCTCTGTGCGTATACTGAATGCTATGTAGAGACTTAATCAATGTGATGAGGAATAGTGACGGATGTCGAGAGACAAAGAGTCAAGGTAGTTCATGCTCTCAGCATGATGATTATAATGATGAATTATTATATATATATATATATATATATATATATATATATATATCATCATCATGTCGCGCTTTCAGCGCGGATATCCATGACAATCTCTCTCCATCCGTCTCTATCGCTCTTCATTCTCGGGAGGTCCTCTATGCAGCATCCTGCCTCCGCACAGCTGATCAACGTACGTTTTTGCTGGTCGGCCCACGCTGGTTGTCCATGTGCTGGCTTCCACAGGAGGACGTCGCTTATGAGTTTGTCCTTGCTTCTCCAGCAGTGTCCCGCGTGTCTTGTCCGTCTCACTCGGATGGTTTGGGTGATATGTGGTAGGTGGCCGTAGAGCTGCTTTCTTGTAGGGTGCTGTTTCCACGTCTTGTTCATGATCACCCGCAGCATTCTTGTGCATCTCCCATCTAGTTTATTCTCTAGTCCCTTGTTAGGGTCCAGGTGGTGTAGCCATACAGCAGTACTGACACGACAACGGCCTGGAAGAACTGTCTTTAACTTGTCTGTGGGATTGGATTTTCATATGATCAATAATTTATTTATAGCGGCCCATGCTTTTCCTATGCGTGGATTAAACGTCGTTTTCTGTGGAGGAGATGTTACTGCCTAAGTATCTAAATTGTTCTACAGAGTTTAGGAGTTTGCCATCGATGGTTGAGATGTCGCTTTTGTTTTTGAAAGACATGAATTCAGTTTTATCAGAGTTCACGTACAGGCCGACATTTCGTGCTGCCTTTTCTAGGCTGTGTAGTAAGGATTCGGCTTGTGCAGGTGTATTTGCGATGATTATGTTCGTAATGCTTGTATTAATCCATACCAATGTGTTTCTTTATTGTTATGCCTTTATAAACTGAACTATGTAGTAATTACATATGTAATATCCCCATTCGCTCTATATCGACTCAAAGTGTTTTGATAGAAATAAGACAGTAAAAGAAAAACGTGTAGTAAAGTGATACTGAAATGTTTCAGCTAATTAAAAAATATTTCATCAAGTTTTCTAAATTTTTAAATGGACATACTGACCCACTATTTTCGCACATCACCACCTCTCTCTCCCTCTCTCTCTCTCTCTCTCTCTCTCTCTCTCTCTATATATATATATATATATATATATATATATATATATAATATATATATATTCGCAGCACATACACAGATACGTACACACGTATCGACGAGAGTAGGCTGAAAGCTCATAGTTTGAAAAGTTCATAATATGACGTTATATCTGATGTTGATTGCTTTGTTTACCAACGGCATTCAAACATTACTGAAACGTCCCTTTTTAATTCCGTAATTTAAAAATTAACTGAACACGCGTGCAAAGTAGAACCTCTTTAGATACAGGAAAGTCATCAGGTCTAAGCTACTGACTACATCTGAACGCTTTGTCCGGATTGTTTAAAACAAAGAACAATGTGAAGCCATTTTCGATAGTTTGTGTATGAAATATTTTGGGGAAACATGTGATTGTATAGGTGCACTATACACACAAGACATACCTATGCGCGATTCTCATGTGTAAAGTGACAATTCATCAGCATAAGTGGTTTCAACGGGATTGCTTTGAGGTCTCAAGAGGTGGTAGGTTTACAGGGGTGCAAAGGGAGAGGCGGCTTATTTTATTAGGTGGCTAAGTGGAGTAGTATGTTTTCAGTGGCGCAGAGAGACGTTTCTCGTATTAGGGACAAAGGTAGAGACAGCAAATAATGAAAGGTGTTCAACAAAAACGCTCTCCATGGGTTGTGTTGGGTATCTCAACAAGCTTAGTGAAATATGAGAGAAAGAGACAGAAAAGAAATGGGAAAGAAAGCCGTGTGGTAGTCACTAACTCAATCAGCTAAGTTTTTTTGGGGAACTGAAGAATGGTTAGATTGCAAGAAAAATGAATATCTTTTAAATGGATTATGTTTGTCTCAAAAGAATCTTAACGTAGTCCATTACACGGAAAGTTAATATAATTAACTTCCTTTGAATTTTACTAATTTCTAAAAGCCATGGAAATCGCTAAAAATTATCTCTTTCATTACTACTTTACTAACTTCCTCTTCAACTAAAACATTTGTCTAATTACCTAATACAAATTTTCAAAGTTGATTGCAAAATGTAGAAGTCGTCATGATAATTGTTAAACACTCATTTACCATTTATCATTAAATAAATATTTTATACTATGATGAAAATTACACCTGATATATCTATATTAATTCCACTTCTTAACTGTACCGTATCGGCTAAATTATATATCGTCAATATTTGGCTGGAAATCTTCACAGTTGTAGATCTTTGCAAGTTGTAATAAAAAAAGTGAATAAAGTAAATTCCCATCCCATGAATACACGAATATTCAAACAGCTTTGTAAGTAAAAAAAGAAGAATCTGGGCGTCTTTGTTGGATAACCTGCATTTATTTGGACAACAAAGCAACTGCATTTATTTGACAACAAAGCAACTGCATTTATTTGGACAACAAAGCAACTGCATTTATTTGGAAACAAAGCAACTGCATTTATTGGACAACAAGCAACTGCATTATTTGGACAACAAAGCAACTGCATTTATTTGGACAACAAAGCAACTGCATTTATTTGGACAACAAAGCAACTGCATTTATTTGGACAAAAAAGCAACTGCATTTATTTGGACAACAAAGCAACTAATATAGCTAATATAGTTGATATTTTTGACCAAATTAAACGAACCAAACATGATATTTACCGCGTACCCCACTTGTACGGGTCAGGCACAAAGTCCCTATTAACGTGGGACCACCCACAAGCCGAAGCTCATGGAGTGGCAGGTGAAAAATTGCGTCGATCCCGTCGGCATTCTTCCTCAAGGGGGGCGCCTCAGGCACTGGGCAATAAACCCAGCCCTGCCCCTTTAAATCGAGGGGGCAGGTGTTGCCTGGGGGGATGGCCCCCTGGGATCGACGCTATTATTATAACATCACCGGTCCAGCGGCCGAAGCTCGCCGGACCCCCAGTAATGCTGCAGGAATGTAAGATATGATGAATTAAATAAATGGTATAATGACATTAATGAACAAGATAGTCATTTATAAAAATAATATTGCAAGTCAGAATTTTTATCTGTAAGAAAGAATTTTAGTCATTTACGTTTATTAGATGCATGTGTGGACTGATATTCCTTTCATATTTAGGCTCTGAAGATAGATATGTTGCAAAGATTTAAAGACATGTTGAACAAAAAATACTTGACTAAGTAATAAACCCATTTCAAGCTGATGCAAACAATGCTGAGAGAAACCTTCCGGAAGAACTCATTGACCTGAGAAATGATATTAAAGCGCAAGTCAGTTTTCATTAAGATAGCTATAAAGCATTCTGGCCAATGGAACACCATAAATATCTTCAAAAATAAATATACTTTAAGCAGCAGAATGACCAAAATGACTGACATCCTAGTTGAATGGGAAAAAGTATAAAGTATGCAGTTACACTTATTTTTTAAACATTTTAATTACATTTTATTTAGTTGAACACTAGCTTAAAGAATAGTTAGATTTATAAGTTATTTGAAATGTCTTCCGCATATAAGTCTAATTGAATAAAAACTCATACGACATTAAACTTTTTAATTACATTTTATTTCGTTGAACACTAGCTAAAGAATAGTTAGAGATAGAAGTTATTTGAAATGTCTTCCGCATATAAGTCTAATTGAATAAAAACTCATACGACATTAAACTTTTTAATTACATTTTATTTCGTTGAACACTAGCTAAAGAATAGTTAGAGATAGAAGTTATTTGAAATGTCTTCTGCATATAAGTCTAATTGAAGAAAAACTTATACGGCATTTATCTTTTTCAATAGATAAAGTATTTGAATTTACGCTGAGAAAAATATCGAAGGAATTTCCTCTTGATTTAAATTCATCATTTCCCATTTTATCCTATTTTTATCCAGTTAGAAAATAACTAAAGTTATTTTAAAAGTATTTCTTAAAGAAATAGCCATTATTTAAAATACTTCATTAAATGAGAATAAATTGTAAAACATTTTTATTTGACGAAACGAGGGAGTAGGGAGCTCTTCAATTTCATAAAGTCAATGTGAAACTTTCTCTAAAAACACGTTTATTTTTCTTTGAAATTATTTCTTTAGTTAATTAAGGAGCCCTGGAAAATGTTTATCCTTTCATTCTATCTTATCTAACTCGAATTGTTTTCTTATAAAAAAAAGAATTTAAATTCTAATTTTTATACTTAAAAAAAACGTGTGTCTATAGCAACGGTTCATGAAAATGTATTTTACAATTAAGCCTCTTAATACTTTTTGCCTAAGGGTGCGCATATAAATGTGCTCCAAACCGAGTTAAGTTCTTTACATCCATTTACCAGTGCAATTTTAACATAGCGGGGCAGCACATGTCTTAATCAGAAAGGTAGCATTGGCGGGCAAAAAGAACCATTGATCTAAATGATGTCGAGGATATTAAAGGAAATACAACAGCGACGTTTCACACTGCATTAAAGCAGAATTCAAGTAGTACTTCGACAAATGAAAATATCGCTGAAATAAGTATGTTGAAGTCAAGTTGAGTATTTCGATGAAAAATAACATTTAATTTTCTGCTCATTTCTGTCTTTGGGGATTACAGCTTCAGTCTCACTACTTTGAACGCGCCTCGAATTCTTATATTAATACAGAAAAACTCACTTTAGACATTCTATATTATATGTCATATGTTATATATTCTCCATAGAAAGGTTAAAATCACAGTGTATATATAGTTAATCTCTCTATCATATTCGCATACTATGACTCACACTGTCTTAACTAATATGAATTTTGAATCAAACGATACTTTAAATTTATTGTACACGTAACAACTCAATAATTTCTTTTTCTGGTTAACCAGAAGTTCTATGCTGCAGAAATTTGAAAATAAAATAAAAACTAGACTGTAATATAAGACCTAAAATAGCTCTGTCGATTGTGTTTAGAAATCGAGAACTTATCCTATGTATAGGGATAAGATCAACCCAGATGTGGTGTCCTGTTTATGATACTAAACTGAATCTGATGTGAGACTCGTTCTTAAGCTGTGGGTAGTGTGGGGTAACCATACATTAGCATTACTCCCAGATTCACTTAGAACCAGAGTTGAAGTACCTGTAAAGGCACAATCTATAGGTCAAAATAGACGTGTTTAAAAATTGTTGGTATTCCATAGCACCATAAAAAATCTTAAGAAATAAGTAAACAAATGTATGTACAAATGTACAATGAACGCTAATCTGTAACTCCGAGGCATAAAATAATGGTTTGACAT
>CM042158.1:67519772-67524772 GCA_023376005.1 Doryteuthis pealeii
TATCATCTTCTGTCAACCCGCAGTCTACATTTACTGTTTGTTGTATCTTATCAATTTTTGCTTTGGGATAATTTGTTTTCATGGCATGATTTTGTGCAGCATTTATTAGTGATTTAGTTTTTCTTTTGAGGTTTCCTCTTCTTAACCATGTCCACGTATTTTCTTGCGCAACCTCTTCAATTTGCCGTTTGAAGTATCCATAAAATTGTTTTTATTCCCATCTTTGTTTTCTATTTTCGTTGTTTTTCTGTTTGTTCATTGGCTGCCATAAGTAATCTTCTTTTCCTGATACATATAAAACTATCTTTGTCGTCTTTAGGGTGTAAAGCCTTGTGAATTGTAATTAATTTTCTGGTCTTTTGTCAATCTAAGTTCTTCTTTTGTCGATTTTAAGAATGGCCCAGAGTATCTTATAACGAGGAAGGTCGAGTTATTCATTCTTGACATTTCTGCTGCTGAGTTTGGTTTCTAGGAGTTTTCTCCTCCTGAGGTATTATTATTATTATTATTATTATTATTATTATTATTATTATTATTATTATTATCTTCAACTTCATGCTCTATAATTTTTTCCATCTCTGTTTAGAACGAGGCCATTTTTAGTTTTACGTTTTCCTTTTCTTTCTTTCTCTTATCTACGGGATTGACGAAGTGTAATGGTTGACAAATTCTGTTCTCCTTGTTATCTAAAATAAATCATTGTTACATTGTTGCGATTGAAACATTATTCGTATCTGATATTCCAGGGAATATTTTATCACATTTCCCTTCTTATATAATGAGCTGTTTATATGATGTTGGTTTGTTTGGTCAAAATCTAGCTCTTTTCCAAAATGCCCTAGCAATTCAATCCTGCTCATGCTCTCTTTCTCCACCAGTTTGCTAAATCGAGTGTTTGGTCTCTCTCCCTCCCCCACTTTCTCTCTCCCTTCTCTCTCTCTCTCTCTCTCTCTCTCTCTCTCTCTCTCTCTCTCTCTCTCTCTCTCTCTCTCTCTCTCTGTTTGTCTCTCTCTCGCCGCAAATTTTATACTCAGAATTTTATACTCCCCTCTTCTCTCTTCTCTCTGTCTGTCTGTCTGTCTCTCTCTCTCTCTCTGTCTGTCTGTCTGTCTGTCTCTCTCTCTGTCTCTGTCTCTGTCTCTGTCTCTCTCTCTCTCTCTCTCGCCGCAAATTTTATACTCAGAATTTTATACTCCCCTCTCTCTCTCTCTCTCTCTCTCTCTCTCTCTCTCTGCTGTCTGTCTCTCTCTCTCTGTCTGTCTGTCTGTCTGTCTCTGTCTCTCTCTCTCTGTCTCTCTCTCTCTCTCTCTCTGTCTCTCTCTCTCGCCGCAAATTTTATACTCAGAATTATTCCGAGTCTTATTTATTTTAACTTTTATGCTATTGCTTATGATTTAATCATTGGGTGCTATCAAAACCAAATAACAAATAACATCAAAATAAGCTTCATCGATACGTGGTATGAAAACAAGAAATTTGAAGGAAGATGAATGTTGTAAACAGGAATCATTATTTGTAACAGACGACAGCGTATTTTTCTTACTACATTGTAAGCTATTGCGTCCGCAACCGTTTTTGTTGGCTTATAGCCAACGAATTCTGAAATAATACGTTTCCCCAGGTCAGCCAAGTTAAACCAGTACTAAAATAACGCGCACTACGTTACAAATGATGTGGTAACAAACTGTGTCTTACTTTCTAATGATTAGATATATAACAAAAATATTGATTTTCTGTTTTTAGTTTGTATTCATATGGATCTGATTCACACATCGTTGTTATTAGTTATTAAGTTTACTAAGAATAAAAACTGCAATAGTCAAGATGGAGGTGCATTGCATAATGGAGGAGTAGTAGAAAATGGACTCATCGATCCGAGTTCAAGTCCTGGACGAGCCTGTTTGCATTTCACATAGTACTGATACTCTGAGGAAAGGTATGGATTCAACTATTCTCTCTATAGCTAATGGTACCTAGTAGGATAGGCTGGACTCTTTAACATTGACTGAGTAACCAGTCTAGGAGAAGGAAAATTTTAAATTCATACCTGATAAACTCCGCTTAAAAAATGTATCATTTGTCACATCCTGCTCCTACAGAGGATTTGGTTATATATATATATATATATATATATATATATATATATATATATATATATATATATAATAAAGTTTTGGTATTTATGTGTCGACCTATAACTCAGAAAAGAGGAGTTACTCAGATTTGAAATATTGCATATAGATTAATATCCTTCTAACTAAGAAACACGCCAAATTTGGTTATTTATTTTTACTAATTAAGGGATATAATTAATTAATTAAGCCAAAATCAACCAATTTGCGGAACTGTCCGTATACCAGCCCCTGCTGATAATAAAATATTGTTCGCTGGTGACTTTTTGTTACAGCGAATTACAGCGATACCAGCAGTGAAGTTTAATTTTAGTGAATAAATTTCGCAGTCTAAGCCGGAATTCATCACATATTCTTGGTCCAATCTTAAAAAAATATTTATATGATTGGAAAGAAAAAAAATACTCTTTATAAATCTGTAATTTGTATGCGTTTTTATCTATTGAATTATTTTTTACAGCGAATTAAATAACTGAAATCTCAAATTGTTATCAAATTTATAGTATAGTAAGTAAAAAGTAAGTAAAGTCGGGGCGGCCTAATGTCGGTATCAGCAACAGCGAGGGAGTCTATCCCCTTTTCAATAGCGCTAGACTAAGGAGATTATTTTAGCATCTGAGGTGGAGCGCCACACCTACCATCAGCTCCTTACTTTACCGCACAGATTCCTATGCTACTCATACGCTGAGTTGGCGGGGGCCGATATCGAACTAGGAACCTTATGGTTTCTAGCCGAACACTCTACCGACTGAGCTATTTTACATTCGATCGGTTACGCTTTGAATTAATAATGTTATTTTATTTAAAGATTATTTATCGTTTTACATAAATTTGATTACTTTATTTAATTCTTTTTTTTTTTTTTCAAATATTAATTAAGTTAGCAAATCGCATCATTTATATTTCATTTAAAAAATATAGTTAAAAATTGAATTAAAATTTCTTACTATATCATTATGGGATGGGCTAAACTTGCAAATCGGTCAGAAAATTAGGGTGACCCAGAAAAAATAGAAATAAAACTGTTAATTTTAACTAGGGGGTTTAGGGTTAGGGTTTAGGGTTAGGGATTAGAATTAGTTTAATGGGAAAATAAATAAATAACTTGGGTTCTTTTTTTCTGGGTTACCCTGTAATATTTTTTAATTTTCCGACCGATTGCAAGTTTAGCCATGTGATGTCATTCCCTCAAATCTGACGAAAAGAAAATTCCCTGACCTCCCACCAGGCCGGATTAAATTAAGATCTTTTTTTACGTGGTGATTTTTATGGGTCATCCTGCGAGGATCGAATTCGCTATTCAGTAGTAATAGATATGCAAACGATTATCAAACCATGTTTTTATCTCCTTCGCCGGTTAGCCGCTGCTAGTATATATATATATATATATATATATATATATATATATATATATGTATGTGTGTGTGTGGTGTGTGTGTGTGTGGTTGAGAATATAGGAAAGTGGGATATAACAACACAGACATCTGAATTCAATTGATATTTCGCCTCATTATTGGATGAAGCTTCTTCCTGAACTTTATTGACATAAGTTCTTGTACATTCTGCTTTTATAGTGAAAAGTTAAATGAGTGAGGGGTGAGGGAAAGTCGATAGGGTTGGTGTGTAGGTAAATGTTACTTTTATTTTTCTATGGGGTTGACTCAGAAGAAAATTTGATATTTGGAGTGTGTGTCAAATGTGTTGATAACCGATGTGTATCAGGGGACGGGGATATTTTTGATTGAAATGTTTAGAGAAGTCCTTAAAGATTTTCTTGAGATAAATGTATTTACTATCCGCTTTTATATGTTTAAAAGCTAAGTGTATAAGTGAAGGACAGGGGGTGAGTAAAAGAGGACGGGTGGGGGTTTCGTATGTGGGAAATGCGTTGCATTTGAAGAAATTTGATAGTAGTGGTAGGTCAGTGTAAGGAAAAGTAGGTCATTGAATAGTGATGTAGGTCAGGTCATCTGTATCTTTTAGCAGAGATTTTTGGGGAGATTCTGGGCGGAATATATCTGTTTGGATCTTTTTTTTTTTTTATAAAAAAAAACAGTTTGGATTTTTGAAACATGTGTGTTGGTATGTTCGTAGGTTTTATATGTTTACATATAGTTTATGATCTGTATATTGACATTTTTGACAAGAACAATTGCCATCAAGGAGAAAGTAGAAAATACTCAGACAGATTAATTGATGTATAATAAGTCATATCAAAAATATATTTTTTTGTTTTATTAACTTACATAAGGATTTTCAGGACAGGTGCTTTATTGAAAGCATTTTTGAAAACTGCATTGTTTATATAACCACCATCATATATATATATATATATATATATATATATATATATATATATATATATATATTATGAACAAAAAGTAATAAGACAAGCAGGAATATTTCTTATATGCTATTTATTCTCAACTAGTTTCGACCTTAGGTCATCCTCAGGAGAAAATTTCTTATTTGAAGAAATTGTTTATAGATTTTTGAAAGAGAGCATTATAGAAGAACTATAAAAATTAAAGTGTTTTTGAGGGTTTGACATGCTATTAAAATCCGGGTAGACGAGTGTGTTAGTAGTAGCAAGTCCATTTGTTCAATGAAGAACCTCTATGAGGTGGGTATTATTTTAGGCTTTCCTAGGCCAATTATATATATATATATATATAATATACTCCCTCGCTGACTGGCTGATACCGACTTTATACTTTACTTTTTTACTTATATATATATAAGTTATGAATATCTTCGAACATCATGAAAAGATTATACATATCCCAAAAGTAAAAATGAATTGATTATTACATGAACATTAACATATATTATTTGTGTTTCATGGATACTATATGAAATACAAAATAT
>CM042158.1:67529772-67542272 GCA_023376005.1 Doryteuthis pealeii
CATATATTTGTCCTTGTGCCACTATTAAATGAAGCTTAGTGAATAATCAGTTCAGCATAATCCCGTGAAAAAGCATTAAAACGTTGTTCACATTCCTAAGCTCAAAATCCAATAAGAAAACTAGAGATGTAAGTATATACCCTACCCTTTCGCCACGGAAAGGTTCTTATACAAGTTCACAATTATGGGGTATCAATAGATAATTGTACTTGTTATTCAGTAGTAATGGGTCTGTGCGACTAGCTTGCTATCAATAATGTAACGATAAGAAACCTCGAGGACCAGTGATATAAATGGAATTATCCCAATATGGAGGTAGAGAGATATGATTTTTATGACTGAATTGATATTAGGACCGCTTTTAGTTATTTGGATATTCTATGACAAATTAAAGATATATAAATGAAATAATCATGTTTACTAGTACAAAATAAAAACACCCTCCGGGCGATGTAAAAAGATTTTTGAAACATATTGCGTGTGGGGTTGGAGTAAAAAATTCAATGTCAGCGATTTTGTACCCTAAGTAAGTAAAATCATCAAATTCATTAGAGGATTAAAAAATAAAACAATTTGAAATGTAAACTTTAAATATGTATTAAGATAAAACAAACTATATATAGATACATAATACGAGTCATGTATTTATTAAAACAATGAGGACTGTCTAATGTTGCATGTTCAAATTTTGAGTGTATTTATTCTATGTTATGACGATTTTGGGTAATGTGACGTAAACAGTGACGTAATTTTTGTTACAGATAAAGACCGGAAGCGAATCTCCATTATTAATAGATTTGATAATGAGTTCTATATTTTTTAAGCAGGAATTTGTGTTATAATATCGAATGGTGTCATTAGATTCCCTCAAATAAAGCCATTAGACGTTGAATGCAAATAAATGTATTTTAAAATCCACGCTTTATATTATGACTCATTTACATACAGCCAAAAACACTTAAGTTTATAAATGCAAGAATGCAAACTGCTTAAAAAATTCTTTCAAACGAATCTTAGGATATCTATGTTAAGCGTTTAAATGTCATCCTAAGCCAGTTGAAAAGGGCTTAAGTAAGTTTTTGGTAATCCTTTGCGAATAAGTCCTATCCAGCGTATTGGTAAAGGTCCAGTGATACAATCCTATGTCCGTCGTCCAGTGAGGGTTCAAAGCAGTCATGTGTAGTTATGACCAGAACAGCCGGCATAAATATTATATTAGCAGCAGAGTTGGCCAAGAGGTTGATCACATGGTTCTCGCTGAGTCTATAAATAGGAGTGGGCATCAGGCACACACCTTACAAGAGAAAAATTTAACAATCTATATTATGCTGTTTGTTAGCGAGTCACTATTATAATCTCTACCCAAGCCATTTAATGACTTTATGTTAATTAGTAATCCTGCTGCGCTTGTTAGTCTAGCCGCATAGATTATTTAGAGTCATCTAAGCAATTCTTCTACATGGCATCACTCGGCGGTGCCCATCTCCTCTAGATGTTTCATGTGACAGGTTGTACTAGGTTATATGATACCAGTAACTAGGAACAATCCATGACCTGACTTCAAGTATATTATTCCCTTGACTTAGCCTACTTAAAAGGTGGGCTTGGCGTATTGGGTTCCGTTGTAGGAAATAGAACCGGCAATCCGCATCCAAAAACTAGACGAAGCTGTTTGCGTTTCACTACTAATGGTATAGGAAAGTCGTGAATATTTTTCCCTGCCCAGCTATGTGTAATGGGAAGGGGAAGCTGTGTTCTTTATCCTTAGTTAAGCAACAATGCTAGGAAGAGGCAAACTATGAATTCAAAACTTAAAAATTAACCTTGGGTGACTTATCGTACGTGGTGGTGGGTTTGAATAAATACGTAATTTCAAGTGAACAGAGTCCTATCTTCCCTACTATTTACCCTTAGCTGGATGGAGGACATAGGCATTAGCAGGAAGTGAAACGCAAACATTCGCATCGATTATTAAAACGCTGGTCGCCAAGTCTATTCCATTGCGATATCAACAACGTACCAAAACATTTCTTGGAATATTGATACCTTGATTTTACACAGATCCTGCTGCTCTGAAGGATTTATTTAATTCCCACTACTCTTTTATCAATCTAGGACTCTTTGCATTGTGTAATAGATACACGGCTAGTCTATCAGATTATTAATGCGGGCTATCACTGGGTAGTAGGAACCACTTTAGTTCAGTCAGTAGAGCACCCGTCTATAAATCGCAAGATTCATGTTCAATACCGGTTCTTGCCAATTCATCGCATAATAACACCGATAGGTTACTGTGCAGTAAAGTGTGGAGCTGACGGTAGGTGTGGCTCTCCACCTTAGCAAAAAATATCCCAGGCCTAGTGCTAGCGAAAACAGGATAGACTACCTTACTGTCCGGCCGATACCGACAAAAGGCCACTCCGCTAACTTATAACTAGGTGTCCCACGTTTTTCGCCTTGTGCCAAGCTTGACTTAGTAAATAACCTCATAATGTAAAAGTTATCAACTTAGTCTTGCAAATCAATTACTACTAAATAGTTATTTCAATATTCATACGGTGCTCCATAGATGCAGACTTGTGTGAAATTATAAGAGTTTAATTGGTAGCGAACTAATGTATCATAATAGTTTTAGTGAGTTAGATTCCCACGGAATGACGCTTACCTCTGACCAAATTCAGCACAGCGTACTAAACGATAGCTCTGTTAATCGATTCTACTTCTGTGTATATGATAATCTTTACGACGCACACAAGAGAACAGCGCTCACCTCTTTGGAAATAGCTTTTTAAATAGATCAGTGCTATATTGTCGGGATTATTCAACGCAAATTTTATGTTTTATAAAATTGCCTCTTTAAGTCGATTTGTAAATATTGTAAATTTGATGCTTATAGATTTCTGAAGAATATACAGGAAAACCATAAGTAATTGTTGATTATACTATAATGCTTTAAAAAAAAATGAATGCCCAACAAGAATGAATGAACAAAAACTGTCTCCATCATATAATAATACAAGGATTGATATGCTTTAATACCATTCAACCAGACAACAGTTAGGTTCATTTGTTTATTGGTTATAGTAGTCATTACTATTTCTCAAAGAGGATATATGTTAACTAATACCCATTATTTATTTACTTGCAATTAATTAAACATTCTATAAATCAACTTTGTCTCATACAACTACCTTAATGGATATTTATATACGATTTTAAACCTGTCTTATTTAAAAATGAGATTGCTCAGAGAAGTATCCGTTGAAATAAAACATACATATTACGCATTATTATTGTATTAAAATGTCCTCTTCATTTTCAGATGCTTTTCCACACAACTTCTCAGACAAAAAACTTTCGGCATTTTCCTCCCAGCACGGGTCAGCAAAAGGGGATAAGCAACTCAATAAAACCGTAGAGTACAGTGGGCGAAACATGGTGAATATGGCAACCAAGATGAGTTTAGCAGTTCACAGAAACTGTGTAGAGAAAAATGATAACGCCTTTTTTTTTATACTAAAGCAGTATTGTATTTTTTATTAAGGATAATTATTAAGTTATTAATAATAAACCTTATCTCGCAAGTCTTTACTTCGCCTCATGGTTGGTTTACTGCTCGATACTATAATTCTGAAAAAAAAACTTTATCTAGATAGCTGCATTCATATGAACGATACAATTCAACAATTTATCTCGGAATATCATAGTGGTATGTTTTAGTGGTACTTATGCTATAGGGAATATATTTTATATCAAATTCTACTATATTGTACCATAAACAGATCACAATAACATCGCGTAAGAAAATAAAGGTTTAGATTTAACATTTTGAGACAGCGAATAAGGTAAAAAACTGAAGAAGGCCATTGGTATAACGGTAGAAACGTTCTCTACAGCAATCAATATGAGCAGATAAGTTCAAATTGAACAGAACAAAGTGCAATGATAAAATGTTGTTATTTCAGAAAGTTGTTTTAAAGATATTAAGAAATGCTTAACTTTATATGAATTTTCAAATAAGTGACGGAATGCAATCAACCAAAGGATTTTTTTTCGAAATGAGAAATGGTGCACTTTCATATTTCTGTTCCAAAACTGATTTTTGATTGTAGAGTTGGTTTTATCATGAATGCGCATAATCAGGAAGGGATGATATGTGAATTATTATTTTCATTGCAAACTGATTCCTCTATAATTGGAAAACTATATCAACTATTTTATATTATTAATTTCAATCATTTTATTAGATTTCATATTTAGGAAGATCATTGTCAATATAACCATAGCAATCCTTTGCATAAACATGACGTCTTAAGACTATTCCGCTTTTAACAAAAATGGCTGTAAGATATTCAATATCCTCAAAAACATTTTATATGCAAATTAGCAGATATTTCATCTTGCAAGACTGGGACAGACAACAGAATTAAATTTGATCGGGATTCTAGCTTGAAACTAATTGAGCATGTAAGCTCATGAGAGAGAATATCATATATCGTTTCTTATGTACTTTTAAGGCAGCCGCTGATTCTTTTAATATAAAATGCAGAATTGATACATTAACTTTGGGTTAAGACAATTTTAAGTGACAAAATTTGAAAGACCACATAATGCGTATCGGACGAATACAGATGGCAACAGTCGTATGTTGTTGGATTTTTTTAATATTATAATTTCAATCGTTTAGAATGTAAGACAAACATGCTGTACTGATTGCTCTTTTACAAGCATATTTCTTCAGATATGCTCTTTAATTATTTAATTCAGTTGGAAATCATTTATATGAATGAAATAAAAATTGGATATCAATTTAAAGAACTGATTTATTTAGAATATCTGCTACTTTCGGGTATTTGAAAACCCTCATAGATATGATTATAGGCATAATGTTTAGGCCGCTACACCCTTTGACATTCTGCAGGTTGCTATGTCATAGTAGGTAATATTGGGAAAGTTTACTTCCGAAATCTTTATTCTAAAGTGATTCCATCATGCAGCCCATACCTCGCGATATTTAGCATATGTTAATACAAGGTTTTACTCATTTCACTCTCACGGCGTCGCTTTTCCTTCAACTGAACCCAGGAGAAAGGATTGATGCCATTGTTTTCAGGTAGATTCCAACAAGATATTCTTAACCAGCGCATTTATCTTTGAGAAGATTCATGGGAAATTCAAGTACCTTTTAAAAGGTCCATAAGCATAACATCATTTTGTCTGACGTTTCAATCAGATTAAGTAGACTTTTTTGTTATTGCTTTATTTTTATCATGTACAAGTAGTTAGTGCTTTAATGTTCATCCCTTTGATTTGCCTACGTAAGAGGTTGCTGGAATATTGCTTTGATCTCTGTTATTTTAAACTCCTAGCATTTGATGACGTCGATTTAACATCCATACAGGTTCAGTTATGATTCCCTTCATAGTTTTACCATGGACTACGGATTTTTGTAAAGAAATAGAAACTCGCTTTCAGGGATCTGTATTCAAAAATAACTACATCACCACTTTCATTTTAACCGATTGTTCAACGCCGTATTTAATGTTATTGTTTTTCAGTTACTCTATTTTGAGTGATCATATTTTTAATGTTTTTTTCTAGATTAAGTGTCGTCGACCTTTATTGCAATAGACAGTAAATTATATATCTGTTGAGTTGAATTCCATCGTAATCATTCAGATCCTAAGCCCAAAATTGTCAAAACAATGAAAAAAAAAGGATTTTGAACATAAACAATTTTTCTAAATTCTTAGAAACTTTAAACAATCATTTTTCAAAATTATATGCATCATGCTGAATATAGAATTACATAATATAGGAAAATCCCCCGCACCCTTAGTAAAATTTACAGATACCTTTTTAGTAGGAATAATAAGTGCTGTTACCACTGACAACGCTAGATTACAATTCAAAACTGAAATAAAAAAACATTTTCGCAATGTGATGTAAGAATTACAAGTATAGTCTTATACTTAAACATAAAAACAGCAATTGACACTCAGGACTGAGACAGATGTGCAAATGAAAACACTGCAATAACTGACATCATTGCATACGTATTTCTCGAGATTATATGCACAACTACAGACACCGAAATACTCATGAGAAGTTACCAATGTTTGATTTGTGTAAGAGAAGAAAAGATACCCAAACATGGTATCACCTGATTTGTTTCACTTCCTTATTTAAGGAGACCACTTCAATTTGAAAACAAAAAAAACCTCTAAAACACAACACTGGCAGGAAAAGCAAATCCCAAAATCTGATCTACTATGCAAAATATATCTGCTGTGGAACGTTCTACAGCGGTGAATTCGGAAAATTCCTGGTTGCCCACGACAGAAGATATCTTAAGAAGGTCGTAGGATATAACCGTCTACATTCTATGTTTTTTTAATGCTATATCAACCTTCGTAGATTATTTAATGCCAAATGAAACTTTGTAAAAATAATCAGTAGTGATACTATTTAAACCATAGATATGAGTGGATGTGTCAGGGTTTATACTATTCCCAAGTGTATAAGCCCAAAAAGTGAACGCATTAGCGTGACTGGAGGGCGAACAGTGCAGCACGTTCAACAGTAAACTATAGGGACACCGCAAAACATGAGAACTATAACAAATAAATGGGGGAGCACTACAATAATGATACATTCTTAGAAAAAAATCAGACAAGAATGATTCAATTGGCTGTTATTCAATATATGAAGCTTCATTTCTGAGAGCACTATACATCAGTTCAGCGGTTACATATAACCTGCATTTTAGTATACAGATTATCTCATAAAAATGCCAACCTGGGCTTGTAAAATATCACAAGAAAAAAAACATTCTTGTTTTTGCAGCCATGATATTGTTACGATTAATTAATAATCATCTTGTCATATAATTCAAATTAACATGATTGAATTAACGATTCATTATTGCGCACTGACTTCTCACATGAATTTCACTGAAATTCTATTATCGTTCAGTCTAATGACGTGTCATCTTGTCAATTAATTCAAATCTTACAACATTGAATTAACGCTTTTTCGTGGAAAATGGCGAATTGAACAAAGGATTATACGAAGAGGCTGCTTCTTGATCTAAGGTTTCAATGGTGTGAGGGACGATCAACAAAGACTGGTGGTACTGTACGGTACTGCTGGAGAACTATTGGGTAAGTTGTAATGATGATTCTACCCCGAAACATTCCCGACATAAGTGTCATCATTAAGTGTTTGTTGGTCGCACAGCAGGTTCTTAGCATGTATATATAAAATTTATTTTGGTTTGTTGCTGGATATATATATATATATATATATATATATATATATATATATATATATATATATATTTTTATTTAATTTGCTGAGTTTTTATAGATCAATGTTCATTATAAACAGCTTCCCAGGTTTCATGCCAAGGGGCAATCATCAGGCCGTTGAGTTAGATCCCATGGTGTTTGTTGAAGATCTTTACTTAATGTCACATTCTGGACCGTAAATAACGTCGGTTACTTCCGCGGACGCTATTGTATTTCGGATTTATTAAAAATTTAAATTTTTTCAAAAGTTGCATTTTTTTGTAACAATGCCAACGAAGTTACCTCCCTTTATTCGTTAAAAATAGAAAAATTTTTCTTTTGAAATTTTTTTTTTTTATTATTTTTTATTTTTAAATTAATTCCGTTTGATAAAGGATGTATATGTTTTCAAAAAAACATTTTTATATATATGGTAGAGTCTTTAAAATTTTTCCAACATAATACAAAGGTGGATGGTGTTGTTCCTTTGTTGAATATATATATATATATATATATATATATATATATATATATATATATATATATATAGAGAGAGAGAGAGAGAGAGAGAGAGAGAGAGAGTCAGAATTTTTTCGGTTATGTTTAGTAAGTGTGGTAATAAGGTTTAATATCGCTACATATTATTCGTTTCTCTGCTTATCCACATTATCACCAAAATACTAAAAATAAACATCGTATGCGTTGTCACTTTTTTGTTTTGAAATTTAATTCATTCATCTTTTGTGAATCGTCTATACATTGTAACGTCAAAGTATTGGTATCTTGATCTCATTCAAGCTTATTCCATGCTAATTTCTTAAGTAACAGACTTATATTTGCAATAAATTACCTTTCGGGTGTGATTAGCGTGTAGTGTAAGTTTCAGTTACATAGCCGTATTCGCGTCCGAGGTAATTATATATATATATATAACTGATATATCCCTGTTGGAGATGCGTAGGGTAATGGTTAGAGCCGTAGGAAATGGACCTGTCAACCTGAACGACACTGACTGCATTTTACACAGCGCTAATAAATTTGGGAACGGTATGCGTTCAACTCAAGCTGTGGGTAAATAGTAGGGCGGACTGGGAACTTTAGAATTGGCTAAATAACAAGTCTAGGTGAAGGAACACTCTGAATTCAAACATGTTAAAATTTACTTAAGAAATGGATTTTGTGTTGCATCCTGCTTATGCGAAGGGGTTGGTAAATCTGTATTGCCGAATATAAATTTATTATTCTAGATAAGAATATAAATGAAATGAGATTGATCTAGAGGATTACAACTATGTTGCGTAAATTTCAGATTGCGCAAAATCGCAGAGTCTGGGTGTCTGGCGTCTGGTGTCTACCTAACACTGGTTGCAGTGACGAAACAGTTTTGTACCTGCCTACACCTTGGAGGGAGTCATAGCGGTAAACATTCAAATCCGATGATGAGATGTGTATTTACTCAATCCCTTCCATACAGGGAGGATGTGACACAATGTATATCTTTAGCGGCGTAAACCTAGTTTTTATTCAGAGTTTTCCTCACGTTGACAAGATGACTAACCAAGTCTAAAGAACCCAATCTGTCCTATTATTTAACTTCAGCTGGGAGAAGAACATATTGATTGATGCTTTCTTTGAGTGCATTAGCGAGAAAGTGAATGTAATTTCGTTCAGGATTTGAATATAGATTGTCCATTCATTTTTTATTACGTTAATCATTACGTGAAGTGCGCATCCAGCGAGGTGGTGATGTAGCTAAGTCAAGCATCTAATCTTTAAATAAGGTTTTTTACTGGCTAACACCGATGAGTCACATCTGCAAATATAGCAACATTTGACGATAATGATTATCAGCAACCCGCATTACTTTTATTTCAAAGGTTATTTATGTATTTCAAGAGATAATATTTACTTTCTCATTATTTACATATTGAACTAACTTCCGTGTGTACTAACTTTAACTACTCAACTCAACATTAAGAAAAGAAAATACCTTTCCTAGTGTAACGGATTATCGGGCTCACTTGTGTGGTCTCTTAGAAAAATCGGGTCGAGAGGAAATGAAAACATTCAAAAAGTTTGTAGAATCAGAGTGTCTGATTTTCTGCCTTTTCCAAACTTCTTGGCTACCATAATTTCTTTGATCTGGTTGCCCAAACGGGGTTGACCTTCCAATGACCGTGGAAGGAATGGAACAATTAGAACGAATCGAAGGCTCCATAATGTTCTGGAATATTCCACTAAGAATTTTCTAGATTCGCTTGAGACGAATCTAGAAAAATCCTTTTCTAGAAATTTCTCTTAGAATAACCTGGCTAATAAAAAATACCGTTGGCCTGAGAAATTGACGGAGGCCGGTCGAGGCGAGCGACACACAAATTGGGATAAAGATCTGATGTCGCGGTAAAGACCAGATTGATAGTTACCGACTGGGCAATGTTAATGCCACCCAAAGTTTTCTGAAGCTAAAACGTGAAGTCGGAGTTAAAAATATACCTATTAATGAAGCTGACACACTTTCTCAACGAGAATAATGGAAAAAGTGGAATAAACTGAATAAATGAGTTATTTGAAAAGCCAAGACATTTTTGTGAATATTATATTCCACCACAAAAAATTACTACGAAGATATTATTCCGTGAATGAACGCCACTAAACGTTAACAAACAACGAAATTTCCCTGGCCCCAAGGTGAAAAGGATACGCACAGATACCTATCAACATAAAGGAAATTGCCCGGACGAAAAAGAGGCACGCGCCTGACAGTTATCCGCTGACCACAAAAAAGGGAGAAAGAATTATTTTTGGGGTCGACTGACTGACTAACGACCACTACTAGATTATGTGTACGTAAACAAAGCCCAAAGTTTACTTGTGTGGTAGCGTACCTTGTAAACATCCTCAGACCAGTAGCCAGTGTGTGCATTCAGTGCAATGCAGCTGCAGTAGTAAAGACCCCGCCACGTTATACTCGAAGTACTCAGCGACTTCAGCAACAATAACACATTCTCTACATCACTATACAGAAATTCTCACAACTACATCCTAAATATGTAATAATCCTGATACAAACTTAATCCATATAGTCTTTTATATCACATCATGAAAAACAATATTCTACAAAGAACTCACTTATTTAAACAAATCCTAGTCAGTGATAATAACCTAATAAAATAATCGGTCAGCAAATAAAAGATTAAGTTCATATGATCAACCAAAATAATAAAAACATAAATAGTATCTCAATTCGTACTTAAGAAATGAAATATTTCAAGAGTGCGTTAAGCTCAGTCGTCTATGAATAGCAAGGTTTTGGGTTCGATACTGGTCCTCGCCAACTCAGTGACACAGCTTGGGAAAGCTGTTCCTTATAGTATAGCAGAGGATCAGTCAGCAAACTACAAGGCGGTTCAGTGGCGTATGCTTCCCTCAGTGCACGAGAAGAGACGAGAGTTATGACAAATTGCAGCTGCTCACAACGCCCAGAAAATCTGACAGTGACTAGCCAAGAGGAACATTACCGTATTCGAACAACCTTCCTATTTGCCAGATCATACTCCATGTGACATTTTCTTGTCCCCAAGCTCCTCAAAAGGACTCATTTTGAAGGCGATTTATGAGAGCTGTACCGATTTAGCTGATGGCCATCCTAGAATAATCCTTCCTGTAGAAGGGTGGTAGAGAATTATGGGAAAGTGAATTAGACGCGAAGGGAATTACTATCAAATGGAAAACATGCAGTACTTTGTATAGGGTTGAAATAAGTTGTTTGTGACACCAGTCCCTTTACTTTTCAGATATCTCTCGTGTATATATATATATATATTATATATATATATATATATATATATATATATATATATCAGTAAAGAAATAACAAAAGACTTAGAGATTTAACATTATAGTCTATGTCAGGGAGCTTAGAAATAGACTATAATGCTAAATCTCTAAGTCTTTTGTTATTTCTTTACTCATATATTTGCTCTGTGACATTAAGAGCACACATTGAGCTCTCAAACTGCGACTTGGTTTTGTTTAAATAAAACTCTTGTGTCGTAAGGAAGATTTATTCTCTGGACGTTTGGATTATATATATGTATATATATATATATATGTGTGTGTGTGTGTGTGTGTGTGTGTGTGTGTGTGTGTGTGTGTGTGTGTGTGTGTGTTGGTGTGTGTATGTGTTGGTGTGCGTGTATGGGTGAGTGTGTATATGTGTGTGTTGGTGTGTGTGTGTATGTGTGAGTGTGTATATGTGTGTGTTGGTGTGTGTGTGTGTCTAGTGTCTATAAAAAGCAATTAGCCGAGGAAAAATATATTGAGAGCGAGGTAACTCTCGCCAAATGAGGATGTCACCTTTCATATCATTTCCCGGGCTCTTTTTATTCAAATATACTAAAAAACGTATTTACTCGTCAGATATGCGCTTGCTGTTGTTTTGCGACACGACGCCGTTGAACAAACAACTTCTGAAACTGAAATCCATTTTGATCAGTTAAAGTTTCTAGACTGCTTGACATTTGCCGAGAAAAGAAGGAGACCGCGCCACAAATTCGAGGAGTTGGAATCAGTGCACAATTTTTATCGACATAAAATAGAACGCTCCATAAATATCCGCCATTAGATTTTCTCGCTTAAGAAATGACAGCAATCTCTTTCAATGTCTCTTTCATCAAATTTTTTAAGATAAAAATTCAAACGTTCACCCTCAATCTCTCTCTCTCTCTCTCTCTCTCTCTCTCTCTCTCATTCCATCTCTCTGTCTCTCTGTCTTTCTCTCGTTCTCTCTCTCTCTCATTCCATCTCTGTCTCTGTCTCTGTCTCTCTCTCTCTCTCTCATTCCATCTCTCTGTCTTTCTCTCTCTCTCTCTCTCTCATTCCATCTCTCTGTCTTTCTCTCTCTCTCTCTCATTCCATCTCTCTGTCCTTCTCTCGTTCTCTCTCTCTCTCTCTCGTTCTATCTCTCTGTCTTTCTCTCGTTCTCTCTCTCTCTCTCTCTCTCTCTCTCTCTCTCTCTCTGTCTCATTGTAACCGACCATGTCTCGTGTAACTATAACAACGAGATTCTCAGTACTCATTAATGAAGTCAGGTTGTTACGACTTTTCCAAATAGCTTTGTAAAGAACTTGAAATTTGACAGAATTTGAACGAATACTAAAAGCACAAATATTGTTTGAATATTATGTTTTTTGGTTTTTTTTTAAATACGCG
>CM042158.1:67547272-67549772 GCA_023376005.1 Doryteuthis pealeii
AAATCGAACGCGGTCGTTCGAACCCTGCCGAGTTTTCATTTCGCCTGGACCGAAAGGCTTGTTTTGCAAGTACATGACGATAACTGGGGAAGGTATTGTATTTCAAATGCTCCCCCTCAGCAGCTATGGGTAAAATAGGGCACGCGGGACAAGACCGGGACACTCTTTAAAACCGTTACGCTAGGTAACAGTACTAGGGAAGAAGAAAAAAAACCTACTGAATTTCAAACCCAAAGTTAAAAGTAAAAACTTTTCGCCCGTTCAAAAATTGACCTTGGTGTCAGATTAAATGGTGCTCGTGGGGGTTGGTAAATATAATATACTACAAAAACACTGATTTTTCCCGCCGTGATTATAAAACAAAATATAAACAAATATTTTCCCATTATGATTTCTTTTTGCAATCCTGAAGTTTCGTTTGAATTTCCAAATGGCAAATTGCATTTTTCCCCTTTTTCCAGCACAACTTTTCCCAAAAAAAGAAACTATAATAATAAAAACTGATTCGCCGTGCACTAAAGGAATTTTCTTTCTTGCATTTTTTTTTAACCATAATAATCCGATGTTTCCCCTCTGATGTGTTTTTTTGCAGAAGAGAATACGGAAACTTTGATGTTTGAAATTGGATGCCATCAATATATTTTCAGACATCGAGGGACTGCAAAATTACGGTGTCTCACAGTGGGATTTAAACTTTTCCGCTTTCTCACCAAGACTCTATTTTCCTTTTCTCTTCTTTCACTTTTTTCCGGCCAACTCATATTCTGCATTTTTTTTTTTCGTTTTTTTTTCCGATATGAAAACTTTGTGGCCGTCATCAATGAGATACACCGGCGTTGAGATAATAAATGCCAGTTTCTCCCCCATTTATTTTTTTTATATTATGATTTTTTTATTTTTTTTTTTTTTCTCTTCTCTCTTTTCCTCTTCTTCTTCTCAATGCCGTTTTCCTCAAACTCATAGAATTGCGAATCTTTGGGAAATTCTCTTGGAGGGCCAATTTAAAAACTTTGGGGTTCTAGTTTCATGTGTCTGGAAATTTTTCGATATTTTCGTCTTCCTTGGAAGCGCGTATTTCAAATTTTGTTTTAAAAATTATAAATAATGTTTTTGGGCAAGGGGCTATTTTATTAAAAAAAATATAAACCCACACCTGGGGAAACATATATTCCATTTTGTAAAATTAATTTAGGGGAGTGTATATGTTGGATTTTACATGAACAAGCATATTGATAATTAATTCTAACATATCAAGTAGGCGGGCAGCAAACATTTTATATACAAAAACAACAAAATCAGCATAAATCCAAATACAACGAAAGCACCCACACAGGTTAGATATATAGTACATGTATAATAAACAATATCTTCGACATATAAGAAACGTGTATTTATTAAAAAAAAGAAGAAAAGTATTAAAACAGTATTAAATCTGTTATAGTACTCTATGCACATACATTTGTATGTTAATCTAGATATATGGGAAGACAATTGCAGCTATTCCATCTGTCTGCCTGTAAATGGGGAAAACCTAACCAGGGGTCTGCACTTAACTGCATTTTTTTTTTTTTTTCGAACAGTAACCCCGAACCCCCCCCAGGATTTTGCGGCCCCCCTAAACTTTAATATTCAAATGAGTAATTACTTTTTAAAAAATAAGTGAGAAACATTAATAAAAATAAGTAAAGCAAGTTTTTATTTAAATGGAATAATGTTTCTGGTTTATTTTTTTAAATTTAAAACTTTTTTTAATTTTAATTTGATTTATTACTTTATAGTTTTTGGATTGCATCATTTTTATATTTTTTTTAACATAATATTCATAAAGTTAAATCAATTGGAAATAGTGTTTTAAAAAAAAGAAAAAAAAGAAATAAAGGTAGAGAAAAATTATCAAAATTTTTTTAACAAGGAAAATAGTTTCCATAATCTTCTTCTTTCCTACATCATTATATTGAAGATGTTTGTGTATTTTTATAACTTGTGTCGCGCTTTGGAATTTGCGAGTTTTTTAAAAAATAAAAAATTTAAAAAAAAAAAAGAAAAATTTAAAAAAAAAATAAAAAAATTTTCAATCAATATACAAACTAAATACAAACGATCTGCTTGAAAGTAAAAAAAACTTAATAATAAAAATAATACCTTACTTCCTCCAAATGACATGTTTTTCATTCAATAATTACAGGCTTACCCTTTAAACCCCTTCCTCTGCTTGAAAGGACAAAACTTGATTAATAAAAAATATACCTTTACTCTTTCCCCTACAATGACAGTGTTTTTTTAAAATTAAATTTAATTAATAAAAAAATAACTCAATCAGGCTTAGCCCCCGTCCTCCCTCTGCTTTTTAAAGTAAACTTGATAATACGAATAAAAATATTAACTTTTTCCTAGACTTCCCCGTCAATGAACCAGTTTCACATCAATCCCACGGCTTACCTTCTCCACTCTCATTTCCCTGCTGGCTTGAAAAAAGAAAAAACTTGATAATAAAAATATT
>CM042158.1:67554772-67579772 GCA_023376005.1 Doryteuthis pealeii
GAGAACGAATTTTTTTACATATTTTTTTTTTTTTTTTCTTATTAGTTATTTTTTTAAAAATTTAAAAATTCTTAATTCGATGTATTATTCTTTAAAAAAAATTAATTTCAAATAGAATTACTATGTGTATTAAAAAACCAAATTACCTCGTCGAAATGTTGGTGAGCATATAAAGTAAATTTAAAAAAATCTTCCATTACCACATATTAAAACATATTTTTTTTTTTTAAATTTTTTTTTTTTTTTTTTTTTTTTTTTTTTTTTTTTTCTTTTTTTTTTTTTTTCTTTTCTCATTTACTATACAATATGTTTGATGTGTGTTATGTTATTAGTGTATGCGTGGTTGTTGTATTGTTTTGGGGGGTGTGTTGCTTTTTGTTGTGTGTTGGTTGTTTTTTGTTGTTGTTGTGTTCGTTGTTTGTGGTGGTGGTTGGCTGGTGTGTGTGTTTGTTGTGGTGTGTTGTGTTTTAAAATTTAATAAAAAATAAAAATGAAAAATGCAAAAAATGAAATAACAATGGTCCATTTACCAAAATTTTTCAAATGAGAAAAATAACAGCTTCTTGCTAAAGAAAAATTGTAGCAGAGGAAAATGAAAATTCAATAAATAATTATTTAATAAATATAATAATTACATTTTCGAAAATAACAAATTAATTTTCTTCTGAAAAATCCCACAGCTTCATTATTTTTTAACTATGCTCGGGTGTTTATAATTGTAAATGACGTGAAATTTGCTGTCATGTAAAATGAAAAAAGAAGACAAAAACAAAACAAGCAACGAAATCTGAAGTTTGAAATCGATGAGCGAAAGAAATATTATAGAAAATAAGAAATCGGTGATATGCACTGCTGTAATTTGCGTTATTTTTTTCTACAAATAACGCTGCTGGTGATTTTCTTGATCAAGCTTCCGATGAAGAGTCATTCTACAAAATAATTTAACCTGCTTTGACAAGAAAGAACCTTAGAGCAAAGCTATATATAGGTTTCATTTTATTATGAGATGTTTGCCTTAAAATGGATGCTCTTAAAGTGTTTTTAATTATAAGGTACCCACATACACCAGGTGTTTATAGGTGACAGAACAGCCATTATTTATAGTGTAAAATCGGTAGTTCAGAACTAGCCTTGGTTTAGACTTTTAAATCTAGTACACATACTTCACTCACACACACATACTCACACAGATACACAACACACACACACACACAAACTCACGCAGACACACGCAGACACACGCGCACAGACACACACACACACACACACACACACACATATATATATATATATATATATATATATATATATATATATATATATATATTTATTTTGTTCAGCTGTTTATAATGAACATTGATCTGTGAAAACTCTGCAAAATAAATAAATATTAGCTCTCACAATTTGTGATTGAGCACTGTATTTTCTTTGTTTCATCACAAAAAAAATTGTTTTTATATATACCTGTATATATATATATATATATATATAATATATATATATATATATATATATATATATATATATATATATATATAATGTATATATCAAACATCAAATTTTAAACAGACTGAATAACAAGGACTACCACTCGCTTTTTCTCGTTATTCTGTGATGAAAAATGTCTCATTACCTTCCATATATCAACAAATGCCCTGAAGATGATCTAATTAATAGATCGAAACACTGCAGCATCGGCCAATAAACTAACCACTTAACTCATGTAAACCTGTGTTTTTTCATTCTTTCTTAATATACTACATACCGTCGGATTCAATTCCTTTTATTCACACACACACACACACACACACACACACACACACACACACATATATATATATATATATATATATATATATATATATATATATATATATATATATATATATATATATATATATAAAATGTTATTGCTTCCAAATATCCATTTATTTTGGTCTGTTGGCTTTTCCCTTTCTAAAATAATCAGATTTGAAAAAGCCAAGAGGTTGAAATAAATTTATATCTGAAAGTATTTATTCATTTTTATTTTAATCCGTAGGTGAATATTTCCCTATATGTATATTTGTATGCATATATGTTAACTTCATTTATATTTATGTTTTAGATCTTTATTTGGTTATAACACGGAAATATTTTATATGATTCACCTATATTAATAAATAACAGTTTTTATTAGAATTCATGTGACAAGTTCAGAAAATGCTTAACATGTTTAAACGAGTTTATATTCTTCCACTAAATTTATATTTGAATAAAAATGATGTGCGAAAAGAAAACTATATATTCAAACGAACGAGCAGCTTTCTTTTGTGTAAAAATATCTTAAACCTATTTTACAAATTCAGGTTTAAAAAATTAATAAAGATGTAGTAGTGGTCCAAATAATAATAATTATAGTATAACTATATTTTTATTATATTATTATGCATCTTTATACGTACATGTGCATTAACTTCCCTCTGTCTTCCTCCTCTCTCTCTCTCTCTCTCTCTCTGTCTCTCTCTGTCTGTCTGTCTGCCTCTCTCTCTCTCTCTCTCTCTCTCTCTCTCTCTCTCTATATATATATATATATATATATATATATATATATATATATATATATATATACTTGGTTGATTACAAACTGCATTTGATCAATATTCCTACGTATATTGTATTGTTCCAATAATCCTAAATGCACTAACATCATCTCAAGTGATAAAATCCTCCTGTTGTTTCTGGTCTTTCTGTCTGCCAAGATTGTGTTCCACGTGAAACTTTAAGTAACGGACCCAACGATAACATTTGGATATCGATTTGGCATAGTAACATTGAACATTTTTAATATAATTTATCTTATTTTCATCAAATCTTCTTTTATGTTTATTGATTTTTATATAGTTAGATAGAGAGATAGATGACACCATGACACCATATTTAAAATGTTGAACTATTTTTATTCTTGGTTTGATGACTGTATTCTGCGAGACCTCGGGTTATTGCTCTTTTTTAATTCCGTTTCTTCTTCTATCCATGTTCTTCTCACTGGGATATTATATCTAGGGAAATACTTATCACTTATTTGTGCGTGCGTGTGTTTTATGAAAATATTTTTTTTGTTTACTCATCATCAAATAACTACACTATTACCGGTCGTAAGAAACTAGAAGCTAGCTTTTTGAACATTAGTGGAAAATTATTATCGCACAATTATTAGAACTTTAAAATCTTACTCCTAAATTCTAGAATTTGTAGTTACATGATTTAAAAAGCAATGAAAGCCTAAAAGCCAAATGACCTCAAAGGTTATCATATCTCAACCACACTGAGTTGAACTCAGCTTGACATAAAGAATTCCTATTGTGTACAACAGTTTAATCAGCTTTAAATAATCTACATTTCTTGCCAAATAAAAGATTGAGCCAATATATCATTCAACACTAACGTGATAAGTTTTCTGTACCAGCCTATTTTTTTCTTTATTGATTATATATATATATATATATATATATATATATATATATATATATAGAGAGAGAGAGAGAGAGAGAGAGAGAGAGGAGAGAGGGGGGGGAGAAAGAAAGAAAAAGAGATAAGGAGAGGGAGAGAGCAGAAGATGGCCCAATGTCAATATTATAAGCGGATTTTGATAGGTTTGAATTCAGATTCCTCTTCTCCTAGACCGGCTAACAAACCAACGTAAATGAGCCCAGTATGCCCTAAGAATTAGTCATACATGAAGGGAGAATTGAAGGGAGAGATTCTTTCCTCAAGTGTTAATAGCGTGATGTGAAATATAAATAGCCTCGTCCAGGATTTGAACTTGGTTCGCCTTGTCCATTTCCATTGATGATAACCATTATACCAGGCGCACTGAAATTATATATATATATATATATACATATATATATATATATATATATATGTGTGTGTGTGTGTGTGTGTGTGTGTGTCTCTCTCTCTCTCTCTCTCTCTCTATATATATATATATATATATATATATATATATATATATATATATATATATATATATATATATATATATATATATATATATATATATATATATATATATATATATGGGGGGTGTAAGTGAATATCATCAATTAGTTTTATTCAAAAGAAAAGTTTCAGCAAAATACACTGCTGTTTCCATGTTTATCATGCCCCAAGTGCAACGCAAAAGGAACGCACTACTAGATTTTGTCCATGCGTCTTTTCAATTACTATTATGCGGTGTATCTCAGCATGACAAATTTGCAATTTACGTCTCTAATTAATTTGGTCGGGCAATGCTGAGTTGACAACGTCCAATTATTCTTATCTGTACTTACATACATAGAGTAATCCCGGGGGGGGACTATGTGCAAATACGAAAGTGCGCGCGAATAGAATCTCATTTTCTATGCAGGTACCGAGATAGTCTCTGATTGGCTGCTGCGTATCCAAGGTCCATGTATAAGAATTCCTGAACTATTTGCTAAATTACACAGAGAGAATCATGACATAAGTCAACCGAGTTACCGGGGGAAGCGATCCGATGTTGTTAAACCCGAAATCTGTAATAATACCGGTGAAACATCAGTGATGACCTCCTTTAGTGAATTTCAGCAATTTTTAACAAGACAATAAATATTACAATATTCAAGTGAGGCATAGTACTGAGGTGTTTTTGTAAGTATATTGGAATATATATCAATATTTCTCATAGATTAATAAAACATGAACACACGCTAAAGAGATGATGGAAAGGATGGGGACATGGGAATATATATATATATATATATATATATATATATATATATATTCTCCATATATATATATATATATATATATATATATATATATATATATATATATATATATATATATATATATATATATACATATAATTTTGCATATTTTTTGGTTCGTGAGTATATCTCAAGACTGAAACTGTTCAAGTCATAGTACGTACCCCGTATAGATGGTATTATTGGGATATTCGGTTTGCAAGAAACTCAGTGATTAGGCAAGTTCAGGTGAGTTATGAGCCATTAAGGTAAATCTGACGAGTAGCACTCGGAGATTATCAGGTGAGCTTCAGCGTTTTTCACTGGACTTTCAGGAACTGAGAAAAAGCATCAAAACTGTCGAATTATGTTTCCCGTTAAAAAATATTGCAGAACGTTTCACTTGCATTAGTATTTCAATAATTTTAACTGATATTTATTGCAGTTGTTTTGAATGCATGTACGTTAATTCGTCACTCTTCATTTTTATGCTTATTCTCAATAATTAATCACCAAATGACCCCTCGAAAAGTTTTAGTTCTTTTGAAATAACATTTGTAATAAGTCAGTTGTATTTGGGATAATTGAAAGTATTTTCATAAAATTGCTTTACTTTTCTGCAATATGAATAAACCAACATGAGCTCGTTAGTACATGAATTACAATACTTTCCTACACGATAAAGTTATGAACTATTATATATATATATATATAGAGAGAGAGAGAGAGAGAGAGAGAGAGAGACAGACAGACAGACAGACAGACAGACAGACAGACAGACAGACAGAGACAGAAAGATAATTGCAATGTTTATTGGGGCAATGACGATAATATAGGACACGGTAGAATGTTTTTTTTAGGAATGTAAATAACAAAATACAACATATATCATATTCAAAATATAATTTTACTCGAAGAACATTTGCATTTATTTAATTTATTGTCACTACTTTTTAATAGATTATAGTGTCTAAATCAGTGGTTTCCAGACTTTTTCTACTCCCGCACTCTTAAAAGTGTTTTGTTCTGACTTTGAACCACATAAAAGAGTTTTGCTCTGATACTGCACCCCTACAATTTATACTTTTGTTCAAAAATATAAAATGTAAATTCCCTACAATTTTATCAAAAGATCATATATATTTCACTCTCTAAATAATAATAATTTGAAATAAAGGAACGGAAGCTTCTCGCACACCCCGGAATAATGCCGATCGGGAACCCCTGGGCTGAATGATTGCACTCTCCTGAAGCAACACTTTGCAGTTCTGCAGGGCTTGTCTAGTCATTGCCCATGTTTTTTTCGGCGAATTCAAGACGAATAAAATATTTCAGTTCGTCAATTTCCTAGGGTCTACGTTTAAAGACTTTACCATTAAGGTATCCCATGAGTAATTACAGTGGCATATATATCAAGGTGACTACAATATGGAAACATTTAGCGAGATGACTTTCAATCAGAAACGCATGAAATTCACCATTCTTCGCCATAGTCGTAAATAAAACGGTACGGATGATGCCGCTCAAAATAATACTACACACCTACTTTAGAACTATGTGCACCATCACGGTACTACTTTCCGAATATTATTCTGCCACGCCCTTATAATTATTTAATAGTTGTTTCAGTTATATTTTCGATAATTATGTCTCTTAATAAAGAAAATGATGATTGTTTCTAAATTCCTCGTAATTTCATTAAAATTGAATTGTTTGTCCACATCTTAATTGTCCGTATTATAAATAATTGTTTACATTGACTTTTGTGTTAAAGAATTAGAAATAACAAACTTTTTTTATTGCTATTCTTCACCGCTTGAAATGAACAATAGATAAAAAGGCAGTGTATATGAAGAAATGTAGCTGTAACAAACACGAGACGTGTGCAGAATTTTATATGGTTTACCGCAGAATATTTATGGGGGTCAGAATGTTGGGACTGTTTATCTTTGGAGTGGCAACTGTTCTGCATATTTTACTGGGTAACAGTATTTTTGGAGATGGTGTGAAGCTGTGCCGTCGTATTTTTAATGTGTTTTACGTTCTCAAATATTAAGATATATTTGCAGATTACGAAATAAAAAAGAACAGTTGTGAGGGTCTAGATCTGTTGAATATGGGGAGTGAACAATCTATATTTTGTCAGAAAAACCTTTTTAAAACGTTTTCGAAATGGTTTCGTATATTTCTTCAAAATTGACTTTGACTTCATTAGATTAGTTTTTAATCTTAAAAGTCCACCAACATCTAAAAACGGCGGAATTAATATGAATGGACACTTTCTTTCACACCTCCTTTTAGAAGCTGTTTGTTTTGTTTACGGCATATGATCTCTTTTGGGGTCATTTAATGCCGAATCAAACAAAATAATTAGATTTCTTACAGTTTTGCTGTTGCTTAACCCGGCACCAAATTAAGTATTGAACATGCTCTTCGCTGCTTCAGTGTGACGTGATCGTAATCCTCCTTTGAGAATAGAATAAAATATTTCAATGGTTGTTTTGGGGACGTTTGCATATTATTTTGACTTATTCCTATAAATGTTTAAACATATTTTCATATTCGCTTAATTCAGTTCAGTTAACTTTTTTTTTTTTAGCGAAATAGCAAATTAAATGTGTAACTTCAACGCCCCGTAGCCCCAAAAGCAAGTAGGTAAAACTTGACTCATCTTACTTATAGAAAATGTGTAACAATGCCTTGTTGTGACCTTGATATCAGGTATGATGTAAAATAACTTCTTAGGGCTGGTAAATTTAGTGACAGGAAATCAACTGGTAAATAAAGGACTACTTCCCAATCGATAATTATTGTCAACCGCAAAACTAACAGATAACGAGTTAATTATGACCCATTCAACCAATCGAAAACGAGAATTAATTTTAATGTCAGCATCAACAAATATAAAAAAAACTATTAGGTACGATGTGAAATAACCTCTTAGGTTTGGTAAAGTTAGTGACAGGAAATCAACTGGTAAATAAAGGACTACTTCCCCATCGACAATAATTGTCAATCGCAACACTAACAGGTAACGAGTTAATTATAACCCATTCAACCAATCGAAAACGAGAATAAAAATTTCATGTCAACAACATCAACAAATATTTTTTTTTAAACTATCAAAGGATTCTTCAAGCTTTTCTTCCTTCCGAAGACTACAGGTAAGTTAACATTTCCATAGCATTTTTCCCGACACTTAATCGTCCGATGATTTTGATAGTGTTAGAATGTTGGTGGTGCATCTAAATATTTAAAAATATTCTCAATTTACTCCCATTCTGGCTCAGTTCATTTTTATGCTTTCAAGTCATGCGGTAAACAATATAGATAGCATTGCAGCGTATTTTATCGTTTTGTAGACGGAGTATTGCAATAGCATTTCGAAAATATTTCCAATAATATTATAATAGTTTATAGTAGAATTGAAATGATAGAATTGTACCATCGGTAAATGTTCCGCTAAGAACCAGTTATATACTTTTAGATTTCAAATTTGAAACCACTTTTATATATACATCTTCAAATTATATACAATGTTAGAATAATAATTCAAGTAATATCGTTTTTGAAAAGAAATCGATATATGCGAATATGTATATGCAGGCGTCTGAATATAATATATTCTCGTCAGTATGATGGAAATGTTGGTATCAGTACATTTATGTTGTAGTTTCGACAAAAGAACCATCATTATTATTACCTATTATTTTCACAGTAAGATTATCTTGCACATGTCTGTATGCAAAACTAATACTTATGCTTTCCATCTTACATGGTTGAGGGGTAGTCCCCGGGGTTTAATGCCAGGCTTCGACATCCTAGTAAACGAGTTTGAATTCAACTCGCGCTATTACATTCACTTTTAGAGGAATAATCTTGGAAAATGTATGAAACCTCTGTTATAAGTTAAATAGTACAGCTAGTATTGTTCGACATGCATGAACTTATCATTAAATAACACACACGGTTTGATATGTCATTAAAATGAATATATTAAACTTGCATTGTTATTCTATATGTGTATCCATGAAGTCGACACCTTAAAACGATAAGATCTTAGATCTCATTTCTTGCCTGTAAATATGTAATTTCCAGAAGAACATGCACAAACTAGGATAATGATATTGCTGAATGTAATGATAATACGATGAGAAACACTTAGTTGTTTATTCTTTAAACTGATAAATATACATATCTCCTTACAAATCCTCAACTTTACAAAAGTTTCAGTTCAAGAATCCTACTTTATGGCTTTCTGTGAATCTCTCATCAGTCAATATATTTAACATAGAAACATTCATCTCTCTCTCTCTCTCTCTCTCTCTCTCTCTATATATATATATATATATATATATATATATATATATATATATATATATATATATATCGTCATCCGTCACTATCGGTCATTGTTCTTGACAACATCCCGTTTCCGCACAGAGCTGATGAATGAAAGTTTTTGCTGGCCGGTCAACACTGTTACGTCCATGTGTGTGACTTCATTGAATTACGTTGCCTTCGTGTGTTTCTTACTTCTACAGCTTACTTGGATGGTATGTGAAATTGGAGGATACCGTTGACTTCACAGCTGTTTTGTAGGATGCTGCTTCCGGGAGTTATTCCAAAAAGCACGCAACATCCTTGTGTAGGTCTAATCTAACTTTTGTCTTCAGGCGTTTCGTTAAATTCATGGGATGCAACCATGCAATAGTACTGTCACGAAAACAGCATGAAATAATTCCTGTTTTATTTTATCAGAGAGATCAGGTTTGTATATTATCATTTATCTGCTAATAGCAATCCACACTTTATGTATGCCTATGTTGAACTTAATTTCAGTTAATGGGATATCACCATCGAATTATATGAATTGAGAATACCTAAATCATGTTAGTATTCTAATACTAACAACAGCAAATAAATGAATTAAAGGTTACGGTTTAAAACAAAACAATGACTAACAATATAAACGTCCTTCCTATATATAGAGTCAAGTTTGAGAGCGTTACCAGTTTGAGGAATTGAATATATCTGGTATCTTCTGTAAAGACAATAATTCCCAGATATAATTTCTGATCAACTGCTTGTAGAACTGGTCCGAATATATCTATCGAATATGGGCACAAACTTCTGGACGCAGAAAGTGAATGCTATGTCTAGTCATATTAAGGCTTTACCTTACTTAAATCCACATATAGAAATAAACATATTCTCCTCACCCAAAAGTCATTTAAAGAATAGTTTGTTTATTTTATTTTTTCCGATTCAAAGATCAAGATCAATTTCTGTTTGGAATATCCTGTGAATTTTAATTACTGGTGCATATGATGTCTAAAGCAAAACTTTAGCACAACTTCACATCTTGAACTCAATATGTACAGCTAAATAAAAAAACAACAACCCTTCAATTTATTCTGTCTTTGATAGTTTAACGGTTAAATGTTTTTACGATGTCGACATTGCAATTATGATACGGCATAGACGGTCGATGGTGTTACCGCGTGTGATGATTTTATTCAAGGCGTTAAGAAATGTCAAAAATAATTTTAATGTGTTTTTCGAATGCTATGTTTCGGACATAATTAAATTATGTAAACACTTCAGAAACAAACAAACATTTTTATTTATCGAGCTTCTAAGTCTATTAGGATTAATTATTTATATTTCGGCAAATACATTCTCGCTTCATGTAATGGTTTAGCGAGCTAGGCTTAATAAATGATTACAAACTAGGTCGGAGTGAAACGAGATCTTCTATACTTTTGGCCGTTTGCCAAACCTATACTTAGAGCGGTTGCACATGAGAAAAGATGGACATGGATAAGAAATGGAAACCTCAAGAGAAAAATTGAATCTCACATGACTGCAACACAAGAAAATGCCATGTGGAGAGACAGAGACGAAATGGTTAATCATGAAATAATCGAATACAGCAAAATATGCACTACGTATTGTACTCGAAAGATTACACAGACACACCCTATGTGTCAAGGAAAAAAGGAGGAAGAGCATTCGCTAGCATTGAGGATTGCGTTGGTGTGTCAATCCGAGGACTCGAAAAATACACAGGAAAGAACTAAGAAAGATGATTACAGCTGGCAGTTACAGCAGTTGCAACATATGGATAAATATAAAATCAACAAAAACTAGAAAACAGAAATGGGAAGAAAAATAACAGTATGGATACTTGAAGCATCAAAAAGGAAACCTTCAGAGAGAAACTGAATCTCTTATAATTTGAATAATGTACCACTTATATTGATAGAATAGCAGATAAATGTAAGTCTTTTTGAGTCTTGTTAACTGTGGCCAAGTAGGAAATAAAGTTAAACTTCCTTCTTTAATATAAAAGCCCACAAATGTATTACACTAAGGATAATTCACGGCTATTAAATAAATGTGTGACAATATGACGATGTCTCTCAGCCTTATATCATCTCACCATTCTTTATTGAAGCGCGTGGTGTAATGGTTAAAGTCTTGGGAAATGGACTCGTCACCCCGAGTTCAAATCCTGGACATGGTAATTGCATTTCACTTAGCGCTAATACCCTTGGGAAAGGTATGAATCCTACTCTCCCTCCAGCTATGGATAAATAGTAGGAGAGTCTGGGCTCTTTAACCTTGGTTAGACAACCAGTCTTGGAGAAGGAAAACTCTGAATTCAAACCTGTTAAACTTCGCTTAAGAAATTGACCTTGTGTCGCATCCTGCTCGTGCGGAGGAGTTGGTAAATATATATATATATATCATATCATCGTGTTCTTTCGTCTATTTGCTGTGGTCATCTAACCTAAATGTTGTGTTTTCAGTTCGAACTTCACTCCGACTACGGAGATTCACAAGAAATAAACACAATAACACAAAGAAGAGGAATAACAAAGTGTCAAGTGTAGGTTTCACATCATGCTGTACTAAGGAAGGTGTATAACATAATGCACTAACTCATCTCTTCTTAATTCTCTCAGTCATCTCTTTTAGATTTTCACTGTCCTCTTAACCGAGCCGGGACCCTCTCGGCCTCCCGGTTCTGAGCTCCTATCTCAGCCAACACTGAAATCTAAATTTCCAACGACTCGACCCAAACCAAATAAAATATCGCTATTTCTCCAAATCTCACTCTCAAATCTCAACTTTTTCAAACCAGGAAATCCATATCCATGGCGTATGCTTTATTCTAGAGACCACACAAAGATTCACTGATTCCGACTTCTCCAGATGATTTAATTGCTTTTGAACCTAAGTGGCATATTACTCTCTTTATTTTTACTCTTTTTTAAGTAGTTTTTATCAACTGCTATTGAATGACACACACACATCGTGTTTTTGTGATCAATAAAACCAATCGTAGATGAAACCCTTGAAACAGTCCCCAATATCTTGCAAAAGATACTGCGTGAAATGAAGTTCAGAGGGATCATCAAAATTATCCATCTAGTTCAAATAGAAAACATATCAGAATCTAATAGACCAGTTAACATAGTTAAAGACCTTGCTTTCATATAGATATGAAATTGCCATCAAATGAAAATATGGCTGTAAAATATATGATAAAATAAGTAAATATAAAGAATCTGAAACAGAAACTAAATGAAAAGAATAACAAAAACTACGGTACTTTAAAATTATTGTTACACTTATAATAAGTGGAGCCGTAGGTATAATAAAGAAGGTAAATAAAAGCACATTAACAAGATCCCTAGCGGCCATTGTTTACAAATAGGACAATTTAGAAATGGTCATCTGCACTAGAGATTTTTATCAATTTAAAAAAAATTTGAATAGATCACGCATTAAGTATCACTTGTACGGACAGAATATTGATAATTATTACCTCCTCGTACTTAAGTTCTCCGGTAACGACTTGAATGCTAATTGTACTGAACAGGAAAAAAGACCTAAACCCATAAAAACTCAGGGTTTTTGTTTGTCCCAGTAGATCAAAGACTTACACTGAATGAAAGCTAAAAACGAAAACTGCCTAGAATTTGCCAGAAAATGAAATTTT
Source organism: Doryteuthis pealeii (assembly GCA_023376005.1). Classification (NCBI taxonomy): domain Eukaryota; kingdom Metazoa; phylum Mollusca; class Cephalopoda; order Myopsida; family Loliginidae; genus Doryteuthis; species Doryteuthis pealeii. The sequence continues at coordinate 67,567,538 of CM042158.1, forward strand.
AAAAAATAATGAAAAAAAAAAGATTAAAAAAAGTTAAACAAACTGTGGAACAAGAAGGTGTCAATTATATCAGTGAAAGTCGGAACCCTAGTAATAATTCCAAGGGACGTCATAGCAGCATGGCACCAGAAAAACTCAAACGCTATCCACTGCTATTTTAAGTTAAATCCTTGGCAAAGAGGTTATAGACAAAGAATAATGGAAATTTGAAAAGAAAATTACTTATCATCAAGTGGATTTTGCGATACTAGGATACCATACAGTACAAAGTTAAAAATAGATATTTGGATCTTCCTAGGAAGCTGAAAAAGCTGTGGACATGAAAATGGTGGTAATGCACATTAGAGTTGATGTGATTAGAACGATCTCCAAAGACTTGGAATGAAAGTCGAAGGAACTGGAATAACAGGTCGAATTGAACTCATACAGGCAACGGCATTATTAAGATAAGCTAGTATATCCAGAAGAGTCATAGAGATCAGGGGTAACTCTTAAAAACAACAACTTAAATCTGGTGCGAAAAACTCAGAGTGAAATACTACTACTACTACTACTACTACTACTACTACTACTAATAATAATAATAATAATAATAATAATAATAATAATGATTGCAGATTACGTAGATACGAAAATCCGAGCCCTTGGAGAATACACTCAAAGAACAAAGAAATACTAATTACAGTTGCCAATAACAGCGATTGTAACATATGGACAAATGGAAACCCAACAAAAATTAGGAAACATACATAGGAAGAATGGATACTTCAAGCAATAACCTGGAGAGGTTGGATATGAGAACACGGCAAACAATAACTGGCAAGGAGTGAAATTATAAATAATGATTATAATGTGACTGCTGTTTCGTCCCACCCCATCAGCATCATTCGCCAAAGTAAGTAATAATCAAGTAATCATTATAGATTACTGGCACATATTTATTTTTGCTTGTTTATCAAACATATTCTACAGGCAGAGATTCGAAAAAAAACGTCATATTGGCGTGTATTTACAAAGTAATTTATCTTAACATTTTCAGGGCAATATAACATTAGATATTTCAACTCTATGCAACCCAATAGGCAAGTCTGATATATTCAACATAAACGAATTACCGAATATATAATTTTATGTTTTTATTTGTCGCACATAGAATATGAATTATTCTGTTGTTTTTTAAAACTATATAGAATAATCATAATGCTATATTTCTGCATGCCTATTCTGCAGTTTAATTTCACTTTACATTAAAAGTCTAACATAATTCATCCAGTTGAAAAAATAAATAAAGTCTCCATCGCATTAATTAGTCCATATTGAAAAAGAATGCCATTTACTTGCTTATTTATCTGTCTAATTTCTATTTAAATGTTGTTTTCAATATATTCGTTTATTTCTTGTTTTTTTATTGAGTGTATACGTGATTGACTGTTGAATGTTTGATTTCTTGATTGGTTTTCTGTACAGCCACTCTGCTCTGCTGTAATGGCCCGGAGTCAAACAGACTTTTAAGCTCAGATAGAGAAAAGAAAATTACAATAACAATAACAGATAAAATGCCATGAACTCCAATGATATGACAATTCCATTAATTAATTTTGAAATACATTATACACATTCAGTTTTTGTTTAGCTCTATTTGTGCAATCATCATGTCCACAAAGATATTCTTCATCATCTTTCAGGAAAAAGAAGAATAACAAATAAAACAGAACACAAATAACAGCTATAATTATCTGTTGTATCTTCATATCAGCGATATCTGCTGGCGTTTACTGGGGACCAACATATTGATATATCGATTGATTGATTTTAACGGCATGCCAATATGTTTGGGGTTATTTCACGTGAAGGGATTAGGAAATCTCTTTCATTGTGTGTTTAAATTTACATTTTTTGTGTATATGTTTAAAGGATGTTCTCCACAAATTTCTATTGAATACGAATACTCTGATACATATGTATGTGTCCCTATAGTAGGACCGTAACATATACTACCACTCATTATCAGATCGGATACGGGAATAATAGCAGGGTTTCTCCACACTCCTCATATAGTCACCAGAGGGCCTCATGATCAAATTAAGTTAGGGATATACTCAGGAAATTCATTTCTAGGCACTTTTACTCATTTTTATTGAATACAGTTAGCATTTTCTAAGCACCTCCGATAGCTGATAGAATTCTTGAACCTTTAGGAATTGGTTCGGTGATATCAAGGAAGTAATCATGGAATATGTATTCCTTAAAATACTTCGAATTCTTTCATTTTTTTAGAAATAAATGCGTGAATCATGTGTGTTATCTAATCAATACTTTTAGATTCAATAATATTTCGTTTATTCAAAAAGTCTTTTTTCTTATATTATGGAAGAAAATAACTCAATATACATTATTTTACATTATTTAAACGAGTCATGATATTTTCCACATCTTAGTAGTTATACAGACATTGATTCGGATGATTTTCCCTCTTGTCTTCCTCAGGTTTCTTTTTATGATCGGCAGTCAATTCTGAACCCTTCAGTTATTTCCCACGATTAGGATAGTTTCATTTCACATGCCTTGCAATATCACATATGAGTTCACCTCTTTAATTATTTAGCGCTCGTAATGTCGCTTCAATTTCCATTAAGTCTGTACTCCAGGATTGTACTAATGACTTCCAGGTATATTCCAACTATGTTCATTGGAAAGCAAAGTGACTCTACAAGAGTAAATATAATTAAAAAGCCGAATTAACTCATAGAAGATATTGTAAAACAGTACCAGTAAAATAAAACCAGTTTATCTACGAAAAGATAAGGAAACAAAAATAAGAATACCGGAGGGTAAATCGGTCGAAACGTAGTGAATATAAAAACCAGGTACAGGAAAATTAACTGAATCATTTAGATAATGTAACCGATGACATCTTCTTATCTCAGTTTAGATAAGATGACAATTTTGAGTTTTTGAAGTGCTTTAAAGATAACCACATAATTACCAATTGAATTTTTTTTTCTAAGGGGAATACTACTCAAATTTGTCTTTTCAATTTTTCTTTTTGTGAATATTTTACGTGTATGTATATATATATATATATATATATATATATATATATATATATATATATATATATATATATTCACTGCATCATTGGTGATATAGGTTTAATATAACGCTGTCGGTTTTTATTTCTACTGTATCAAATTCTTAACATCTGATATAGTTTCTTTATCTTATCAATTTGTTTCCGTTTATATTCAGTTCATATTTTGAACACATTGTTGAGGATATTAGTCTGTAATTTAATTAGTTTCCCAGTTATCATGCTGTTCGTGTCCCCAGACTATACTGAGATATAGTCAAGAAAATATCTCCATTCCTTAGGTACTTGCTGTTTATCCCATATGTTTAAGACCAGATAACTTGTCTCAATCCAATAAATGATGTCCTTTGTTAGCGTGATATTTGTACACTTGCATACCTGTACTATATCATTGGTGTCCTTATCCGGGAAACCCTGTGTAAATATTTTATTTGGAAATAACAATTGAGAATTGCTACTCATTCGCCTGATCTATTTCTTGACAACGGACATTTTAGAACAATTAAACTACAGTAGGCACACACTCAAGGAATACCTGTTATTAAATTAGCCCCCCCAAAAAATAAAAAATAAAAAGATGCAGTAGGCTATCTCATGTTTGCTGACAAGGGAATAATTATTTACATTAACTTGACATCTAATATTTGAGCCCCACAATATTGAATCATGTAGCAAGTAATATTTTCTCAGTGAATAAAATTTTTACGGATAAGCCTTTCTTTTTATGGCTCATGAGATTCCTTGAGTGCAAGTGACGATGGTAATCTTACCTCTTGAGAGAAAGATACGATCTCTGTACCGGAATAGCTGGTAATACCTTTTTTATGTCTGTTGTTATCATAGTAGATCCCTCATGATAATTTCAAAACAAAATATACCTAAAATAGAGAAACTGTTATAATATGACTGTCGATATTGGAAGATGTGTGTGCGTTGTAAATATGCGTGGGTGACATAAAAATATTCAAAGATGGACGGAAGACTCATGAAACAGAGTGTAGCTGAGGTGAATGGGTTGCTTTACGCTGGCGACTCCATACTCACTCGCATTATTACTCGGATTCTCTCGCTTTTTATATCTGCCTCAATTACACAAACACACACAGACACACATACATACAGGCACACAGACACAGACACAGACACTGATATACACACACACACACACACACACACACATTATATATATATAATATATATATATATATATATATATTATATATATATATATATATATATATATATATATATCAGAAGCTGCCCGGCGTAATCGATACGTCATCAGAAATGGAAACGTCGGGTCGAGTTCAAATTACATTTTACATGGCGTTAATACACATGGGAAAATCTGAAAAACTATTTACACTAAGCTATAGATAATTAGTAGGGAAACTGGGCTCTTTAACCTTACTGAGGTAACCAGTCTAGGAAACAGAAATCTATGAACTCAAGCCTGTTAAAGTCCACATGAGAAATTGACCTCGTGTCGTATTCTGCTCATGCACAGGGGTTGATATATATATATATATATATATATATATATATATATATATATATATTATATATATTATATATATTATTATTATTATTATTATTATATTATTATTATTTATTTATATTTTTGAAGGCAATTACAATGAGTATATCGTATAAAATTCGATAATTATTGAAAATAACCATGACAAGCAAGCTCGGCGAATAACGTGAGCGACGTGTGGAACACCGTACAGCTATTTCAATTTTATTAAGTGTCATCAGTAGTGTATACCTACGATCTTCCTCCGACAGAGACCGAACCCGAGAACCCAGCACTCAGAGTCAGAAACTCTACCTCAGGGCTACCGGCACGCCGCACACGAAATATGCCAAATTGACCTGTCAATGATAAACACGCCACTACTATACTTAGTACAGTGAGCGTTGAGAGAATCGCAAATTTAGGCCTTTGCTCAGGCTTAAGAATAATAGTATTTGATAATTTGCTTTTGAAACATTGTTAAGTAAAGCATATTATTTTTTATATTTTCGAAGGCAATTACAATGCGTATATCGTATAAAATTTGATAATTATTGAAAATAATCATGACAAGCAAACTCGGTGAATAACGTATGCGACGTGTGGAACACCATACAGCTGTTTCAACTTTATTAAGTCTCATCTGCCTCCGACAAAGACCGAAGTTTTTGAAATTTTCGTGATGTTGTTAATCCTCAGGCATCTATGACTATTTAAGATGGAAATAATCAGATACATAGTGAATATAAAAAGACACATAAATCGAGCAATAACACGAAGAAGTGATGATATGAAATTATTTGTAATTAAATCTTTATCAAAGGTATCTGTTTCTTTTAAGTTGTTTGTCCTCTTTTTTCTAAGGAGTCATGCCAGAGTATAAAATGTAAGATGAAATATCAGTGCTGCCTAATAATATACACACACGGAGACACACATACACGCACATACACCCACATACACACACAATAAATACACAAACACACACATACAGACACCCACATACACAGACACAGACACACGCACGCACACACTCATACATACATACAACACCACACATACCCACACACACACACATATATATAATATATATATATATATATATATATATATATATATATTAAATTTATAAACACACCGTTGGGTGATTACTAGGCCGCAGTCATCCGTGATGAACCCGAGGTCAACAGGTGTTTCGGGTCATTAATTACCATACACCCTCGCCCAGGAGACCCCAACCGGACTGTCCAATTCCCGTTTTGCGACCTAGTGGCACTTATCCAAACATCTCTCCTGCGGAACCAGAGCCATCTCGATGCTCTCACAGCCACTCCTGTTATTTCTGTTATGGCTCTCCTACATTGCTGGCCCCTAATGACAATGGTTCTAAATATCTTCAAAAGTGACCTGCCAGTAAAGCCACGGCATCCAACCTCGAAAGGTTCATTTCGGACCTTCCAGCCATTTGATCTGCATTCGGCCACAAGCTCTTGGTATTTGGCCGTCTTCCTACAATGTGCCTCCTCTATTCTATCTTCCCACGGGACTGTAAGTTCTAATATCACCACCTGCTTAGTTGCCTCCGATGTCAAAACCATGTCTAGCCGGAGAGAAGTGGTGAGGATCTTTTCCGGGAATTTCAACTGCCTCCTAGATCGACTGGGAGGTCCCAGTCCCTTGCATTTGCAGCCCCCCCCCCGCTCTTTGTGGTTTCTGATGAATCCTCTCCCAGCTTTTATAAATCTGATCTCTTGTTGTGGGGTGCGCTGATTCTTGCTTTTTAGGAGTGCCTCACTGACTGATTTTGCCACGGCCTTGAGTACTTGGTCGTGCCGCCAGCGGTATTGCCCTTCTCCCAACGCCCTGGGGCAGCTGCTAAAAATATGCTCCAGAGTGTCATTTCCATGGCACAATTGACAAACTGGAGAATCTGCTAAATTCCACAGGTCTAGATTAACTGGACTAGGCAGAACATTATATGTTGATTGAAACAGTAACCGAATCCTACTAGGATCTGATCTCCAGAGTTCTGGCCATGATATTTTCCGTTGGTCAACGTTCTCCCAACGAGTCCAGGCGCCTTGATGATTCATCGCAATCATTTTGGCCAGGCGAATTTCTTCATCCTCTTGTCGTATCTCGTCCTGCACCATTTGCCTTTTCTCTTTCTTTGAGGCCTTGTTGTACAGCTGTCTGTGGTAGCTGCCCAGCCCAGCCCAGTCCAGCCATTCCCACTGCCACGTTTCCAACAATGACTCTCTGTTGCAGCCGTGCCTCTGCTCTCTCAACTGCCCTATGTGCACTCCATTTCCTCCCAGTCTTTACTGTAATATTAGCTGATGAAACCCAAATGTCCGTCGAATCGCGGTATAGCATCACCTCCCTTGCGCGTGTGATTTTAAACTCTTCCGTAACACTGCTGAGAGGGAGTTGCAGTGTTGTTGAATTGCTGTATAGGGCTTTGTTATTAAAGACCGGGGTAGCCCAACCAGCTCCTCAGGAACTGACTGATGGTTCTTTCCAGTAACTCCACCGTGGTAATTGGCACATCATAGACTAGGAGGGGCCATAGAAGCCGTGAAAAGACTCCGTGTTGATACATCCAAGCTTTATACTTACCTGGAAGTCCTGTTTTTTTTTTCAATTTAATTCAGCCAATCCCTAAGATTGTCTTTCAATTGTTGGACACATGAGGTGTCCTTCAGGGAGCTATTAAAGATATTTCCCAAGCTTTTGACTGGTTTTTCCTTGAGGGTTGGGATTGTTACACCTCCTATGGTGAATCGATGCTTATCGACCACTTTTTTTTCCGGGACATGGGATCTCGACTTGGTCGGCTTAAAATTCATCCTCGCCTGAGATTATCCGTTGTAGTCCACGGAGAAGCCACCTGCAGCCATGGATAGATGGTGCCGTTACAGTGAGGTCATCAATAAAAGCTCTTATGGGGGGCTGCCAAGTTCCCAAACTTGAAACCGAACCCCTGCATATTGATGGCTAGAGTGAAGAGTGACACTGAGATGGTACAGCCAGAAATTATCCCCTTTTCCAGTTGGAAGTTGTTGATCCTGAAGAAATTCTCAGTTTAAAATTGTTATAATAATTCATAATGAGGTTCTTAATGCCTTATGGGATGTGGTGTTTAATTAGAGCGGTCTCGACAAGCTTGTGGGGTACAGAGCCATATGCATTTGTTAGGTCGAACCAAAGTACTGCTAGGTTTCTTTTATTCGTTCTTGCTTCTCTAATTAATTGTGTCACCTCCCCCGTATGTTTCAGGCATCCTGACATTCCTGGTACTCCACCCTTTTGCACAGAGGTGTCAAAGTAGTCGCTCTCTATGAGGAACTCCGTCAGTCGCTGAGCCATTATTTTGAAGAAGATCTTCCCTTCCACACATAGCAGCGAGATTATTTCGAAACTGCTTAATATCGCATGAGTTCTCCTCTTTAGGTAACCATATCCCCTCAGCAGCTCTCCATTGGGAGGGAATTGCTTTTCTTGGCCAGATTACTTTAAGAAGCTTCCAGAGACGTAAAAGAAGCATTGGACAGTGTTTGTACACTATGTATGGAACTCCATTCGGACCAGGGGCTGAACAAGATCTTGCAATTTGAACCACTGTTTTCACTTCCTTGAAGGTTGGCTCCCTGATAACGAAATACTTTGATGGTTTCGGAGGGACGATTAGATTTTCACAGGGGTCAAGGTCTTGCTCCATGTTTTGTCGCTGAAGGTGCTCTTTAAGTGGTTATTCATGACATCTTCAGAACACGATAAATAGCCGCTCTTCTTCGGCTCAATAGCCTTTTACTGAACCCAAAAGGATTGGACATGAAAGCCTTACTCTTTTGGGTCCTTTCTCTACCCTTCTTACGATGTTGCTCGGCTCGCCTGAGTGTTATTAGCTTCTGTATTGTGATGTTTCGAAGCTGAGTCAAAGCCAGTTTCTTTTCGACCTCTACCGCTGACTTGAATTGTTTTTTCAATGATTTTAACTCCAATCTGAGCTGGCTAATTCTAACTGCGCGACGGTTTGGTCTCGGCTGGTCGTCTTTCTTGCCCTTTTCAATAACTCCAAACCTCTCTGCTCCTATGCTCGTTATTAGGGTGCACATAGTCTGGTGTTTTTGGTCCACACTCTCTTTTGATGTTGTTTTAAGGATGTTATCCACGTCCTCATCGAAGTAGAGCCATTCTTCGCTGGCTGTTGGCCACTTAATTCGATGTTGTACAGGCTTACTGCTTTTTGGTTGGACTCTTGCCGCTTGGAGGCTCCGAACACTGTGGGTTGACTCCGGGCCAGGATCCTCCTCCGTCTTATCAGGTTCTGCGACCAACACTACATTTGCTGTGGTATTGATTGCTTCGCCTGTGCGTTGCTGCGTTCGTCCATTCAATAGGCAGGACATCTTTGTCTGATGGATCTTTAGCCCTTTTGGATTTTTTAACGTTTTTCCACAGGTACATCTAATCCCAACTGTAGTCGTTACTGTTGAATCTGGTGGAATTTGATTTTTTTCTGTCCCCTTTCTCGGGGATCCCTTGTGTTTATTCATTGGGTTGTTCATAGCTTGCCTCGTGTCAGGCTGATTCATTGTGATGGGGTATGTCAAAAGAACACTATGGTTAAGAGTGCCACTCTCCGCTCCTTCACAATGTTGGAACTGATCGACTGTCTGACAACCCATTTTAGTTCGATGGATCTTTAGGCCTTTTTGGGTCTTACAGACCTTGCCACATGTGCAAGATAGGGTCGTCCGTTTTTTCAGAACAGGGTCCGTTACCAGTGAAGCCGTCCGAATGGGTTTATCATCCTCTCCCTCTCTCGGAAATCCCTGGGGGTATTTATCTTTATTCTGGGTTGCTTAAGTTTGTTTGCCCCCTCACGGGAGCTGCAGGTTAGGCTGCCAACCTTCTGCCCAGTTTGTCGTCTTTCCAACACGTCAGCTATCTCTCCAGCAGTTGCCTTACTTTCATGGGCGTCATCTGATCTTTCCCGGAAGTCACTGTTTGAGACAGTTTTTTAATTTATAAAACACACCGCTGGGTGATTACTATATATATATATATATATATATATATTATATATATATATATATATATATAGAGAGAGAGAGAGAGAGAGAGAGAGAGAGAGAGAGAGAATGTGAATAATGTGGTTAAATAATATCTAAAACAAGTTTAAAAAAAAGGAAAAAATATATAAATTGCTATTAATCTTAACAATATCTTATTAATAATTATCTGCGGTTTTCGTCAGAAGACGAAAAAGTGTCTGTCTTTTCAAGATAACAAAATTTAAGAAAATAATGATTAAATCAACTCAACTCAAATAAAAAAAAAAAATTTCCAACATCCATAAACAGAAATGTTAAGAAAAAAATCTGAAATTAAAAGTCTCACTAAGATAAGGAAATTAAGTCGAGAATTCCTATGATTCAATTCAATAGAAATTATTTTTAACAAAAGTGTGTAAAATATTCAATAACAATTATGAGAAAAACAAATATAAAGTTAAAAAAAAACGTGTGCAAAATATACGCATCGATATCTGAAGATAATTAGCCCAAACAAATCTACAGAGTTAACTCGAATTATGACACCCACAGAAATGTAAGCATCGATAAATGTTTTAAGATTTTTAAAAAATGTGTGACGTTATTTGAGAAATAAAACACTAGTTTATGTAATACTCTGATGGTTATTAATACACTGTCATGTTATGATGAAGGAAATACGAAATAGGAATTTGAATAAATGAAAATGGGAACGAAATTCCCACCGGAAATCGAGGCGCTCGGGGGTAATGTCTATCGTAAAAGGAAATGAACACGGTGATCGTATTTAAATCCTGGACGAGGCTGTTTTCATTTCATATAGAGATAATACCCTTGGAAAAAGTATGTATTCAACTATTCTCTCTGTAGGTAATGGTTAATAGTAAGGCATATTGGTTTCCTTAACTTTGTGCAACCTTTTAGGGGAAGGTAATACTCTGAATTCATCCCTGTTACATGAATGTAGTCAGAATAGGACAAAAATCTCCGAGAAAGTTCATTCATAAATACACGTGTGGAGCTGACTAATCCTCATAGAATACATGGCCTCTCTCTCTCTCTCTCTCTCTCTCTCTCTCTCTCTCTCTCTCTCTCTCTCTATCTCTCTCTCTCTTCTCTCACCCACTCTCTCTCTCTCTATCTATCTATCTATCTCTCACACACACTCACACACACACTAAAGGATTAACATTTTATCACTGTTTTCTTCATGAAATAAAACAAAATGTGTGTTAAAGTAAGAAATATAAATGTAGAATAAAACTTTACAATATTGCTGGGAGCTTGTGTTTTAATCTTTGTATTCGTTATGTTTTCTAATGTATTTCTGTTATTTCTTGGGTACTTTTGTAAATGTTTGAATCAATGACTGATTTTCCTATACCGGCACATTTTCTTTATTTAATAATCAATGAGAAATAGTAATTACTTTCGGTTAATATGTATAGTTGATTCGTTAATTACATAAATTACATGATACAATTTTCTGTTAAAATACAATGACACTAGCGTCATAAATTGTTTCAACCAGAATAAACATAATTATGATGTTATTCTTAATGGAAGACTAGTGGGGGTAACCGGGATTTCCTGTGTATGATAACAAATTAACACTAGTAATGTAAAAATGCTTTTTAAACATAAAATATATGCACAATGTACAATATTTATTACAATTTAAAACATATTTTATTTTAAACTTGATTTAATTCATTCTTTGCAATTGTTTATTAAGTAAAAAGAAACTTTCATTTTGATGTGTTTACGATGAAGTTTATTTATATCGCAAGTAGCGACAAGAAACCAAGAACATGATTTTAAAGGCAGTGTGTAAAGAACTATAACAGTTTTAGTATGAAATGTAAACGTGTTTTTTGTAAGTAAAGTAGAATTAAATAAGAAATAAAATAAAGAGTATTTCATATTTATTTGTAAAAAGTATTCAAACCAGAAGTCGATGATGTCTATGAAGCTCTGCTATTTGATGAAATAATAACTAAATATATCAAACAGATTCTGAGATTTGGTCACGTTTAGATAAGTAAGTATAATACACTATAAGAATATTTTTGTTTTTAGTTATCAAGTGACGTTGTCTTTTAGTTACAATCGGTCACAAAGAATAACACACACAGAGACAACACAGACGCTCTGCATTTATATATAGAAACATCTGGAAAATAGTCAGTATAAAACTGGGGCTATATTACTATATATTATAGCTTGAAAAGATTGATAGTTTAAGCCTCCTATTGTGTCACATTAAGAAAGGATATTTGAATATATATTCGGTAGGACAAACGTTCTGGTTTAATGTGTTCAGAGTCACTTTAAAATTAGCTACAATGTCTGAGTTACCTAGAAAGATATAGCCAGTTACAAACTCAGGCAGAAATTAACGTACTAACACATAAGATGTTCAGCTTGAATTCTTATTTAGCAGTAAACAAACTAATAACATATTAGATACAACACGTTTTTTTCTTTAATAGCTGAACATTGAGGTATCATTAAACATAAATGAAACAAACTAGGTTAATTTATGATGATGTTTAGGAAATTTCATTT
>CM042158.1:67584772-67612272 GCA_023376005.1 Doryteuthis pealeii
GTGTCTGTGTGTGTATGCGTGTGTAATTCTATAAATTAAAAAAAACAACACAAGTTTCATTGACGAGTGATGCAGCCGACGCTGCAGGATTTCAGTTTTTTTAACAAACCTTCGTCAGGGCCTTCGTCTGTATAAATAAAGATACATTATTAGTGAACAAAGTCAGCGATCCACAGCTTTTGGTATGTGGAGATTTTTCTTGATATTCAAATACGTGAAAAAAGATGTTTTAAAACACCAATTAACGTCAAGGAAACACTAAAGTTATATATAATTTTATTTCAGTGTCTTTTTTTAATGTGACTTAAAAACTTTTGAAAACGGATCTGAAAACCTAAGAGGCTGAAATAAATGTATACCTGATAATTTTGATGTATGCATGTATTTATATTCTATTTTGTATATATGAATATATGTCCATACATGGGTATATACGTGGATTCGGTAGAGCGTCCGCCTATGAACCACAATATTCCTGGTTTGGTACAGGTCTCCGCCAATTCAGCGAATGAGAAGCACAGGGATCTGTGCGGTAAAGTATGGAACTGAGGGTAGTTGTGGTGCTCTACCTCATATGAAAAAAGCACCCTTAGTCTAGCGTTAGTGAAAAGTGGATAGACTCCCTTCTTGTCAGGCTGATACCGGTTTTAGGCCACTCCGACAACTTTACTTTTACTTATATATGTGTGTGTGTGTGTAATATGTATATATATATGTGTGTGTGTGTGTGTTGTAAACGTGTTTTATTTTCTCCCTCTCCTTCCTTTCTCTCTCTCTCTCTCTCCCTCTCTTCTCTCTCTCTCTCTCTCTCTCTCTCTATATATATATATATATATATATATATATATATATATATATATGAATAATACGGAAAATAGGTAGGAAATCATATGAATATTCTCAAATTTTCTTACTAATATAAATATTCATATATTATAGAAAATTATTAGTAAGATCTAAGAATGTAGTTGTTTGTGAAAATAATAACAAAGTCGTAGGGTTTAGTTAAAAGAAAATATATAAATCGTTAAACTAAGTAAGTACGACTACCTTGAAATGAAACTATTACACTACAAAATCATGAAAGCTTTGGTAGAACTTTTTTATCTTCAGAAAATGAAATTACCCTGTAAATGATAATTCTATGTTCTATAATATGTAGATTTATGTTTTCCAATAAATGGTACAATTTGTAATTGTTCCAGTAATTTTGTTTACCAATTAAACAAACATTGGACATGATACATTTTTCTTTAAATCACCAGGCCTTTTCTCTATTTTTTCTTAGCATTCTTTCAAAATTTTTACTGCATATATATATATATATATATATATATATATATATATATATATATATATATATATATATATATGTGTGTGTGTGTGTGTGTGTGTGTGAGTGTGTGTGTGTGTGTGTGTGTCTGTGTCTGTGTCTGTGTTTGTGTGTGTGTCTGTGCACGCGCGCGCGCGTGTGTGTGTCTGTGTGTGTCTGTCTGTTTGTATGTCTGTATGTGTCTGTGTCTGTGTGTCTGAGTGTGTGTCTCACGAAATTGAAACACAATACTAAAGTCTGTGTTAAACGTGATAACATGGTGACAAAAACATTTAACAAGTTATTCTATACCTAAGAATATCAGGTTCAATCCTTGGCACATATTTTTAACTGGCACAAGTAACTTTTAGATTCCCGATCATCTGTCGGTGACGAACACCGTTTTAATCAATCGATCACTTGGCAACATCATTTAGAACTCTCATCGAATCTGATTGGCGTTTGATAGTTGGAATAATTAGTCATGAATTAAAATTAATCATCATAATCAAAATTAAAAATAGCATACTTCTCTAGACACACTTTCTGTGAACTGCTTTTGGCTAAGAAGAATATTCCTGTGATGTCACAGTCCCCTTTAACACCTCATCTGTGTCCTTGTAAAGATTTTATTTTTTATCGGAATAAAACCAAAAATAATCTCTGTAGTCGGCATTTGGAAATTATTGCAAACAAACATCATATCGCGAGGAACACACCGAAGCCATTGCTTGCATAAGAATTCTATCACAGTTTTTTTAAGAGTTTTAACAACGTAGTTGTTAGGTTCCTAAACTTATTTTTTCAAAAAATAAAAAGTAGAGCCGTCGGAGTAGCCTATAGTCGGTATCAGCCAGAGAGCGATGGTGTCTATCCTCTGTTCACTAGAGCTAGACCAAGGAGATTGTTTTTGCGTCTGAGGTAGAAAACCCTACAAGTTATCATTCACGAAGTAAATCGGTGTTACGCAATAGATTATTTAATTAATAATTTCAACAAATAAAGTGTGTGTAATTATTGATTGACTAATCTATTGCATAACATCGATTTATTACGTGAATGATAACTTGTAAGGTTAGACAGGCATTTATAAGATCCACGCTTAACATAACTGTTATTTCCGTCGGAAATGGAATCTTTAGGCCTTGTTCAAATCCTGGACGAGGCTATTTGCGTTTTACTTCGTGCTATTGATAAAAATCTATGTTCTTTCTAGTTATGGAAATCGTATGGCAATTGTTATAATGGCAATTATTATAATGGAAATTATGAGTATATATGCATGTAATTGAAGCATAACAATACCCTAAGTTAATTACATTATATTCGGAATTACAATTAAATAATCATTGCTTAATTCTAATTACTATATTAATTCTTAATTATTTCTCTATCATAGTTTAGGCTGACGTAGATTTGCTACTAAATAGCTCGTTTATAATTCATTTAAATTCCTGTAATGTGTTTTAATCATCCCATAGAAATCATATTTTACGTATTGTATCGAGTGGATAATCTGCATGCTGATTTTAACAAAACATGAATAATAAACTTGGTGTTATTAATATCTATATTATTGTTTTATTCGCAAATGTATTAAAAACAACCCTATGAATATTCCTAAATTTAAATCTATAAAAATGATATCAAAATAAGTGTAATATTTTTATAACCGTTCTTATTCAGTTTCGTTATTTTTTTAAAATAATTTGATATGTTTCAATACATTGAAATTTAAACCCATCGCTAGTTGCTATAATAATCTAAACTACTGAATGTGCTTTTCATACTGTTATTTCTGGAGTATTCCATATTCTCTTACATTAAACATATTGATGTATATGTAATTTTACTTTAGAAGGAAGAAGTATCTTGTAGTTATATCACTGTGTTGAGTACATGTGTCTTACGGCTTGTTGGTTCGTCGATGCTTTTTGCGCCCACGTAGTGTTTTCTTTAGATCTGCAGAACGTAGAACTACTCAACTTCGTTGGGGCGTCTTTGTGACAGGTCGGGTGGTTAGTGGGAATGAGCGGCTGTGGGCGTTGACATACCGAAAACGAGACAACTCACCGTTAACAATAGCAAATATTTATTGTTTTATGATTATGTAATTATACATGGCAAAACTCATATATAAACAATGAGAAATACGTTTCACAACCTATTTAGGGATACTAGACCGTATGAAATTTGACGGTTTTGCTTTATGTTAATTATCATTGAGATTTTCAGAGGCAAATGTGGCCTAAATTGCGTTACTTCTATTCTTCATGCGGGAAAGATGTATTCCGTTTAAAATTCGCACTCTCATCTATCTGAATGTATCAATTGTATCTGCATATCAGCTTCGTAGTTCACATTTTAAACTGAAAATATTATTTACAGACAATATTTAGCTATTTGATTAAAAAAGGATCTTTTAAAAACAGGGGTTAAAACACAATCGATATTCTTAAAAATTATTTTTATGATTTTTTATGTTTAAAGAAACTGTAGATATTTATTCATTTTTTTAAACTCAGTGTTAGCCATTTGGCAGATATGATGATGATACTATGATCCCAATAAAGAAAATTCTACCGTGGGCTAAATATATTAGTCATTACATACATAAATAATAACGGTCTAAAGAACCTACGTATGCATAGATCATTTTGTAGGTAATTCAGTGATCTGAAACTTCTTTGCAATTAAAGTACTATATACATATATTGTATAAATATAATTTCTTGCCATATATATATATATATATATATATATATATATATATATATATATATATATATATATATATATATATATATATATATATATATATATAATTTAAAGTCGTCGGGGTGGCCTGAAATCGATACCAGCCAAACGGTGAGGAAATACATCCGTTTTTCACCAGCACTAGACAAACGAAATCGTTTTTAGTATCTGAGGTGGAGGGCTAGACCAACTATCAGCTCTTCACTTTAAGATACAGATCGTTGTGCTACTCATACGCTGAGTAAGTATCGAACTAGGAAACTTGAAGTACCCAGGGGGACGCTCTACCAATTGAGCTAAACCACCCCGGTGTTCATACTTTAAAGAAACTACCGTAATACACACACACACATATATATATATATATGTGTGTGTGTGTGTGTGTGTGTGTGTGTGTGTGTGTGTATTGACAATACAGCGCGTAATAGTTATAAGTAAATAATGCTTAATATGATTGATAGATCATGTATATCTTAGTTAGGGTGCCGAAGATATAAATTCAACATAACTTGGTAACAGTCAGTTCCTCGACTATACGAAGCTTGGTTTGAAAATTGGTGATAAACATTATCACACTTGATTTCGTTATTCTATCTTTATGGCAAATTTCGTCACTTAATTTTGTATCGAGAAAAACAAATGAAGACCCTTTAACATAACTGAGAATATATTTAAGAGTCTCATTTCCACCGTTTTATTTCTAACCACCTGCCGTCTCAGTGAGTTAATCATCACGAATCTTGGAAAAGATAGAGAAAACGTTACCTTTAAATTATTAATCAAACCCAATGAAAAAATAAAATAAAAATGCGTTCTATTAAACTGTGATTAATTTACCGTTAGAATACATTTAGAAATATCAGGCACGAATTCTTTTCTACACACATACTGTGTTAACACCTTTATTAATCTTTTGCACGTCTTACCTGAAGTCTTAAAAGCCTCGAAATATTTCAACTAAATTCTTCCATTTTACTCACGATCTGTACCCAAAACCCGACCGTTAGTCTTTTTTTTATTGTGTAAGGTCATTTTCCTTCAGGAAACGTACATAATTTTTGCTTTGTTATGAAAGTATCACTGTTTTGAAAAAATATAATACCCAATTTCCCAAGTTATTGTGATAGTCAGCCCCGTACTAAAGAATACGATTTTTTTCAGCATGGAGAAATAGGCTAAATTCTTTGTGTACGTTGAATCTTCAATTCTATTGTTATATGTCTTGTTATTTGAGTCAAAAACATTCCAAGTCAAATAAGAGCAGATCATGATTCAAGAAATTTGTTCATATTTTAGGTATCATATCTCGTTGAGTACTTCGATTTGTTTTCTGTTGTTATTGTTGTATAATTATGTATTTATTATCCATGACGATACTGAATTTATTTATTCTCCCTTATTACAGGCTATATATATATATATATATATATATATATATATATATATGTGTATATATATATATATATATATATATATATATATGTGGGGGGGTGATGTGTGTGTGTGTGTGTGTGTGTGTGTGTGTGTGTGTGTGTGTGTGTGTGTTGAAATGGAAAATAAAGGAAAGAAAATGTTGAACGTATTTCAACCGACTTCATTTAAAATAATAGGGATTTACTCTGACGAAGGCCGTTATTTCTTTGTATACTAAAAAATTCTGTAGTTTTTTTCTTTTATTGTTATTATTATTTTATGTTGTGTTTAAAAGGATAATGGATAGAATACATGTGTGTATGGATAAACTCCTGGCCGAAACACGTGTCAGTAAAATTAATTAAAAATAAATCCTATTTTATCCATACAATTTCTTTTCTTTCTTTCCTTTATTTTTTTTATTTCAACAACCGTCGGATTCGCTTCCATTTTCAACTTACACACACACACACACACACACACACACACACACACACACACATATATATATATATACATATATATATATATATAATATATATATATATATATATATATATATATATATATATATGCGCGGTGTATGTGTGTGTTGAAATTATGAAAAAATGAATATTCAGATGATGTATTTATTTATGTATGAATGAATAGTCCTGCTTACGTTTGACCGTTTAGTCTTTTGGTATTTTTTTATATATTAAATATTATCAGGGAAGTATTTCGGAGAGATGTCATGAAGCACCATCATGAAACGCTATTTTCAAGAGAAAATAAAATGAAAAAATGTAATTAATTTATTTGATCATCATTAACAGCATTCCCATTTTGTAAAATGTGTTGACGTGATGAGAGTATTCGAGAAAATATTTAAAATGAATTGCGTTCATTACAAAACACCCGGCAGCACTTCGTATAATGCCGATAGGATTGGGTTTATTGCCTGGTGCTCGAGGCCCCCCAAAAGGAAGTACCGATAGGATCACGCAATTTTGCACTGTTTTATGTGGCTCACCACATAAAAAATGTCCTTGTGGCAATTTGGAATAGTGGAAGGTCAGGAAAATTAATGCAATTTCTTATCATTATAACTTGTATGATTCCTGCAACTATAATACTATACTATACTATATAAGAATGACCACCCTTGTCTGTGTCCCTGTAAAATCTATCGTAGACCGGTAAAATATAAATTAAATCGTATGGTTCCACTGGCTGTTCTTACAGGCAACACCGGTCTTTTCGTTTTATGGGAGCAGGGTCCGGTTATTGCTTTGCTTGGGTGCCCAGAAAAGTGAATGACAAAGGGATCATGCAGTTTTTGCACTGTTTACTGCATTAGCTTCAGTTTCTATGTAGTTCCTTGCGTTTGTGAGACGACCTGTTCTGCACTCTGCTCTTTCGATGTACTTGTCTAGATCCCAACGTTATGAATTATGTGCCGGCCGAATTTAAGCACGAGTCAGAAACACAGGCTCACAAGGATTAAAAACAAAACAACAACAACAACCACAAATGTGTGTAAACAAGACGCGGATGGAAGAAGAGTGTGTGTGATGCTTCCGCTGTCTATCCAGCTGGCTACTACTGCTGCTATCCCTACTGGCGAACTTAACCCTTCAATCCCCGGGTGCTAACTAACTTAGGGCTCGAGTTTAGTTGTATTTATGTCAAATTCCCCTACCCAAACCATCTTCTCCGGACCACACAAATGGCCAGAACTTAAATAAATCGCAGACTTCGAGTCGCCATTAACCCTTAAAATTAAAGTACTCAAATATTTTTCCAGACAATCCGTCTTCAATATGTTGATCATTAATTTTTTCAAAAGAGAATTTCTCCTAAAAAAAATCCTTTTTGCTTTTAATACCTGGGTGCCTAAGATATTATCACCAAGTGGTCCCATTTCATGGTGGCATATAGGTCTCTTTAAACTTTACGACCTAATCTTTGTATTCGTAAAAAGGTCAGCCACCCACCCCTTTTACTTATGCCGGACCTTAACCTACTCTCTTTCTCATTTATTTATTTATTCTGACCATGTTCGTCTTCAACCGTAGTATCACACGTTAAAAAAGCCTTGTATTAATTTGGACTGGTGGGAGGCCAGGAAAATACTATTTAAGAATGCAGATATGATATTTAGCACTTGATCAACATCTATGAAAAAGCATCTTTATAAAAATACTATTTATCTTCCTAAATATATTCTAAATAGATACCGAATGTGATCAATATATGGCAAGTGACTATTGTGTAAATTCATGAGAGCTGAATAAATTGCTAATTGAGACAGATCAATGCATCATTATTGAGAATTGAGTATTGAAGCCACTTGAACACACACCTACAAATAAACGTGCAGGATCGTACCCAAATGAAGGCTAAACCATACATTTGGCGCTGTTTCTGTTTTAAGTTGTTAGAGAAAATCGCGCAATTAGCGAAACTGCTAGCCACTTAGTCTGATGATTACTAAAGAATCAATAATCCATTGATCGATCTCGATTCTTAATTTTAACTCCGCCTCTTGATGTCTTTTCTTTTTTTTTCCTTTTGGTTTAATTATTTGTTGAAAATATTGATCTTCACTCTTCAGGCAATTTAATAAGTGTGGTCACATCACGCGATTTTAGAAACAGAATCAAAGTAATACGCCGTCAGTGTGCTTTGAAGAAATCTGGTCAACTGCCTAAACACATTTATATGATAGATTATAGTTGCCAGTTCAAAGAGAGTGGAAAGTTAATTGGAAATCATTTACACAACTGTTTCAAATTAAAATATGCATTGTTGGGTTCATTGTTATCTAATAACTAATACGAATATGCATTTCCAAATTCTACTTGAATTCGACTCATATAAAAACCTTTAGTATTATCTGCGTTATTCGGACTATTGTCCCCATCTTCATTGTTATTTGTACAACGTTTCGGCCGATATACCCTCCGGCCTTCTTCAGGTATTTCTTGTCGGACTCGGGAACCTTCTTTTCGAACTCGGGAACTTTCTTGTCGTATTCGGGAGCCATCGAAAAGAAGGTTCCCGAGTCCGAGAAGGTTTCTTGTCGGACTCGGGACAAGAAATACCTGAAGAAGGCCGGAGGGTATATCGGCCGAAACGTTGTACAAATAACAATGAAGATGGGGACAATAGTCCGAATAACGCAGATAATACTAATCTTCAAGCTTCATCTCAAACATTCAGAGAAATAGTATAAAAACCTTTAGGTTCACATTACCCTCATTTGATATTGTAGTATCTATGTCTCGTTGTTAGGTTAGCACTTAATAAGCCAATTTGGTTCTTTTGATATTGTAGTATCTATGCCTAGTTGTAACGTTAGGACTTAATAAGCCATTTTGATTCTCATACTCTTTTTTGTTGTCCGTGGTAACTTGTATAAGATAATCAAACATGAACCTTTTTCTCCTTTGCCAGTATAAAATATATTCTCACCGTAGATCACATATGAAAATAGAAATATTGATCATAGCAAAAAACAATGCTTAACTTGTGACACTGTTTATGCCTATAGGAAAATACTTTAATTCCTAAGTATTTTTAATTTGTTACAAAGGGTTTGTACCCCGACTGATTACATTCCAAAGTATTAATTTATAAACAGCAATTTATTTCCTCGTATTTTTTGTTTCGAATATAAAAACCAAAATTACGAATACGATGTGACATCTCGGTTTCAATGTTAATGCTTAAGTAAATGGTAATTATTAAAATAATTGAGATATTTAATTATTTTACATAGTGAAAATGTCATATGTGATAGGCAACTGACCATGATCTTACACCACTACTCAGTATAATCAAGACTAATAACTAGTAAAGGTTGTTGTAAACTAAATTAAGAATGCTGATTCCAAATAAGTGTTCAGAATTGTAGAACACGTCATGATATATCTACAGTGTACAGCAAACGCACTTTGTTGGATCAAAAAAAGGACTCCTACTCAGTTTCATCAAACAGGACCACATGTAGATCTCTATAAAAGCAATGAGACACGATGCTTGTAGATTCCAGTATCTAAAATAAAACTTCCGTAGAGGAAACTGAAGAAGAAAAAAAGTCATTTTTCGAGATCAGAGACTTCATGTCTTATAGCCAGTTCAAAGTTAAACTGAATAGCCTTGAGCTAAGCGGCATGGGATTCATTCGTGTTAGTTGCATAAAACGTTTTACAGTCTCACAGAGATGAGAATTATGCTGATTTAATAAACCCCATTTTAACAGCGTATCAAAGGCCAGGGTGTGAGGTCTCTTTTAAAGTGCATCTCTTTCATTCTGAACTCGTATTTTCCCCTAAATTATTTGGGCGAATGGTGAAAGTTTCTATCAGGTACTATCGGATATGCAATGAGGAATCTAGGCCAGTTCAGCTCGAATGTAATTGATGAATACTGCTGCTACATAGAGGGGAAACGGATTCTACGCAAAATCTCAACTTCAAATGCCTCTGAAGTTATTTATAAGAAAGTCAGTAGTTCATATAAATTCACTTATTTCCCGTCGTGATCTAAATACTCTAAATTGGAAGTTGCATGAGTCCTCTAATTTTGAATGGGTAATCATTCTAAGAGAAGGTAAGAACAATCGGCGTCAATTAAACTAATTTAAAGTTATATTCTGTTCATGTAAAATGGTGAAAAATCTTTTATTATTTGAGACATTTTTAATCTATAAATCAAAATGGAAAATCAGTAGTAGCCTATTTTGTGCATTATCCAAACTGTAAGCGATTCTATTTTATTTTCGTTAGCGCTAGACCAGATAGATTTATTGTGCTGAGGTAGAGCGCCACGCCTTTTGTTAGCTCCCAGATGCTTTACCGATGATATCAGATTACACAAAGCTGTCCTATACATATGCTGAGTAGGTTATGGTAAGAATGGTATCGAACCATTTCATTCCTAGGTGGATGGTCTACTGACTAAGCTAAACCTACCACTATAACTTTATGATCTATTTTAATTGATTGATATTATATTCCACAATTAGTTCAAAGTAAGAAAGGTTTAATAATTAGGATTTACTGGTTATCTTATTAGCAAAATTATGATGACAGGTTTGAAAATGCGTGGATTCATTTCCAGTTTTATCAAGTTACAGATTGTATTGTGCATTAATATTAAACTATTTTAAAGCGAATACGTTTAAGAATCTCTCAGCGATTTTGTAAGATAAAGTACAACGATCATATACAGGAATTTTCTTAGATTTATTTTCCAATGGTCATCATTTTTCCATTATTGGGGGTTCTAAATCTATGTACGATGAACTATTTTTTTTTTGCGATGCGGTATGATACATATAAAATTAGATCATTATCGTACGATTTAGAATTAAGATTTTATTTAATTATGCTCATCAATCAATTCTCATACTTTTCAGTTTGAAATAGAGTTTTAAAAGTTTTTGAATTAGACATTCATTAAGGATCTTTGGCTTCATAATTGATAACATTATTTTACAAATATTTTATCTGCAGAAACTGGTGATAAAAAGAGTTAATTTTATTTTTCTGTCTTACCCTAATGAGTTCGTCATGAGTAGATTATTCGTCTCTACTTATTCCAATGTGCCTTCAAACTTCGTACCTAAAGATCTTACATTTAGATTCGTTTTTTTCTTCTTTTGAATAACTATACGTTCTCTAGAATAGTATGATTTTTAGCTGGTCGTGATTAGCATGGTCGTTAATCCCTGCAGGTCATTTGTTCACACAAATCTTTTAATGTTATTTTGTAAAGTTTCTATTGACTCGTGTCTGTATAATTTTGAAATATTTTATACAAAACTGGCATCAAACAATACGTGAGGAAATAAGTAAATACAGCCATATGTCTGTATGTATGTCTGTAAATGTGTACTGGGTAACAGCTTTATCTATATAGTTTTGCACTGCAGTCATGTTATTCAAAGATTATTGTGTAGTGTACAAGAATATTTCATTCCTTTCTTAGTCAGAGGAAGGTTTTATGGTTCAATCGCAACAGCAAAAGGTTCGTTTGCCAAAAATAGTCCCCGGTGATTATAAATTAAAGGATAAATCCAATAATTAAATGTAATATCCTTAAAGTAGCACGTGGGAATCATGCTATATTTTCGCACACAAACAAACACACACACACAGATGAACACAATTATTTATATATTAAATAGAGTTTTGTGCTATCCTTAGACAATGTAAGGTGATGAAATAGTAGATAAGGTAATTAATCTTGTCTAAACGTTTTTTTCAAGATATTTAAACGGGAGTCAGCTGACCGTTCGAACTCCCTTGACCTTCCTAACAAAGAACGAAAAATAATTAGTGCGGGAATGAAGTTAAAGTTATCGAAACGTCACATGTGATAAAAGGTGACGAAAAGAAAATGGATTTAACTGAGATTTTTGTACTTAAGAGATGGACATAAGTCAAAGGTATGACAAACTTATTACAGGAAGGAAGGAAGGAAAAAGCAAAGCGTGTAAACACACACACACACACACACACATATATATATATATATATATATATGAGAAGAAACTTTTTAAAAAATATAACAAACACAGGATGTTATGATCAGGAAACAATTTTTAGTGTCAATACTTAAGCATTTCGGTATATTGTACCATCTTCAGGACACTGTTAAGTAATGTTTATGTGAGAAACAAAATGAAAGATGTTAAGTGTATAGTGATTATGTGAATATGATGCCATTCAAAAATTGTTTCCTGATCATAACATCCTGTATTTGTTATTTTCAAAATATTTTCTTCTCATTTTGTCGGATTAATTTCCTCACCGTCTTTCCATATATATATATATATATATATATATATATATATATATATATATATATATATATATTCATTATAGTGCACAATACATTGGTTTCAAAGCGGCATGTTAGCCACTTTTTGTCAAGACAACGATCCTGTTAAGAAATGCTCCAATACCGGAAAAATACTACGACTATCTCCCCCCTCTCTCTCTCTCTATCTATCTCTCCCCCTCTCTCTCTCTCTCTCTATATATATATATATATATATATATATATATATATATATATATATATATATATATATATATATATATATATATATATATATTAGATGACACTTGTATGGCTATACTTGGGAAGGTGTGAATTCAACTATTCTTCCTCTAGCCATGGGTCTATATTAGGTAGACTGGGCACTTTTAATTCTTATAATGGAACCAGCCTAGGAGAAGAAAATCAAACCTGTTACTCCTCTTAGGAAACTGAATACATCCACTTCGGACGGAGGGGTTGCTATGAAAAGTGTCTAGATAACAAAAGCCAAATAAATACACCGAAAAAAATTAAATTCCCAATAACTTAATAGTTGCTCTCGTATATCATTACAAAAACGGACATAACCTAAGTATTCCATATCTCTTCCAGTGAGTTAACTAACATCATATGCTTATTGTATCATTTTATCACTCTGGAACGTGGTGACTAAGAGCTGATGAGTGCCGGAATATGTCACCTACTCGAGGTTGGAATGGGGGTGAAGTTCGCTTTGAACCCCAGCATATATGAAGAGAAGAAAAAATAAATATAACGGGTTTTGTGAATCAGTGTCTTTTTCTCTTATGGTAACTGGGGCGAGAGAAAAAAAATCACTGTGAACGGAAAACGTTGAACGAACGAAAATCACTAAAAATGTACTGTTCCTAGAAAAAATCGAATACTATACGTTGTCCATTTCCTCCTGTTTCTACGGTTTCAGAGGCTGAATTAGGAGAATAAAAAAAATGAATGTTTCTTAATCTAAAACGACTTGTGTTCTGTGTGTTTCCCTACCCAACCGATGAATACCCATCACCGGCTTGCCAGCCTTTGTTAACTATATTACATAAAGAAACAATATAAGCGTAACAAACATAACAAAATACGATTAAATATGGTATATATATTTATATATTTACCAACCCCTCCGCACGAGCAGGATGCGACACAAGGTCAATTTCTTAAGCGGAGTTCAGCAGGTTTGAGTTCAGAGTTTTCCTTCTCCTAGACCGGTTGCCTAGCCAAGGTTAAAGAGCCCAGTCTGCGCTACTATTTACCCATAGCTGGAGGGAGAGTAGGATTCATACCTTTCCCAAGGATATTAGCGCTAAATGAAATGCAATTACTACGTCCAGGATTTGAACTCGGGGCGTCGAGTCCATTTCCTATGACTTTAACCATACACCATATTAAATATGGTATAAGTTCCTTTGGTTATTGTAAATTAGACACACTTATAGTTTTAGTAAATCAGTCATCGATTTCATCTATATCATAAGCGAAAATCTATATCAATAGCTTAACGTCTTGTGATATTTTAGATTAATACTGTTAGAATATCTAATGGAATCAATCAATTCAATTTGCAAATAAAAGTTAATAATATTTATTTCTGTTAATACTTAAATCACTAATAATAATAATCTCCTAAGTGGGATAAAATGATAATACTTGTGTTCTTCCCTCTTTTTCATTTGCGAGTAAATATCATATAAATTCCCGCCCTGTCGCTGGGGCGTTAGAATGCACCGACTGCACCTCGGCAGACTCCCCCAATGAGGCCACCTGTTTGCCGTGGGTGGCGACCTGTGATGCTTAAGGATAGAGCCCAGGTGGATGAGCAGTTCATGACATGCAATACTCCACTTTGGCCCTATCTTGGGCTAGACGGGCGATCGGAGAGGCCCCCTCCGATCAATCGGCTGGTCACGTCAAGCCCTAGCACCTATATGATTTTCCCAACCCTATTGCCCTTATGGCAAGCTCCAACCCCTTTTTTATCATATGGGTGCTAGAAGGCGGTGGCTGCGGGTCTACATGTCCTGGGAATGACGTTAAACTCTATCTGATGGCGAGGTTCCAGTTTGGAGTTTGGGGAATGTGGAGCACCCTTCATCACTATTGCTCCCTGGTCCACTCTGACCCGGAGTGGTAGTACGTGTTAGGATCCCATATATGGGTTGAATAGAAAAACAGAGTTTATAAACAAAATTGTATTATCCATTAAGAATTGATTTATTTCAAAACTTTATCGGCATTAAATGACCCACTGAGGTTGATATGCCGTAAAACAAAACAAACCAAACCAATCATATAAATTCTCTTTCTAGAATGTGACTTCACATCGAAATTGGTGGCTGACAACGGCGATTTTTAAGCGAGTATACACGAAGACCTTTTTCGTATCCATTGGTGTTAGAATACATTATTTCCTTTTATTATAGCAATAATACGATACACACACTATATCAGCCAGAAGGACTAATGTATAATGGATAGAGGGAATACTCCTACGCCAATGCAAAAGGTTACGCTCCAATTAGTGTATTAAAAGTTAGCATTTTTTTCTCTTAAAATTGGCAATAACTTTTTTTTTATCCCACCGACAATGGACAGAATTCCATTCATCTTAAAGAATTCCTTTTTCGAAAAAAATATAGATTTGTCATTTATTCGTCTTTTTATGTTCGTCGATATCGTGACCCGTAAATATTTCATTGCGTCGAAGAAATGACTTTCGTCATGCACTCCAATCGTTCTTTGAAAGAACGAGATTGGGGTGGGGATATGGTCAGAATATTAATCCGAGATATTCCATACCATTTTCCCAGACAGTCAGGATATTGCCTAAAGCAGTGTTCTATATTCATAAAAAAACATGAAAATCTAAAAAGATATCCTTCCTCTACCAAAGACTGTTTCCTTTCTATTATATAACACTAATGATTATTAGATGAGCTTTTCATGTGTGCATATATATATATATATATATATATATATATATATATATATATATATATATGTGTGTGTGTGTGTGTGTGTATGTGCGTATCTATCTATCTATCTCTCTATCTATATATATATATATATATATATATATATATATATATACGACAGTGACTCAAAAATAAGCTGAATTTTCTAAGGAGTTGGCAATACGAAATATTGTTCACAGTTGCACATTTTTCAAGTCAATCAATATTCATGGGTCTTTCATGTCGCAAAAGACGTTCTTTAGTGACCGCTGCGCCAGGGACTATTCTTATTCAGGTCAAGGTGTTTATATTCCATGGACTGTCTGCTCCACCAAACATGTTTAACCCAGTTATAAACATTTTCCAAAAATATACTTATCAGTACACATCATAATTTCTAATAGAAATTTCGCAATAATGCCACGTAAAAGTTGATGGCATGCCTCTGTTCAAGCCTGAAAGACTATGTTTTAACCATCGCCGATTTGAATGTTTGCGTGGGATTAAAAATATTTTTACTATAAAACCTTCCAAAGAATGCAGTTATTATTATATATATATATATATATATATATATATATATATATATATATATGTGTTTTTTTGTTCTTCATGCGGAAATATTAAGAAAATAGACAAAGGTACTGAACAATATCCTAATCATAACCTTCAAAAACAACTGCCAACCCAACATACATACAATGCTTCAAGCAAATTATAAATGCCCGTATATATATATATATATATATATATATATATATATATATATATAACTGTATTTGTAAGCGAAAAACCTTTGCCGTTTAACATATTTCAATTCAAAATATTGAATGTATTTAAAATAATTCTAAGAAAAATATATTGTTTTGAAAAGAAAAGTTCTATTTATCATAGGTATATGTTTGTACTTACAAACCCTCTCCGCTACGCGTAGAATCTGATGAAAGCTCAATCTTTAATCGGATTAAAGTTGGTTTGATTTCAGAGTTTTCGTTCTCCTAGACTGGTTACCTAATCAAGGCTAAATAGCCCAATGTGCTATACTATTTGCCAAGAGCTGCAATGGGAATAATTGGATTCATGCCTTTCCTAATGCGAACTGACATTCAAATAAACTTGTCAATGATTTGAACTCGATTCGTCTTGTCCATTTCCAACGATTATAACAATACGCCACGTAAACCTTGGTAGACATATGTTAAATTCTCTTTTTTTTTTACTAAACATGAAATTATGTAGGTTTTTTTGTAATAATAGTTCACTTTTAAGCTATTATTAACATCTTTTTACAATTAATCTTTGAATAAATACACAACATTTTTAAATACTATATTCTACGTATCTGAAATAACATGTATACATCTAATTGATAAAGGTGATGTCTTTAGGTATTGAAAACAGTTAAGATTGCATGATTTCTGGTAGAAAGTCATTTCCCGAACCAAGAAACTATGAAGTAATGTTTTATATATATATATTTCCTGATGTTGAAGTGCGTAGCAATTTTGTACTCGTACTGCTATTAATCCGTATTGAAGAATAGGATTTGGGGGTTTTGCAGAAGTAAACCTCCTCTCACAAGGGAAATTGACAATATAAACATTCTTATCCGATATCCAGTGCACAGCTTATCCGATGTCAAGTGCCAAATCCTTAGTATGTATATCTATATATTTTTTCTAAACTTTCTCATTTGTAAAAAAAAAAAAATACATATCAACTAGTTTATATAGCTCAATAAATAAATGTCAAGTTCTAATAGATGCTCTTAGTTTAAAATTGCAAATAATTCTCAATGTAACACACATCCATATACATAGTTACTATTTTGTAGAAATCGTATTTGTGTAAAATATTTATTTATGGCCAACATTTCAATATTTTCACTAAAAGTTCCATAGAAAAAAAGGAGGGAGTCTTTTTAAAGGAAATGTCATATTCGTACGTATGTTGTTTTTTTTTTAGTTATTTCAACACTTTTCTTTACACACAGACATTCTCTCTCTCTCTCTCTCCTCCTCTCTCTCTCTTCTCTCTCGTGTGCGCGAGTGTCGTATCTCTCTCTCTATCCCTCTCTCTTTCACACACACAGAAACACACGCACACGCATAGACACACAGAGCACACACAGACACACTCACATTTCTCTCTCTCTCTCTCTCTCTCTCTCTCTCTCTCTCTCTCTCTCTCTCTCTCTCTCTCTCTCGTGAGCGCGAGTGTCGTATCTCTCTCTTTCTATCCCCTCTCTTCCACACACACAGAAACACACACACACGCATAGACACACACGCGCGTGCACGCACACACACAGACACACATACTCTCTCTCTCTCTCTCTCTCTCTCTCTCTCTCTCTCTCTCTCTCTCTCTCTCTCTCTCTCTCGTGCGCGCGAGTGTCGTTTCGGAGAGTTGATTTATACGATTTATTCCCATTTTGCTTTTCTTCATTTAATTAAATTAGTAAAATGTAATATAAAATATTTCAGAGGCCTGATAGAAAATATTAAGTAATAATATGATTAATATTCTAAGTAAGGAATACGATTCAAAATGTATTATCAACGTTTCTTCCATTATGGGAAAATGTGCCGGATGTTTTCGGTTGATACAGTCTTTTGTCGGTTAATCATAACTTGTATGTTTTTATGCCTCACTTAAATGTGACCATGAAGAGAACACACATAGTCAGAACTCAGATCACAAAAATGATAGCACATGACCATTTATCTATGGTCAATCCTCGTGACAAAGTCTCTGTAGATTAATGTCTTACGCCCTGTGTCTAGAAAGTAATTAAGTCGTAATTCTATCGTATTTCTTACTTCCTTAAACAAATCGTCAAAAACGGCATACTTTAGACTCTACTTTCTCACAGAGCCACATAAAAAGACATTGTGGTGTGTCCCCCAAAAACTGTGTTAACTTCTTAAATATTTATATTGAGTTAAAATAAGATTCAACACACTCGAAAAAATGTATTATTAATACAAATTTGAGGAGAAAATGACGTCATTGTTTTTCACGCGGGTTTAAGGTCAACATTGATTTGTTGATATTGTAAATATTGCCAAACGAAAAATATTTTTTTTAAATCTGTCTCACAACTTTCTAGACCCAGTTTATTACTTAGCGGAAACTCATTTTTTTAAAAATATAGATAACCGGATAAATATAATTTAGAATAAGTTTGAAAGATCTCGATTCATACAAAAATGATGATCATGCCCCATAATCCAAACCAGCCCCCTCCCCCGACTCATGAGAATATAGTAAGAACACAAACTCAAATAATTCACTTAGTTTGAAAGTCGCATAAACGATAAACTGTCAGTTACCAACCTCCGTTAACTTTATGTCTTCACAACCCTAACACACACGTACACACACATACACACATACACACACACACGCACACAAACACTCACTCACACATACACACACACACACACACACACATATATATATATATATATATTGATATTTAAAGTACACATATATTAAGCAAATTTTGCATGTTGTAATACATTTAAAACTTGAGAACTTTATCAGCATACGCCCCCATCATTATGTATACCATAAATTGTCAGAGCTGAATTGACATGTTCAATGAAAACCTATACACTCCTGGATTAGACCTTAGCATTAAAAATACCTAAGTTAGATCAAAGTTTGTAGATAAAATATTTCCAAGGTTAAAAGGTCGTTCTAGGTTGATATATAAACCGCATGGATACCTGAACTTACTAGAATTTGTGATTAATCTCATCAATGTAAATTTCTATATAGTGGATAACATCAAACCAGTGGAAGAATGCAATTACAGTTGACTATACATAACATCGGTATTACTGGACTAAACTGTACAGACTTTAGTTATAGAGACAAAGACCACAAACCATAAGAAATATTTTTTAAACATTAAGTTAGCTACATGTACCAAACCTTCTACCTTAACGAATAAACACACCGAGTCTTGATCTTAGTATGATTTTTAAACTTTCAACACATGTTTATATATCAGCCTAGGTATTTGATTTACAGGATAAGTATATAAATATTATATACATAAAAGCAGAACCTTAAGATATATTGCATTCTGATTATCACAACGTGTGATATGTATAATTTAGAGCTAAGATAGTTTAATATGTAAAAAGTATAATAATCTTGAGTTAACTCTCTCTCTCTCACTCTTTTTTCTTTATTTCCTTCTTTTCATATTTTACATAATGTTCGATTGAAGATGTTATAGCCTCTCACTTCTTTTACCCATCTTATATTTACTTATCTGCTACTTGGCTACATAGGCTCGTCTCTTTTCTGTATGAGTTTGACGAGAGTCTCCGTTTTCCGGTCTGTTCGTTTGGGACCCGCTCAACTGTGTTCGTTGTTGCTTGTAGTAGTGAATACAAAGACTTGGGTATTTTCAGACGTCTTTTATTCAGCCCAAGTTGAATATAACGCCCGGAAGAAATAGCCATTTTTGAGACACATCTGCCTCCTTGTAAACCAAAAGTCGAACTACCTAAATTCCAAATTCTCCTTCTGCTTCAACAAGTAAACTGACCAATCAGAGAGCAGCTCAAATGTCAGTGAAAGGACAAAGCCATAGAAATTCAGAATTACCATTTCACTAAAATTGCAACTCTACTATACTTTAACACCAGAAAGGTTCCTTTAGAATTTGTTTTTGTGTACTTCAATGTGCTGACTCACTAAGGCAAAACAATTTCTACGTAATTTTCTTGCATTATATGTTGAAATAAATGAATGGATCTACAAAAATTGACATCAGTTTCAAGAAAGCATGAGAATTATATGTATTTATTTAGTCTTCTACAGTTTCTTAACGTTTTTTTTTGTGTTGTTAATACTCTAGTTAAATTCACTGCAATTTTACCAAATAATTTTTTCATTGCTGTCTTTTAGAAAACGTACAATCTTCTGAGGTATTTCAGGATACTAATGTTATTTCTCTCTGAGCTTAACAAATAATATCGCTATATGTTTGTTTTGTATAGTATTTTTAACAAGGAAGGAAGCTTAGTAAAATAACACAGCGTATCTCCTTTACGTTAGTAATCAATGTACGTGATTGATTTTTTTTTTTTTTTACTCACTGCTTTTAGGGAAACTAATGAACAGTTGTTTCCGATGATAACACATTCTTATTTTATTTCTGAATTCTTTCTAATTTGAATTTTATTTTTGCAACATCATGCTATGACTCACAGTCAGTTATATTCTATTATTTGTGTTTATCGTCCTTTTATTGTGAATGCTCAGTAGGCTTTGTACGATATGCACTCACATTGTTTCTGTGAGATCACGTCAACTAAACCTTTGGATTCTTAATATTTTGTTCTGCTTAAAAAAAACAACACTTCTGCTTATTTTCTTTGTGGTAGTTATTTACTCGTTTCAATCATTCTTTCTTCTCCTTCATTTTTTTCTTGTTTCTACCATTCTTGATTCTTATTTACTTTTCTTCAATTCATTTTCGATCATCTTCTTTCCTTCTTTTCTTATTTATCCTCTACTTCGCAGCTTATTCGCTCGTTCTTCCTTTTTCTATTTATGTTTTTTTAGTCTTCTTCATCTTTTTCTAAAGTATTTCTTTCTATAATATTTTCCTCCCTCTCTTGTTTTTTCTTATTCCTTTTCCAATCTTATTTCAATAGAATTTAATTGGTAATAATTCATATGTCACTGAAAATTATCTCCAACTTTTACATGAATGTCTTCTTCTCCTTCTTCTTCTTCTTCTTCTTCTTCTTCTTCTTCTTCTTCTTATTATTATTATTATTATTATTATTATTATTATTATTATTATTAACTTATTGGGTGTTTTTAGCAGGTGATCTTTCATTTGAGCCCGAGAATCAGCAAGTTTAGTCAGGTCTCCAGGACTCCTCACTGTATTCTTGCTGATGTTAATAATATTGTTTGGATGCTCTTAAATCTTCCTCTAAATTTCGGTTCTTACAGACTCTTATCCAAAACCCTGACACCAATTACAATTAGTACGACCTTTACTTTATGTTACACAGTTTTTCTGTTTTCTGGCAAGGTCCTAGTATTTGTCTATAATTTCGTTTTCTTTCGTTTCTAAACTGATCTGCCTATACGCCAAGATTCACGAGATAATCTTTTTCTTCTTATTACTTAATATTACGTCTGATCTCTTAGCCGAGATTACATGATGCTTGGTATATCAATATCCCAGAGAATGTTATGCGTCTCATATTCTAGGACAGATTCCAGTTTTTTTTATATACCCTTTGAAGCATGGTCGAAATTTAATTTCTTACACAAACCCATTTGTATCCCCTTTCCCAGCCAGTAGTGCTTAGTGTGGTAATCTCTTTGTGCTAGTTTGCTGAATTTTCTTCTTATTTGATAAACCGTTTCTCTTTTGTATCCACAAATTCTACACTTGCGATTCTGTTGCGTTTATGTATTTAAAATCTGATATAGTTCATTCATGTCGCATTTATGAGAGATGCAATGTCTCTTTTAAGGTTTCATCTTCTACGAAAACAAACGTATAGGTGGAGTACCCATTTACTAAGTTTAGCAAAAGTCCAGAATAATATCTACATACGAAGAATAGTTTGCTTGTCTAGCTCGTTAAATATTACATTACTCTGATCAAAATTAAATAAAGCATAGCTGAAATCTAGCTAAATATACGAGGCACTTATTGATGATCGAAGTCAACTCCGCAAAATTATTTTGTGAGACAATAGTGTTGCCCATAACCACAATACGTCCCCTGTTTAGACTTGGAATGGGCTTTTATTCTATTAAAATCTCAAATCTACTGAGTTGTTTCTCCTTACGTTATATGTTGATGGCATAGTGGCTAACGTGCTGGACAGTGATATCGTAGTTCGAACTCCAGTCGCGCTATTATGATCACTTCCCGGCTAATACGCTTGGGAAATGGATGAAAACCCTTATATCACAGTTATGGGTTAAATATCACCATTACTGATCTTCTGCAAGGATAGCTTTGGTATTAAATAACCTTCGAAGTTTGATGTGTCATTCAATAAAGAAACCATGTTTAAGAATGTTACTGGGTTCAACAATAAACGCCTGAAGAAAGCCGGTGGGTATTCGGCCGAATCTTTGTGTATATAACAACAAAGATGAGGGAAATAATCCCAATAATTAAAATAGTACATATTATCAAGCCTCATCTAAAAACAAAAACAAAAAAAGACAAATAGCAAACAAACCTTCCGTTATATCACTTTTTTGTGGACACCCTATTTGTACAAGGAAGATCATTTTTTGTAGTATCTATCGTTGTTTTCCCTCCCAATTGCTTTTTTCAAGTTTATGTTGTATTTATGTTGTACATGTGTTTCAATTGTTGTTTCTTGATGCGGCTATTAGTCTTTCATCACCAATTTTTAGTGCTTTGTTCGAGTACTTGAATGATCGCATCCTTAAGGATTTGAGTTTCACTTCGCCCAGATCCCTTCGGAAAGGCTTGATCCACCCAGCTATGTGTAAATAGTAAGGAAGCTTGAGTTCTTTAGCCTTGGTAAAACAACTAGTCAAGGAGAGGGAAAACATGTATTCAAACTAGATTTATTCGGCTTAAAATTGACTTTGCATAAAATCCTGGCTACGGAGAGGTTGTGTAAATACATACTTTGATATCTAAGGACCTTTACCAAACAGATCTGACTATTTTACAAAGTATCTCTCGCGTTCTGAGATAAAACATAGCTTGCTATAATTTGGTTTTGCTGTTACACACATACACACACACACATCCACACACCAAATACACATCTTACAGAACAGTAGCCTACAGTAAAAATCCATTGCTCCACTGTGTTCCTTTTTCAACGGCCGTTCATAATGATAGACATATTGTTTTTTGTTTTTTTACAAGGAAAAGAGAGCTAAAGGTATCTCATAAAAATTTCATAATTCTTTCGGTTATAATGATAATTAGATTTGTTGAAAATAGAATTCAGCGCAAAAATATACCTCAAAACGTATTGTTTAGTTGTAATTTGGACTGAAAACTTATTTATTCTCTAAAAGTTATTCCGCTAACAACACTTTCATTAGGATGGCTTGCATTTGTTCAGTTTTGGTTACATACATACTCTGCAAGCAACAATTATTGGCAATCTTTCCACAATCTTTAAGACAATAAGTTGATGGCAGACTTTTCCAAGCATTCTTCAAGCGTTAAACTAGCTCACTCTCAGACTTTGGGTATTCTTTTAGAACTCTCTTATGGAATTCATCCCTCATTAATTAATGGGAGAGAGGCCAAGAGATTGAGGTGACTAAATCATGAATTCCAAAATGTTATTACGCTTTTCAACTTCGAGATAATCTTTGCATAATTTGAATATTGTTTCGGATCGGTGACTTGTTGAAAGGTGAATTATTTTGCAATTATGCGTAACCCAAATGGTATAGCATATCTTTGAAAAACGAATGATATTGTTCTTTTTTCCTGATTCACTTGACCTTAATTAAATTCCCAGCACTCCTCCAAATAATCACCGCATAAAAATAGACCCACCATTATGCTTATCTGTTGGAACAAAAGATGTATCATTCAAGATTTCTCCAATCCTACTTATCAAATACAATATTCTCTCACTACGAAAGTGTTCGAATTCCGACGTATCTGTTTATTGCAACCCATTCCTTGTCTACTTCACACGCGTCCTTTTCCATAACATTCTTTTCAGCTTTTTCGCCATGTGTATGAAGGTTTTGCTTTTTTTTATGAATATTCATACCTCTGATCTAAGTCAAATTATAATATTCATACCGCTGATCTACGTCAAATTATAATATTCATACCTCTGATCTAAGTCAAATTATAATATTCATACCGCTGATCTACGTCAAATTATAATATTCATACCGCTGATCTACGTCAAATTATAATTTCATACCGCTGATCTTAGTCAAATTATAATATTCATACCGCTGATCTACGTCAAATTATAATATTCATAGCGCTGATCTACGTCAAATTATAATATTCATAGCGCTGATCTAAGTCAAATTATAATATTCATACCGCTGATCTAAGTCAAATTATAATATTCATACCGCTGATCTACGTCAAATTATAATATTCATACCGCTGATCTACGTCAAATTATAATATTCATACCGCTGATCTACGTCAAATTATCACAGTTGAGAACGACTCTAGTCGCTGGTAAGAGAAATTCAGTTCATCTACCAACCCTGCAGCAGTGTTTATTCTCTGTATTTTCCTCTCAAAATTTTTAGCTGTTTTTGTAACAAATATTGCACCCCATATCTCGAAATATTCAACTTCCGGGTAAACTTTCTTTGAGAGCAGCATTCTCTGAATAACATTTCAATTTATGGCCTCACATTAATGTTTAGCTGCTTTGATTTTGTAAGTGTAATTTAAATTTAAAATTAGAAACAAACTATGAAAATTCTGACACAATCTGTTTCATCTATGTTTTGGCGAAAATGAGTGTTTCTGTTAAAAGACAACAACCAGTGTTGCAGCATTAGTTAGTGCTGTATTAACATTAAGAACTTGTATTAACATTGAACTTAATTGTTTATTTTGGTAAACCCAAACAGTCTACTGGGAGGTTAATGATGAAATGAAAATGTTTCTGGTAAAGAATAGCCATCATTTAGCTAAATATATAGTGGGTAGACGTTTTGTTTGTTTTGTTTTGTTTTACGGCATATCAACCTCAGTGGGTCATTTAATGCCGATAAAGTTTTGAAATAAATCAATTCTTAATGGATAATACAATTTTTTTTTATAAACACACTTTTCTATTTAACCCATAGATGGGACCCTAACAGGTACTACCACTCCAGGTCAGAGTGGACCAGGGAGCAATGGTGATGAAGGGGTGCTCTACATTCCCCAAACCTCCAAAACTGGAACCTCACCATCAGATAGAGTTTAACGTCATTCCCAGGACATGTAGACCCGCAGCCACTCATATGATAAAAAGGGGTTGGGGCTTGCCATAAGGGCAATAGGGTTGGGAAAATCATATAGGGGCTAGGGCTTGACGTGACCGCCCGTCTAGCCCAAGATAGGGCCAAAGTGGAGTATTGCATGTCATGAACTGCTCATCCACATGGGCTCTATCCTTAAGCATCACGGGTCGCCACCCACGGCCATTGGGGGAGTCTTACCCCTCTGCAGAGGTTCAGTCGGTACATTCTAACGCCCCAGCCGACAGGGCGGGTGGGTAGACGTATCAAAATGTAAACATTTTGCTGGTAAAGTAAGTTTTTGTGAGAACAGATCCTGGAGAAAAACTGAAAATGAAAAACAAATACATTGTAATTATGGAAAATTGATCTTCTAATTAAAAAGAAACATTAAAAATAAC
Organism: Doryteuthis pealeii; assembly: GCA_023376005.1. Lineage (NCBI taxonomy): Eukaryota > Metazoa > Mollusca > Cephalopoda > Myopsida > Loliginidae > Doryteuthis > Doryteuthis pealeii. The sequence continues at coordinate 67,610,440 of CM042158.1, forward strand.
TAATGTTCAGGTATATTTTAAAGACATACAGTGTGGTCCCAATTTTTCTTGTCTACAGTGTATATGCAAACTAATTGGTAATGGTAGTAATGTATAGGTACGCTTATACATGTATATCTATTTAACAGACTGTATTATATAAACGTTAGATAAATCGTCGGGGAAATATGTTCTTTTACGCTACCAAAACATAGCATCAACACATGAACTGTCAATAATTTATTAAATACATATCCGGATTATCAAATTGTATTTTAATGTTATATTATACATTTATATCAGCTTACTATGGAGACGCGTGTTGTAATGGTTAGAGTCGTAGGAAATTGATTCGTCGATGCAAGTTCAAACCCTGGGCGAGGCTGTCTATATTTCACGTAACGGTAATACCCTTGCAAAAGGTATGAATCCAACCCCCTTCCACCTATGGGTAAATAGTAGGGCTGACTGGGCTCTTTAACCTTGGAAAAGCAACCGGTCTGGGAGAATTAAAACCCGTTAAACTCCAATAAATATATTGACCTTTTGTCACATCCTGCTCCTGTGGAGGGGTTGGTACATATGAAAATCTGTTTAAGAGACTGTATAAAATAAATGTTAGATAGATCGTTGGGGAAATATTCCTTATTACGCTCCCAAAACACATAGCATCAATACATGAACTTTCAATAATTTAGGAAATACATTTCCAGATTATTAATTTTATTTCAATGTTACATTCATGTAAATCATATGAATGTTTCTCTTGAATTCAGCTTCATGCTATTACATCTGCTCGGCATTCACATTAGAATTTCCTATGGATTGCTTTCCTAGAGCAAGCAATTTTCCGGTGAGTTTAGCGCAATCTAATAATTACTGGCGAACATACATTACAGATATTGAAAAATATCATCAGCATTAATGTATAAAGTTTATGCAGTGAGGTCACCGCACAGGTGCTGGAGCAATAATAACAATAATCTCATATCCTCTTGAGTATTTCTATATTACATTTGATATTGTTCCGTCACTCCACACCTCACTTTTTCTCAATCATCGGTAATGTTAGATGCCAGGTCTTAACAAGTCTCGCCTTGGGCCGAGTTCTTTAACTCAATAAATATAGCAAAGAATTGAACCATAACACACTCTTGTACAAGATGGTTCTCTAAAGGAAATCTGAGACGGAGAACTAGCGGAATAACCTAATACAAGATTTAACTACTAGAAGAAATTGGAACATGCATGGATTATATTAATAAATAATGATAAAAGAACATATATATATATATATATGTGTGTGTGTGTGTGTGAGAGAGAGTGTGTTCTTTTCTCATTATATATATATATATATATATATATATATATATATATATATATGCACGCTTAATTTAATTTACGTTTCACGGGATAGTTTGTTCATCATACTCCTTTACTTTCACTTTCCTTTTGTGCCGTAAACGGGTATATTTATTCCTTCTCTGGCTCAATTAGCATCTCTTCATTTTCTTTTAATCTATTTTACCTTTATGTATTTTTCATTCATTCTTTCTTTTACTTCTTACTCCATTTCCTTTAGTAATGCCTGTGGATCTCTAACAATAGAATTTCTCATTAATCCTTTGTAAGACCAAGGCCATCCGTCAATATATATATATATATATATATATATATATATATATATATATATATATATATATATGGGGGTTATGCGTGTTTTTCCCTCTATGGTTGTAGTCATATAAATAGACTAGCCTATTACTCACAGTATATGTAAATAAACTGCCATCATATATTGTGAGTTTATCAGTAGTTCTTTTAAACATATACATCTCTTATCACTTTGATGAA
>CM042158.1:67614772-67642272 GCA_023376005.1 Doryteuthis pealeii
ATATCTTATATTTTTATAACAGGAATTATTTTTATGATTATATAGTTTTGGCTGTATTTTTTAAAAGTCTTATCTACAAATATATTTCTAATGTATTTTTTATTCATGTTATCTGATATGATTATTCATACATCTCTTGATGTATATCTAATTATACTTGTTCCACAGCTTGCTCGTTGGTGGACACATGGTAATTTAAACTTTGATAAATATAATATAACTAAACGCGGTAGAAAGATTCAAATAATGAAAACTAAACTTAAGAAATCGTACAACACGATAGAAAAAGTATTGCTATATGTCGAATATGAAATAAATATTTTTAGAAAAAACAAACAAATGATGTTATAATTCTTTGACAGAAATCTGTTTAGACGTTTTATTAAAGCGGTATTCATTTTATACATTTTTTATATATATTTACAACAAACTGTTTTTAGTTTTCTTTGTGGATTATAATGCTTCTGATTTAAAAAAAAAAATTAAAAACAGAATATGCATTTTCAAAATTCGTTTGTACCACATTTGTTTGTAACGGTATACTTACACCGTCTTTCTATCACAAACATTTCGCTCTTGATTAAGACCGCTTTGATAAAAGGTCGAAACAGATTTCTGTCAGTGAATTATAACATCATTTGTTTGTTTTTGCTAAAAATATTTATTTCACATATATATATATATATATATATATATATATAAATGGTGGGTCTAAATTCACGGAAATTTGAAAATATTGTAGTAATCTTGAAAAAAGGCTGAGGACATTTTCTGTTTAATTATACTTATTTTGAATATTGGCAATTTGAACTAATTTCTGAAGATTTTATAAATATTCTGTGATGTACCTTTGAAGAATCACCAAAGTGAACATTGCACCCGGAATTTTTCTTTACCGGAAAGTCAGACTGTCTCCTCTCTATTGGCTGTCTTTTCGACCCAAGCTCCTAGTTGTAAACCCATATTAAGCCTCTATGTAAACCCGTTTTCTCTACACATATCGAAATTCTTCCACATGTCGTGAACTTCTCAGCCTTTAATAATTTGAGAACATACCTCTTTTCAAAAGATTTGTCATCAAAGTTGGTCGTTGAGAGCACTCTTCGTTTTTTCCTATTCTGAATAGCTTTAAAATAAATATTTTTGCAAGATAATTATAATATTTATTATAAACTAATTTCTAAAAATGCAGAGTCTAAATTCAAAGGAAAAAATATTCTTTAAAAATGTATTTTTTACAATAATCCAATTATTTAATGACTCTAGTAAAATATCTATAGCATTTCTCCTACCTCGTAATATGTCTCCCTGTGTGTGGATAATAGTACGTTCAGACATGATTACGCTACGATTGAGCATGTTTTGAAAGAAATAGGGTAAGATAAAGTTAGTTTGCAAGAAATGTGAACAGACGAAAATGTAGATTTTTATTTCAACGTGCATAGTAATATGTACAATATGATGCAACCACTCCTAACCCATCATCTATCTTAAGATTGCTCTATGCACTTAAATACTGCTTACTAACTGTTTTTTTCTTCTTTTTTGTGACTTATTTAACTTCAGTTCTCCGACAGTGGAGCAATATCGACTACTTTTTAACCTTTTCCGTTGATATAATTTTAGTCGGAACAGAAAGTGGAAATAAAAAAAGTATCCAAAGAAAAAAGTAAGTCAAAATAAACAATAGAAAGACAGCAATCACCAGTAATCTTTTAGAGTGCTAAATAGTCCGAGGGGAAGATACTGTTGCTTCAAAATAATGCTGCCTTGGTTTGATTCTCTAAAGAAACAGGTGTAAAGATGAATGATTGATTGACAAGCATGTGCAAAAAGATTCTAACCGCCATTTTTATTCTTTTTCTATGAATCATTTCTTTTTATACTTTTCTCTTTGGCTTCCATTTCTACTTCATGTTTTTCACACAGTTGGATGTGAATGATGTTTCAATATCTTTATCATTTTATATATATATATATATATATATATATATATATATATATATATATATATATATGGGGATGATGGAAATTTATCGTCGAAAAGTAACTCTCCAAAATTTGTAAAGACAGGATTTAATTCTTTTCTTGGTTGTTTCGTTGTTTGTTTGGTTGGTTGGTTGGTTGGTTGGTTGGTTGGTTGAATTTTACGCCATGTTACCCCATGGGTTATTTTATGGCGAAGACGTTTTTGTTTTATTCATTTTTTAAAGTTTGATTTTCAAGTTCATTTTAAGTCATTTTGTAACTTATTCTCTATTTATATGATCCATAAAACAGACCCTAAGAGATACAACCCCTCTTCGTCAGACTGGACCTTTGAGTGAGTAATTACAATGAAGAGGTACTCTACACTTTCCTGAGTTTTGAACACCCAGGATATTTTTCTTGGTTGCGCTGAATACTTTTCGAAAATAATAATTGAGATATATACGAACGAAAAGTATACATATAAAGATTGGTTAATCCATCAGTTGATTTCGACTTATGTCCTCCATCAGCAATCGCCAATAGCTGTTTATTTCAAGTATGATAGATTTACAAACACTAAACGGTGAACATTTGCAAGTGAATGAATATCCAACCTTTTCTTAACGGTCGGACGATTAAGGAACAAGAGTAATAATATATAGATTATTTCTTATTTAGTATCTTATATAGATATTTGATATTAGATTGCATTAAATGTGTAATTTTATTCCTGTTTGGGGTATTGTGTAAGCTGAATCTACACAATACCCCAAACAGGAACGGTGATCTCCTAGCTGAGTTCTCTGTTGAGAACGGGCTTGTTTGTCTAAACACCAAATTCCGAAAACGGAAGGGCAAACTTTGGACACACACATACCCAAATAACACAAAGGCACAACTAGATTACATCCTAATAAACAAAAAGTGGATAAATAGTGCAATTAACTGTGAAGCGTATTCCTCTTTTGAAGGAGTATCCTCAGATCACAGAATAGTCACAGCAAAATTACGACTAAGCCTACGTAGGAATAAAAAGCAAACTAGTAAATCCATACGATACAACTGGGCGACACTTGCCAACAGCGATATATGCAATCGCTACGCTGTTGCAGTGAGAAATAAATTCGATATCCTCCAGGAGATATCCGAAAGCTCCACACCAAACGAGGAATACGAAAACTTCGTCAATGCTCACCAAGAAGCAGCAGCCGAGTGCGTACCAACCAAACCAAGAGCCAGACACCATGTTCCATGGGAGACAGAAACAGTTAGAGAGAAGAGAAACGATATAAAAGAAGCAGTACAACGTAATAAAATAAACCCAACTAATGCCAATCTACACAACCTTAGAAAAGCCCAGATAGAACTAGCCAAAACATACAAAAAAGAACAAATAGAATACATACAAACACAAATAAATAATATAAGACAATCGGTGGAGGACAGACAGTCACGATTAGCATGGCAAACTGTTAATGAAGTCAGCGGTAGGAAAAGTACCTCTAAATCGAAGTTAAAGGCAAACAGCCAAAAAGATAGACTCCAAAAATGGAAAGACCACTTCCAGAAACTTCTGGGGAACCCACCTAAAATAGTAGAAGATAATACCCAAAAGATTGTCGATAAACAACTAGATATCAAACTGGGGGACTTCACGATAGATGAAATCAACCAAGTTTTAAAGAAGCTAAAAGGTAGAAAAGCGGCAGGACTTGACGGAATACCCCCGGAGGTATGGAAGATAGGAAAGTTCAGTGACATACTGCTTGGGCTATGCAATGCAGTGTATAGACAAAATAGAATAGATAGTTGGACAAAAGGCTGCATCCTCCCATTCCCTAAAAAAGGAGATCTCGGAATGGCTAAGAACTACAGAGGCATAACTCTTACTGCTATTGCAGCTAAGATATATAATGCCCTTCTCCTTAATCGCATCCGACCTGAAATAGAAAAATCCTTAGGAGAAACCAAAATGGTTTCCGCAAAAATCGATCCACAACCTCTCAGATCCTGACTATAAGACGGATCATAGAAGGATTACGAGCAAAGAATCTGGAGGCAACGCTACTATTCGTAGATTTCTCCAAGGCATTTGATTCCATACACAGAGGGAAAATGGAACAAATACTACTAGCATATGGCCTCCCCAAAGAAACAGTTGCAGCTATAATGATGCTATACAGGGACACTAGAGCAATGGTACGCTCACCTGATGGCGACACAGATTTCTTTGACATCGCTGCTGGAGTCCTACAAGGAGATACATTGGCACCATATATATTCATAATATGCCTAGACTACGTACTCAAAACATCATTAGATACCATAAAAGAAAAGGGTTTCACACTGAAAAAGGCAAGGAGCAGGCGTTATCCCGCACAAACAGTCACAGATGCAGACTATGCTGACGACCTTGCACTCCTTGCAGATACACCGACACAAGCTGAGTCACTGTTACACAGCTTGGAGGAGGCGGCAGAAAATATCGGCCTCTATGTGAACTCCAGTAAAACAGAGTTCATGAGTTTCAAAAAGAAAGGAAACATCTCAACACTCAACGGCACGCCTCTCAAGCCTGTAGAACAATTCACGTACCTAGGTAGTAATATCTCATCCACAGAGAGAGATGTTAACACAAGAATAGCAAAGGCATGGTCGGCCACAAACAAATTGTCAGTCATATGGAGGTCTGATCTCCCTGACAAGCTGAAGCGACAGTTCTTCCAGGCTGTGGTTATATCGGTGCTGCTATATGGCTGCACCACTTGGACCCTAACGAAGCGTCTTGAAAATAAGCTAGATGGAAGCTGCACAAGAATGCTACGTGCAGTCTTGAACAAATCGTGGAAGCAGCACCCCACGAAGAGACAGCTGTACGGTCACCTGCCCCCCCTCTCTCAAACTATCCGAGTGAGACGGACAAGGCATGCAGGACACTGCTGGAGAAGCAAGGACGAACTCATAAGCGACGTTCTCCTGTGGAAGCCAACACATGGACATGCAAGTGTGGGGCGCCCAGCAAGGACCTACATTGACCAGCTATGCGAGGATGCTATATGCTCAGCAGAGGACCTCCCAGGTGCAATGAGTGATAGGGAGGGTTGGCAAGAGATTGTCATGGATATCCGTGCTGCAAGCGCGACATGATGATGATGAAATGTGTAATACTTTCGCCCGGGGTGTGTATATTTTGCTCGTATTCTTAATTTGTCTATTAAGCAAATATGTTGATCGATGTAGATTTTAATATGATCGCTTCAAGTTTATGTTTACATGTTGAATTTAAGTCATGTCTCACTTTTCTTCTTTATATTCTGAGGCATCCCCAATTTTGACGATTTTCTTTGTGTACCAGTGAGATTTGTTATATTCTTCTCTTTTCTGTCAGTTTTGCTTGAATATAACCTCAGTTCTGGACCGGATTACTTTTCATGTATGCTTATTGATAATATTTTATTACCCTAATATATATATATATATATATATATATATATATATATATATATATATATATGTACCAACCCTATTATTTGTACAGCCGGAAAGTCACCATATGCCTATTATGCCCAAAGTTTATTGCAGTAATAAAAGTAAGAATAGCCCTAAGTTTTGTTTTGTGAGGATCTTTTCTATTAATAAACGTCATCGGCTGGTAAACGTTTATTATCCCATGGTGTTACTTTCTCGTATCACAGCTGCAAAAACAACAGTGTCACTTTCTTTTTATTTTACGATTTGATGCTGACAAGGAAAAAAAGGGTTCAGCACAAGAAACTAAAATATAAAAATTACGCTTAGTTGACAGGATGGACACAAAGTAAGGCTTTTTTTAGTATTTCATTAATATTGTAAATCGTAACTTGACGACAAGTTTTTCTCTGTATTACTCTTAAAAAAACTCGGTAATCATATGAAATTGAATACTTGGCTGGGTGTGTTTTTTTACGGCATATGAACGCTTTTCGGGTTACTTAATGCCTAATAGAATATTTTTATCAGGTTGCTCACAGTATTGCTAAAGTTTCCACCCATCTAAGTATTGATTAGACATACCGTTAATTAATTTCAGTTATTTAGCGGGAACCAGAGTTTTCAACGTGACATGGGCGTAAACAAGATATTTAATGGTCAACACCGTATTTGAGTCATGCAATACACACACACACACACACACACACACACATATATACATAATATATATATATATATATATATATATATATATATATATATATATATAATTTCGTTAATTATCTTACTGTTATATTACTCCTGGTTAGTTTGTTAGTAGGCACTAGTTAATTTCAAGAAAGTCCGAGTGACAGCCAGTGTTCTTCTATGTATTATAGCCCTTTTCAGCCGTGTTATGTTTTGAAGAGTCTAAGATCTTCCTTGAATTTCTTGTTGTCACATTTTCCGTTCCCTGTTATTGAAGATTGTTCGGATTATGCTTTTTCAACTGTCAAAATAAGCCCAGTTGCTCTTTTTTATGTATTCTTCGAGTGCTTAGATGGTGTTTTCTATGCAATTCTGAATGTTAGAGAGAATCTTCCACCTTCTGTTCTTAATACATATAGTCAGTTTATATCATCTCTCAGGTGTAATGCTTTATACATATTCATCAATGTTCTTGTCTTTTGGTACATCTGTCGGAGTTCCTCTCGTGTTCCATCTGACAATGGTCCAGAGTATTTTATGATGGGGACGGGCCAGGTATTTACTCTTTCTGCTGAGATAGGTTTCTAAAAATTGTCTTGTTCTTTTGAGGTATTGTTTTTTTTGTTTTGTTTTTTTTGCTTCTTTTTTTTTTAAATTTTCTTTCATCACTGTTTGTTTCATGGTTTCTGGTTCCAAACTTCCCAACTATTTTCAGTTCTCCTTTTCTTCAAGTTTTCTTCTATATTCTCCTGGTTTAGTAGTTGTATTCCGTTCCATTCTTTTCTTTTGACCTTTTTCATCTCTCGCATAACACATTTTTGGTGCCAGATTCCATTCCTATATCCTTGCTGTATATTCATATAATTTGTATTAGCGTTTCCAGTTCATCGTTCGGCAAAAATCTTGATATCATGCATATATATATATATATATATATATATATATATATATATATATATATATATCTAAGGTGGTTTAAATTTTCCTGTGATTTTGTGAATTTCTAGCCCCCTGTATATTTTCTTAGTATATTATTCAGTGGCATGAATCCTATAACAATATTAGTGGTAATAGAAAGTCTCCTCGGAAAATGCCTCTATGGATTTTCAATTCTGCTAGGGATTGTACTCCTGCTATTATTATTATTATTATTATTATTATTATTATTATTATTATTATTATTCGATTAAAGGTTCGATAAAAAAACGCGTTACGCTGATTTAACAACGAAGAATAATTTTCAAAGAATATTCCACAAAAAAACATGCACATAATTTTAATCACATGATTTTAATCACATTATTAACGAAATGTTTGAGATCAATCGATCAAAGGAACTGATTTTATTTGATTCTTCGTTTTCCATTTTGTTACTTTTTTATTTTCAGTTCGAATTGTTTAATTATTTATTTGGATACTTCGCGTCTCTTGATTTATTTTAGACGTTGCCATTTTGAATGCTACGTGTCGCTTTTTTAAAATTCATATTCGCATTTGAGATATTCGATATTGGTTGAACTGGATAAAGTGACAGTAAGTACAAGGTTGGTTTTGGGTGTTTTTCTTGACTGAAGACATTTATGGATACTTGGGAAATTGTAAATGATGAACCGCGTTCTGTTCGACCGGTCACTTCATCACCCTAAGGAAATGTGATAAAAGTGATGACGCTTATCAGAAATGATCGATGTTTTACTGTAGCAATTATTATTGTTGATGATACTGATCAGGTGATTTTTTTTTTTTTTAATCAGGGTTGTCCGACTAAGAATAAACTAAATGTCTCACCGATTTTAGAGGCAATTACTTTCTAGAGACAGTCCGAGTGAGTTATTTGTTGATAAAAAAAATATACCCCTGTAATACCAATGCGAATTGGTGTTCTCTCTATTTCTGAATATTCCACGAAAACACTCATATTGAAAAGGTTTTATTGACAATGTTATCATGTTAGAAGCATATTTGGTGGGATCTATCCATTGAGAAAAAAACATTCCAAAATGACAAATGATTGAACCTATTTCTCTGCTGAGATACACTGTATGGAATGTATTCTGCCTCCCCCCCCGCCAACGGAAACAACATAAGATCGGCCGTGCTCTGCACAGTGTAAAACTGCAAGATTCTCGTACATTGGAATCTGAATGTGAACTTTAAAAACTGAAATAAATTGGGCTGTATTTTTCGAGGGTGGGACAGTCTGAAAAATCGTGCCGTCAACCAAGTGAGTGGAAGGCGTTGATGAAATAGAAAACCAGATTTGCCTTTCAGTAACAGGGGTTTGGTAACGAAGTAGACATTATAATATTTTACACACACAGAAACACACACACAAACTCTCTCTCTCTCTCTCTCTCTCTCTCTCTCTCTCTCTCTCTCTCTCTCTCTCTCTTTCTCTCTCTAATCTCGCTCTTTCTCTGAATCTCTCTCTTTCCCTCTTCTCTCTCTCTCTGTCTCTGTCTCTGTCTGTCTGTCTGTCTATGTGTCTCTGTCTCTGTCTCTGTCTCTCTCTTGCTTATTTCACGTTCTGAAAATCAAAAACAAATATTGCAGTCACCATTTGGGTACATTTGGAATCATGCAATAAGTTCTAAAGCATCAGCTGATTGCAGAATTGAAGACTTCCTGTGTCATTTTCAGGATGTGTAACAGCTGATGGAGGGTTTTGCAACTTCTTAGGAAGAGTTGCAAATAAAAATGCTCACACAACCGGCTTTACTGCTTAAGAGATTTACTCCTTTTATTTTTAAAATGTTCACTTACCTTATTTCCACTCCGATTCACTCACTGCTATGGTCTACAACGTCTAAATATTTATCCCAGTATAATAACTGAGACGAATATTTCTGGAATATTTCCTACTGTTCCAGGAAACATTAGCGCAATCGTCACTTTAATATTTCACAACATTGGCACCTATTTTTATCGCTCTCTTTCAAATGATATTCACTTCGCGTATACTGCTTAATGCGTCATTCTTCTAAATTTCAAAGGTAAACCACTATCTTATTTTAAGTGATTGTTTCAGACGACTACTTATAGAATAAAGGCTGTCTTAGCTTAATCAGTACAGTACCTGCCTCGAAATCACAAGGTTCTGAGTTCGATACTGTTAAGTTTTTATAGGTCATCCTTTGGCCTTAAAGCAGGAGCGCTTGTCCAGTGGAATTGGATCCCTGGTAAAGAGACCCTCGATAATGAATCCTTTGGTTCCTCTGGTAAAGAGTTCACAGTTCCTGGTAAAGTGTCCTTCGATAATGAATCTTTTGGTTACTCTGGTAATCGTATAAGTCCTTCCTGAGTATTGGTAAATGTCCGGTAATCCTAAATCCGTCTTCAGTGAGCGCAATTGTAATTATGAACAGTGGGGGGTTTAAATAATGTGTCTTTCACGCAGTATGTTTAGTGATTGGCTGCAGGAGTCAATTACGTGACCTTAGTCAGTTTATAAATCTCGGTGGGAGCACATCTTATATAAAAAAATATTCCAACAGATACCAGTACCCACCAACTCAACGCATGTGTAGCACAGATCGAGTAACCTGATTTGTGTGGTAAAGAGGGGAGCTGAAGGTATATGTGGCGCTCCACCTCAGCAAAATAAATCTCTCTGGTCGAATGCTAGCGAAAAAGGGTATTGACTCCATTCGATGTCCGGCTGATACTGACAATATCAGCCACTCCGCCAGCCTTTTACTTTACGTATAGAATATTGTCTTATAAAGGCGCGCGGTGTAATGGTTACCGTCGTAAGAAATGGACACGTGGACACGAGTTCAAATCCTGGCTGAGGCTATTTGCATTTCAAAGAATGCTAATAACGTCAGGAAATGTATGAAGCCAACTATTCTCCCTCTAGATATAGCTAAATAGTAGGGCTCTTTAAAGTTTGTTAGACAACCAGTATATGAGAAGGAAAACTCTGAATTCAAACCTATTAAACAACGCTCGAGAAATTATCATTTTATAACATCCTACTCGTTCCAACGGCACTAAGTACAATTTGTATCCTCTTTATCCTCATGTTCCACATTTTTTTCCTGTCCTCTATATCCTCATATCTTATACTTGCTGTTCTGTTTCGTATTATATATTTTTCGCTTTGATATAATTTGTTCTTATATCATTGTCCCATGCTGATATTAGAAGATGCTCAGTTACTCTTTCTTAGTCATATCAATGTCTCCTCATGTGTGTCTCTCCAGTTTATCGCTTTAAGTATCCGTGTAGTTGTTTTTCTTCCCATTTCTATTTTTTAGATTTTGTTGTTTTTCTGTTGTTCCATATGTTGCAATTGCTGTTATAGACTGTTGTAATTAGTATTTCATAGCACTTTTAGTGTATTTGCTGGGTCTTTGAAATGTCGCATCTACTCAATAATAATAATAATAATAATAATAATAATAATAATAATGATAATAATAATAATAATAAAAAGGGGAGGGGGAATAATAATAATAATAATAATAATAATATAATAAAATAATAATAATATAATAATAAAATAATAATAATAATAATAATAATAAAAATAATAATAATAATAATAATAATAAAAATAAAGATAATAAATAATATAAATAATATAATATATAATAAAAAAATATAATAAAAAAATAATAAAAAAATAATAATAAATAATAATAAAAATAATAATAATAAAAATAATGATAATAAAAATAATAATAATAATAATAATAATAATAATAATAAAATAATAATATAATAAAATAATAATAATAATAATAATAATAAGGGGGAGGGGGAATAATAATAATAATAATAATAATAATAATAATAATAATAATATAATAAAATAAAATAAAAAAAATAATAATAATTATAAAATAATAATAAAAATAATAATAAAAATAGAATTAAAAAAAATATAATAAAAACAATATGATAAAAAAATAATAAAAAAATAATAAAAAAATAATAAAAAAATAAATAATAATAAAAATAAAATAATAAAAATAATAATAATAAAATAATAATAATAATAATAATAATAATAATAATAATAATAATAATAATAATAATAATAATAATAATAACCGTGGAATAATAATAATAATAATAATAATAATAATAATAATAATAATAATAACCGTGGAAAATAATAATAATAATAATAATAATAATAAAATAAATAAATAATAATAAATAATAATAATAATAATAAATGTGAGGTGGTAGCCGAGAGACGACCCAGTGAGGTGGTAGCCGAGAGACGACCCAGTGAGGTGGTAGCCGAGAGACAAAGAAAAGTGTGGACTAGAGAAAATAACACACAAGTACTCCATTGTTATTTTAAAAGCAACCCAACACAGAGAGGTTATAGAAAAAGAATGCTTCAGATTTGGAATGACAACAAGAATTTCAGCACAACCAGCCAAAGACTGGCAGACCAGGCAAGAATGATCCTGAATAAAAAATTATCCTCTGATCTCGAAATAATAGAAATATGTGGACAGGAAAATGAAGAAATACAAACCGAACAAGAATCAACCAAACAAAATGAACATGCTAGCAACCAAAACCGTATACAACCTACCTTTACAACACAGGAACTAACACCAGAACAGAAAATGGATATAGAACTTATACAACAAATCATGAATGAGAACAAAAGTACATTACCATCCCTAAGAAACATAGAGTGGAAAAAAGTCAAGAAAGAAACGGAAAAAATAAACAAAATATTAGCGAACATCCCAACAAACAATATCACTGAACTCAACAACCTTATCTATGCAGGAGCAAAACTAGTCTGTGATAGAATTGACGCACCCCTTCGAAACACTAACACAAACAAAGAACCAAACAGAAACACAAAAGCTGGATGGGAGTTCAGATTGGAAGAACAAATAAAAAAACTACGACAACAAACAAATACGTTAAATAAAAACACAAATACACATGTAGCTAAAAAGGTTAAAAGACAACAGCAAATTAAGTTGGAAGAAGTAAAACAAAAGATATCAGCTATAGAAGGAAGACTCAAAAGATATCGAGAGAGAACTAAACAGTACAAACAAAATAGGACCTTCCAAAACAATGAAAAGAGATTTTATGAACAAATTGATGGAGCAAAAACAAACATTAGTGAACACCCAAATGCAACAGAAGCAGAAAAGTTCTGGAGTGATATATGGATGAGGAAAGAACATAATAAACAGTCAAAGTGGATAAGTGATATTAAGAATGAACTGATGGAAATTGAGGAAGGACCTGTTGCCAGTGTTCATGTAATTACGCTTAAATCAGTACTCAAGAAAGTAACAAATTGGAAAACACCAGGCCATGATGGCATACATGGATTCTGGTTCAAAAAATTTACGACTATCCACAAAAGAATGGCCCAGCAACTGAACAGATGCCTACAAGAAACGGAAATACCCGAATGGATGACAAAAGGAATAACTACACTAATCCAGAAAGACCCACAAAAAGGAAATGTCCCCAGCAATTATAGACCAATAACTTGTCTACCCATGATGTGGAAAATTCTAACTGCTGTTGTAAGAGAAGAAGTATACTTTTCACTCAATTGGCGGAAACTTCTCCCAGAAGAACAGAAAGGATGTCGCAAGGGAAAAAGAGGAACCCACGACTTACTCTATATAGACCAATACATTCTTAAAGAAGTCAAAAATAAACGGAAAAATATTGCAATGGCCTGGATCGATTACAGAAAAGCCTATGACATGGTCCCACATACCTGGATTTTAGAATGCCTACAAATGTATAAAATTTCCAACAACATTATAAACTTCATTAAAAAAGCCATGGAAAACTGGCGAGTTCAATTAAAAGCTGGAAAACAATCCCTGGCAGAAGTAAAAATCCAAAGAGGTATCTTCCAAGGAGACTCATTATCACCACTACTCTTTATTATTGCAATGATGCCGCTAAACCATATACTGAAAAAATGTACCGGGGGATACAAATTTAGTAATTCACAAGAAAAGATCAACCACCTTATGTACATGGATGACATTAAAATTTTTGCAAAAAATGAAAAAGAATTGGAGAGCCTAGTACAAACTATTAGGATATATAGCCAGGATATAGGGATGGAATTTGGAATCGAAAAATGTGCTATGCTTGTAATAAAAAGGGGTGAAAGAAAACTATTAAATGGAATACAACTACCAAATCAGGAAACTATAAAATCTCTTGATGAAAATGAAAGCTACAAATACTTAGGAATTTTGGAAGCGGACAATATCATGCAAGCAGAAATGAAAGGAAAAGTTAAAAAGGAATATCTCAGGAGAACTAGAAAACTTCTAGAAACGAAACTTAACAGCAGAAATCTGATCAAAGGAATTAATACCTGGGCTGTCCCCATTATAAGATACTCAGGACCATTCTTAAAATGGACAAAAGAAGAACTCAGACAGATAGACCAAAGGACGAGAAAATTAATGACCATGCACAAGGCTCTCCACCCTAGAGATGATAGAGATAGATTGTATGTGTCAAGAAAGGAAGGGGGAAGAGGTCTTGCCAACATAGAGGAATGCGTAGAAACCACAATCCAACAACTTGAAGATTACACAAGGAAGAGCAAAGACAAATTACTTATGGCGACCAACAATAGTAGAAACGGCAGATGGACAAACAGAAGAACGACAAAGACTAGAAAACAAAAATGGGAAGAAAAACAATTATATGGACGCTTCAAACGACAAATAGATGAGGTTGCACATCAAAAGACTTGGACATGGTTAAGAAAGGGAAACCTCAAAAGAGAAACAGAATCACTTATAATTGCTGCACAAAATAATGCCATAAGGACAAACTACATCAAAGCGAAAATTGATAAGACCCAACAAAATAGTAAATGTAGACTTTGCGGTAATAGAGATGAGACTGTTAACCATATACTCTGCGAATGTAGCAAACTAGCACAACGAGAATACAAAACTAGACACGACTGGGTTGGGAAGGTGATCCACTGGGAATTATGCAAGAAATTAAATTTTGACCACACAACAAAATGGTATATGCATAAACCAGAATCTGTTCTTGAGAACGAAACGCACAAAATTCTCTGGGACTTTGAAATTAAAACGGATCACCTTATCCCAGCAAGAAGACCAGACCTAGTGTTGATTAACAAAAAAGAAAGAACTTGTCAACTGGTGGATTTTGCAGTGCCAGCGGATCACAGGGTGAAGTTAAAGGAAAATGAAAAAATTGACAAATATCTGGACCTTGCCAGAGAACTGAAAAAGTTATGGAATATGAAAGTGAAAGTTATACCAATTGTAGTTGGTGCACTTGGAACAGTCCCAAAAGCATTAGAAAAGGGTTTGGAAAGTTTGGATATCAGAGGAAGGATTGAAACCATTCAGAACACTGCACTGCTGCAATCTGCCAGAATACTCAGAAGAGTCCTGGAGACCTGAGGAGACTTGCTGTCACTCAGACTCCAGTGAAAGACCATCAGCTAACACTGATGTGAAAACTCAAAAGGAGTAATAATAATAATAATAATAATAATAATAATAATAATATAATAATAATAATAATAATAATAATAATAAAATAATAATAATAATAATAATAATAATAATAATAATAATAATAATAATAATAATAATAATAAAAAGGGGGAGGGGGAAAAGGGGTGAAAGAAAACTAATGAATGGAATACAACTACCAAATCGGGAAACTATAAAATCTCTTGAAGAAAATGAAAGCTACAAATACTTAGGAATTTTAGAAGCGGACAATATCATGTAAGCAGAAATGAAAGGAAAAGTTAAAAAAGAATATCTCAGGAGAACTAGAAAACTTCTAGAAACGAAACTTAACAGCAGAAATCTGATCAAAGGAATTAATACCTGGGCTGTCCCCATTATAAGATACTCAGGACCATTCTTAAAATGGACAAAAGAAGAACTCAGACAGATAGACCAAAGGATGAGAAAATTAATGACAATGCACAAGGCTCTCCACCCTAGAGATGATAAAGATAGATTGTATGTCAAGAAAGGAAGGGGGAAGAGGTCTTGCCAACATAGAGGAATGCGTAGAAACCACAATCCAACAACTTGAAGATTACACAAGGAAGAGCAAAGACAAACTACTTATGGCGGCCAACAATAGTAGAAACGGCAGATGGACAAAAAGAAAAACGACAAAGACTATAAAACAAAAATGGGAAGAAAAACAATTATACGGACGCTTCAAACGACAAATAGAAGAGGATGCACATGAAAAGACTTGGACATGGTTAAGAAAGGGAAACCTCAAAAGAGAAACAGAATCATTTATAATTGCTGCACAAAATAATGGCATAAGGACAAACTACATCAAAGCAAAAATTGATAAGACCCAACTGAATAGTAAATGTAGACGTTGTAGTAATAGAGATGAGACTGTTAACCATATACTCTGCGAATGTAGCAAACTAGCACAACGAGAATACAAAACTAGACACGACTGGGTTGGGAAGGTCATCCACTGGAAATTATGCAAAAAATTAAATTTTGACCACACAGCAAAATGGTATATGCATAAACCAGAATCTGTTTTTGAGAACGAAACGCACAAAATTCTCTGGGACTTTGAGATAAAAACGGATCACCTTATCCCAGCAAGAAGGCCAGACCTAGTGTTGATAAACAAAAAAGAAAGAACTTGCCAACTGGTGGATTTTGCAGTGCCAGCAGATCACAGGGTGAAGCTAAAGGAAAATGAAAAAAAAGACAAATATCTGGACCTTGCCAGAGAACTGAAAAAGTTATGGAATATGAAAGTGAAAGTGATACCGATTGTAGTTGGTGCACTTGGAACAGTCCCAAAAGCATTAGAAAAGGACTTGGAAAGTTTGGATATCGGAGGAAGGATTGAAACCATTCAGAACACTGCACTGCTGCAATCTGCCAGAATACTCAGAAGAGTCCTGGAGACCTGAGGAGACTTGCTGTCACTCAGACTCCAGTGAAAGACCATCAGCTAATGCTGATGTGAAAACTCAAAAGGAGTAAATAATAATAATAATAATAATAATAATAATAATAATAATAATAATAATAATTAGCATTAGCTGATGGTCTTTCACTGGAGTCTGAGTGACAGCAAGTCTCCTCGGGTCTCCAGGACTCTTCTGAGTATTCTGGCAGATTGCAGCAGTGCAGTGTTCTGAATGGTTTCAATCCTTCCTCTGATTTCCAAACATTCCAGACCCTTTTCCAATCATTTTGGGACTGTTCCAAGTGCACCGACAACAATTGGTATCACTTTCACTTTATTATTATTATTATTATTATTAGTAGTAGTAGTAGTAGTAGTAGTAGTAGTAGTAGTAGCAGCAGTATTATTATTATTATTATTATTATTATTATTATTTTACTTTTTGGTTAACCTTTTTCAGGTGCGTTTGCTGATGATCTTTGACGGAGTCTACATGGCAAGTACTCTCAGGTCTCCAGGATTATTATTATTATTATTATTATTATTATTATTATTTCTATGAATGTTTGAGATAAGGCTTGATGATTAGTATTATATGCGTTATTCAGACTATTGTCCTCATCTTCATTGTTATCTGTACAATGTTTCCGAGTCTGACAAGAAATACCCGAAGAAGGTCGGAGGGCATATCAGACGAAACGTTGTACAGATAACAATGAAGATGAGGACAATAGTCCGAATAACGCAAATAATACTAATTATTATTATTATTATTATTATTATTATTATTATTGTTGTTGTTGTTTTTGTGGTGCTGGTGATTTCTAGTACATATTTAACATTAGTTTAACTGATGGTTTTAAATGAAACCTCAGTTACTTCTCAGTTATCCAGGGCTCTTCTTAGTATTCTCGCCGATATCAGCAGTGCTGTCGATTAGGTGTCTTAATTATTTTCTATGATTTTCAATTCCCCTAGTTTCTCTTCGATTTCTTGGTGTCTTGTCGTTTTTATGGGTTTCCAATAATTTCAATATATTTACAACCATATTCGAACTATTCCTAGTAATTATTATATCCAAGATTACTATCTTGATCCCTCACTTTTTTCTGTTGTTTTAGAAAGATTTTCCTATATATATATATATATATATATATATATATATATATATATATATATATATATATAAATATATATATATATCTTCTCAATGCTCTTCTTTTCTCCCTATCGTATGTTGTATTGGTTTCATTGCGTATTTGGCAGCATTCTATTTCTTCAATCGCAAGCATTACATGTGGCCTTTTGAGATGGACAAAATGATACATTTATTTCAACGTGTATTATTTTACTTTTCTTAAAACCAATATTTATTCTATCCTTAAACAACTTACATTCGAATCCAAGATATTTGTATATTTCACACTGATATCCTGATAACATCACATTTTATCTGCTCTTTTAAAATTCCAGTCCAACTATCCCATTTCCATTACACAAGAACTTCACAAGAAATAGTTAAGACTTCCTACCACGTTCAAATGTTATGTTTTGTTTTAAATTCTCATTTTTTTCATTCGATTTGTAATTCATAATCAACATAGACAGTATCATTATTTTCTCCTTGCAAGTTTTTCACACTTTTTCCTCTTTTATATGAAGTCTGGGTGACAGGCCTGTAGGATTCTTTTTATTATTCAAACTGATTTTAAAGTTGATTTGCCTTGATTCTTTCTTTGATCACCAGGCCCGCCAGTCATTTTCTGAGGACATTGTTTACCGTTTCAATTGAAGCAACTACAATTTGTATCAGCGACCCCTTTATGTTCCACAACTTTATCTGCACACTGGAATGATTCAGGTATATTTTTTTACTAATTATTTTTCTTTGACTTTCATTATATGGTCAAATACACTGACCAAATCCATTAAATAAGAAGGTATTATTTCATGTTAATTCATTCTAGGATTAGATTTGGTGATAAGTTTGTATCAGATAAGTATGAGCTAATTTTATAATTCTCATTTTCTTTGACGATGTTCGGTTGAGCATATACCCTGTGCCAGCATGGCCAAGTTTTAATTACTTGCACAATTCCCAGTGGATATCGTTTCCAATCTAGTTGTACGTAGCCTTTTATGTATTCCGTTAAATGCATTTGCTTATTATGTGATTACTTGTTTCATTTCTACCATCACATAATGTACATTTACTATTTTTTTAAATTTATGACTTGTTTAAAATATCTGCTAAGATGAACACTTATGACATTATATCATGTGTCTATTAAATGGGATTTACTTTCTCCCTTGAGGTTCCCTCTTCATATCCATGTACAGATCCTCGCATATGCAAATTTCTTAGATTAACATTTATAATAAGCTTATAGTTGAATTTATTCCTTTTTTATTTTCTAAATTATTTTTGGGAGAATATGTAC
Organism: Doryteuthis pealeii; assembly: GCA_023376005.1. NCBI lineage: Eukaryota > Metazoa > Mollusca > Cephalopoda > Myopsida > Loliginidae > Doryteuthis > Doryteuthis pealeii. The sequence continues at coordinate 67,633,276 of CM042158.1, forward strand.
TTAATTGAAATCGTACCTAATTTTTGAAAATTATTTAATTAATAATTAATGAATTAGGCAGGAATACCTATTCAAATGTAAGGCTAAACAAATCGAGAAAAATCAATCTCTGTATGTACATTTCAGCCTATTAAGACTCATCAGCAGAGCTATAGACAGAGCTATTCTAAATTATGTAATTATTGTTTTTCTCTTCATGCTTCAGGTATTTTTGTTAACATTGCTTATACGGGCTGCCATCCTTCTTTGCTCTTTTTGTATATTCTTTGAGTCTCTAAAGTGTTTTATCAATGCAATCATCAATGCTGTCACGTCTACTTCATTCTTCTTTTCTTGACACCTGGAGTCTATCTATGTTTCCTTCGGGTATAAAGCCTTGTGAATCATCATCATTTTCCTTATTCTATGGCAAATAAATTAGAGTTCTTCCCTTGTCCATTTTAAGAATGGTCCAGAGTGTCTTAAAATTGCAGCTGCCAAGGTATTTCTTTTTTGACGTGTTTTCTGTGGTCGGGTTTGGCTTCGAGAAGATCTCTTGTTCTTCTGCCTTTCTTAAGTTTTCTTCCATCTCTATTTGCTGAATTTTGAATATAATCATTTTCTTCGCCCGGTGTTTATCTCAAATACTGGTGTTATTCGTGGACCAGCATAGGCCCACTGGTTTCAGACGCAAACTGTTGTAATATGAAATGCCTAACTTATGATATTAATCTATTGGGTCATGATTACCCAGTTCCCTGATGACAATGGAAATAATCTTGGTGATGACTACTCACATTACTGCTGGTTCAGCCTTTAGTTTAGTATCATTCCTAATTTTATCAATGCCATTAATTGTCACCCGCCAAACGACTGTGATACAAACATCAGTGATGAGACTCTGGTGTGCTCTTCTCAATAAAACCTAAATTAGATCGACAATGATGGATAACACGGTCAGTCTCTTCTCTGAATTCCCATACGATCTTCGAATTCACATTCTCCAGGAGTGTTTCTGGTTCATACTGGCTCCACTTGTCTTTTACTGGTGTACCCTAAAAGATCTGCACAGATTCAAGTGGTGATTTTTAGACACGTCCTCGGGGTGGCGTTTACTTTACTTTTGCGCAAGCATTTCACATCTTATTAAATTGTGGATTGTGTGTTTTCTGTCCGTAACCGAAACTATATTATTACTCAAGTAAAAATTCTCTTAGATATTTTCGTCATATTCTCCATGATTTTATTTTTATCTAAACCCCAATTATTAATATGTTTGTTACATTGTTAATACTGTTGACAATATTGAGTTTTTAATAGCATACGATTGTATTTACATATACAACAAAATAGCGGATTACAGTGTGAACGGGAATACTAATTTGCATATTGATATTAAACATTTGATTTTAATAAATATGTGCTTAGTATTATTGATTTCTAATTGTTTGGTTTGTCGTAATGAATATGAGCAACAATCTCAGCGATAAATCTTAAAAGAATCCATTAACAAGCAGAAATAACTACTTTTTTCTTGCTTTAACTAAATACTTGAATTAGAAAAACTTAGCAATGAAAGAGTAAGTTTCAATTGTTCTATTTTTCGATTATACCTTCCTCTGTTACAAATCTTTTTATCTGCATACTTATTAATTTCATTAGCCTTTCTAATGTAATATACTATTATATTACATTAAAACATAAATACTTGCACCCGGAGGGAGCATATATTTGTTAGTATACATACTATGTGGGATAAGTTCCATATCTAGATGGTCAACCTTTATTTAGAGAAGATGATGCTAAATCCTGGTACTTGGTTCTTATAATGTGAGACTGAATAATAAATTACATGTTTTAATTATTGTATCAGTTCTGAGAATTAGTCAAAGTATATAAAATACATGTCAGTAAATTATACTAGACAGTTACCCCATTTTCTTAAACTGTATGCTATCTATATTTTCCTTGAGATCAATCGAAAGGCTCGGATATTATATTATATTACATATATATATCTGTATGCTGAACAGATTTCTGTCATAGCTACTTCTTGTTTATATATCCATTGTACGTGCCTCCTCTTTTATCCCCCAAATACAGTGATGTATATGAAAATCCAAAATATATTTATTAAATGTTCCAGTCGATTCTGTGCATATACACAATATCTCTTTTTTCAAATTTGGTTTGCATAATTCCCAGTGAATATATTTCTTCCATTTAATTGTGATTGCACTTGTACTTGTTACATAGCCGTGTCTTCACATTAGCTATATATATAGTATGAACAAATACCCGTGGTTGTATTCATCATACTTATCTTAATCTCGTTGTGTATTTACCTTTCCTGTATTTGACCTATTTTTCTATAATCTTGTATAGGTCAGTCAGAGTAGCTCTTCTATTTGGGTTGGTATCTATCTTCTTTGGATCTTCTTTAGATTCCGAGTGTGACGTCGTGCGCTATTAGATTGTTCTTACTTAACAACTCAAGGATTTTCTTTGGTGAATTCACATGTATTTCATTTGAGTCTTATTTCACTTTCTCGGGTTCGGAACACAGTAGAGCAGATTGATTTAACATCCTTATTCAACGTGATACGTGGTGTTTGATGTGAAAAGAACTGATACCAAAAATTAGATTCCTAGCTTTTAGCAATTCTTTAACGTTTAGTGTTAAATATCGACTGCAGAAATTGACAGAAATATGTAATTTTCGCACGTTTTTGCTTACCAGCTAACTTCAGAATGTTACTATTCCAATAAGAGAACCAGGTGAAATTGATATTTTACTAGATATTATGAATGGAAATTATATTCAAATCAGAATTTTAATCATGAATCACCACTAGCGAAATATGCAATTTTTAACTGTATTCTTTTACAATTTTTTCAGTAATCATAGTTAACTGTAAAAAAAATTGTAATATATATATATATATTTAAATCTGATGACTGAATAAATTTTGTTACACAATAGGTTGGATGATAATTAAAAAAATAGATAGATATTAGTGTATTACACCTTAATGCTACTGGGCACAAATTATAAGACATCGTGTTTTAAATATGCATTATTCATTAAACATCGCACTAAAACCTACTGCTCTATATATAATATTACATCATAGAATAATTGTCTTGTTCAATATAATTTCTCTTTGATGGTCTAATGTGATGGAAAATGATTTGGTAATAATATTTTTTTCGTATTGTTTCTTGTCCATATACAGTTTGTGAAATTTCAGTTGTTAATTTTTCTGCTCTTTGCAAACCTTGAGACTGTGCAAGTAAAATAAGAAAACTTCAATAGCATTTTATACATCAAAGCCTCCAGTAGTTTGAAAAAAAAATCTTCTGCTATTATTTGGGTCCTATTTATGGGTTAGATTAGAAAATGTGTTTTAAAAAATTAGTTTGAAAAATTTGAATTAAAAAAAAAAATTAGAGACCCATCAATAATGAATCTCACTAAATGTCTTCGGCATGAAATAACCCAACAAGTGTTGACATGCCGTAAAATCCAACCAACCAACTAAATAATAGAGCAGTCTGCTCTCTTTTACGATGAAGTCAGGCTGAAAGCACCGGTTCCCATTAGATCCCCTAAGTTAAGCAACGTTGAGCCTGTTCAATACTTAATTAGGTGACCACTTAATCAAGAACACGTATTGTAAGCAACGTGAATCCTTTGTTATCAAAAATATTATTTTTCAGAAGTTAATTCATTATGACTAGTGTGTAACATCAAAGTTTTATTTTAATATTTTCAAGTGTGGCTCACTGTCACTGAAACAAAAAATGATTGGGAAATTTACACATATTTGATTATATTTTTGGGAATTCATTCGAATGAAAAATTATATGATCATACCTGTAAACTCATATGATTAATTAAGTTTGAAAAGCTTACCCTCATAATGGAAACATTTTATAACCTCGTTTATCATCTTCAATTCATCTGACTTTAACATTGCAAAATTAATATCTTCTGGAAGCAAAGCAAAACATGTTGCTTTAAGTCATTTAATTCATCGTTCTACATTTTACTCGACTGTTGCCTTATTCTTAGGGTCATACTAAAGATATATAGTTGTTGGTTTTACAATTTATTATCATTTTTATCAAACTAACCGTTTGTATATACTTCAATTATAAAGTTTACAAGACTGTAATATTTATCACTGAATACTTGTCGATAGGGATCTCTGGTTCTCAAGCAGGTTATTCTCATGGCTGAAGTTTAACCATCTTGCTTGATTCTGAGGCCCGCCTTTCCATGCAGAAAACATAGATTAACTTCTCTTTGAAAAATTCGTACTGCATATTCTAAAAGTAGTCACCTGTTAAGTTATCCATTGCCTGTGTAGTAATGTATACATTATCCAGTGGTCACTGATAATGGCAAATTCTACCTGGTACAAATCTTTGTAATCATCTCCACATGTTTTCTCCAGAATTTAACCTTAGTGGGTAATCTAATGTTAAAAAGATTTACTGTAGAAGAAAATTAGTTGTACTATTTAACACACATGTTGGGGATAAGGGATTCATATCTTCCCCAAGAGCCCGAAAAGAAACGTAATATCCCGAATAAAGTTCGAACATGCTTACTACTGTATCGCAGTTCAGCAATTTTAATCTAATTTCCCCCGATCGCGGATAATTTAAAGGTCAAATTTGTTTAAACACTAAAAAGCGAAAGGATTTTAAAATAATATATGTTATCATGAACCTGAGAGAAATCTTTAAGTAAACCTTTACCTACGTTAATATTAGTTTAAGTATGTCAAGCATAACAGAGTATCAACTTTATTTTTTAATAGGAAACTGTATAATACCCTATATTAATATAAGTTTCAAGAGAAAGGTTAATGAAACGAGAATAAAGCAAAAAGAACTAAACAATATGAGTTGCCTAAAATGAAAACATTTTAGAATAGACACCAGGATACAACATTATATAGATTAAACAAGTTCTTCTCTTTCTTCTGCAAATAATAAAGTCTGTTGAATAAAAATCGAAATAACTAATTAGAAACTGATAATTGTAAGGTGTTTCAATATCGTAAATAAGAATAAGAACAAAGTTTACAACGGTAAAAACTGAAACAAAACTATGAAAAAGATTGTTCTGTAGACAAAATCCATTAAAGATATATATTTATTTTGCTACGCTTGATTAAGAATTTAAATTAGAAATTCCTTGGTTTTATAGTGTTTGATTGTGAATTAATATTAGTCCAAATTTTCTATTGCAAATCCAAAATATCATATGAAAGAAAAAAAAGAATATATCTTTCATTGCTGCCAATGACCTAAATGAAGTATATTCAAGCTTTATTTATATATTGTTCATAATTTTTGAAATAGTTCTTTTGTTTTTATGTGAAATAGGTAAATGTTGCGATATGAAAATATTTATCAAAGGACATTTATAAATTTGTATTTCATAATGCGACAGAATTCTTTGATGGCTTTTCATCTTTCATTGACCGCCGAAATGACATTCCAAAGCTCCAATGATTGAACAAAACATATTCCTTAAATTTGTGTAAAAAAAAGTTAGATTGACTGGTGACTTACCGGGAGCGGATGGTTTGGTCGAGGAAGTCCCTGACGGCATGTGGGGCACTGAGGCCGGAAAGAGACAAAACTTATAATCTCCTGACGGAAGCTGGAGAAGGTGATGTAGTTAATCAACACCTATAAATATGCGGTCCTCACCCTTCAGTTCTATTATAAATCTACCACATAAACGACTGTTACGTGTTTCTTGAAGGTTAATACATAGTTATTTGACCCAAGACATGAGTGGGTCGCTAAAGAAGCATATTTCTTAGCAACCTCAACCTGTCGGTTGTTCAACAGATGATTTTTCGATATTTGCTTAAAAAAACGGTAAATATTTGGAAAAACTATGTCGTGTCACTATTTTTCATATCAAACTTTCAAATGTCTTAAAATACCACGGTTCCAAAATCGACCTGCAACATCAACTGTAACGTTTTTCCCCATATTTGCCTATCTAGAAAAAATGCCTGCTGGGGGACCCTGAAGTTTGATTGACAACGATTTTCAGCAAAACTGCGGTATATTTCTGTTACAGACCCATGATCGCCGTGATCGGAATGGTTTACTGATAGACTAGTTCATCCTGAATCGATTATATAGTTCTACTTACAATTCACTGTGAACATATTACTATGTACACACGTTCTGCATTTTAAATTTTGAATTTGCAAGTACGAGTATTAAGGCATTAACGTTTGCTAGTTGATCAGTGTTGGGAGATTGTGACCGTTGTTGATTTCTTTAGATTGTCCTCAGAGGAATAAATTTAGTGTTTTCATTCTTATAGTCAAAAAACGCTTTTTATGCTATTTTTCCTCTTTTAACGGTTTTAAAGCTTCATCAGTATTGTATTTAACAAAATCCTGAATATAGAATTAAAATTAATGTTATTCTTTCGCTCTCAGGCACTTTCCCGATGTGATAGTGATATGTACTATTGCATTTATCATGTCGATTATCAATAACATAATAAGTAATATGCGATTATTAATTTTTAATTATTGGATGACTAGCCTACATTTTTGTGTCAGAACAACTATATATGTATAGAAACACTACAAATGTATTTACCTAACCTCTCCGAACGAGATTGGTGTGGCATAAGATTAATTGTTAAGCGAAGTTTACCTGGCTTGACATCAGAAATTTTCCTTCCATAAACCGGTTGCTTATACCAGGGTTAAAGAGCCCAATCTGCCCTACTATTTACCCATGAATGAAAGGAGAATAGTTGGATGCTTACCTTTGAGAAAGGTATTAACGTTATGGGAAATGCTAAACAACCTAATCCAGGATTTGAACACGGGTCACTGTATACCATTCCAGAACGATAACCGTTATACAACTCAAAAATTTGTAGCATTAAGGATATAATGGAAAATAATATAATTGATTTTTAATGTCATTTAACAATTATGTTTTTTTTTTCTGTTGGGTTGCCAGAGTCCCATATATGAGTAAAATAATTATGTTTAAAAACTATTAGAATTCTATGTGACCGTGCACAAAAATATCTTAAGAAATAACTACACATAAAAATATCTTTATTAATGCCATTTCCTCATATCTAACCATGAAATAACCCTAAACGTGCCCTTAAAACCAATCCAGCAATCAATTAAGTGTTGTGTTGTCTCGTTAGTTTGTTCCAGAAATGTTTCATTTGTTAGCTAGGAATTTCCCCTATTTTCCTATCTTCTCACACCAAGTTTAGAAAAAAAGAGAATCTTTGCACGGGATATATATAAAAATGGTATATATGTGTGTGTAATCTCATTCCTCACGCCAGAGCATAGGCCTAAAATTTGCGATCTTAACGTCCACTCTCTGCTTTGTATAGTAGTAATAATAGTGACGTATTTACCCGAGACAAACTAATTTCGCATATATCGCTCGCTGCGTATCGGTGGCCCAGTGGTAAAGTCTCTGACTCTGCATGCTGAGTTCCCGGTTTTGATTTCTGTTAGAGGGAAAGTATACATCGCTGATGAGACTTAATAAAGTTGAAACAGCTGCTGTACGATGTTCTACGTAGGGGGCAATATTTGCCGAGTTCGCTTTCCATGATTATTTTCATTAATTATCGAATGTTATACGATATACGCATTGTAACTGCCTTCAAACAAAAATATAAATAATAACAATAATATATATATATATATGTGTGTGTGTGTGTGTGTGTGTGTGTGTATGTGTGTGTGTGTGTGTGTGTGTATATGAAGCGAAAATGGAAGTGAATCTGACACTATGTAATATAGTGAAAAATTGAAAAAACACGAGTTCATAAACATCACTCGTTTTATGAACTTGTGTTTTTTTCAATTTTTCACTATATTACACACACACACACACACACACACCCACACACTGACACATATATATATATTGTATTTTGGCAGCCGATTCTATTTTATACATATTTTTTTGAAAATGAAAGACAAGGATTTATTTTTGGCGAACGAGATGTCACAAAAGTGTCTAAAACACGGGTAATTTTGACTATTTCGATCATTGTCGAAGACAAGGGCACTTCTGTATTGCGGAGTGATGTATTAATTCTGGGCTCCTTAAATTATAAAACCATCATTTTACTATTTCCGGGTGCAATCGTGTGTGAGTCCGTAAATCTTGTGGTCATGTGATCGAATATACATATATATATATATATATATATATATATATATATATATATAATGTATGTATGTATATATGTAAATAACTATGTACAAATATATATATTATATGTATATATATATATATATATGTATGTGTGTGTGTGTGTGTGTGTGTGTGTGTGTGGTGTGTAAAACAGACTCTTACTGACTCTAACTGGTTTACATACTGACCATGTGCTTATATTTCCCCCACTCCTACATTGTCCTGACACATTATATATTAGAATGAAAGTAGTTAGAATTCTTAAAAGCAGCATGGCTTAGAGAAAGAAAGGACCCCTGGACTTATCCTAAGTCCTGACCCCATGCATTTACATGGGTAAATGTGCGAGCTTGCTGACGCCGACATACAATCTGTAGACAAGAGCGGACGATCCATCGGTAACTAAAGACCGACCACACCGGCTGTAGCATGATTGGTGAACTTACCACAGACTAGATGGGGCTCTCTAGCCTCGGCCAGCAACTCATCCCGGAAGAGTCTCATAAAACCACTGTTGCCTTGCGACTCTACCTTACCGGAGTAAACCCCGATAACAAATCTGGAGCTGGAGTCCCGAAGATAGGCGGTGCTGAATATCATTACTTCTGAACAACTCTTGCGACACCGCTGTTGCCAAACCGCATTAGTTCCTACCTTTCATTTGGATCACAACAGCTGTGTGGAGAGGGAGGATCTGCTGCTTGAGGGACAGCTCACCCTCCATGTAAACCTGCCCAGGCTACGTAGTTTTCCCACTACAAAAATGATTCCCATACTGTGAGA
>CM042158.1:67644772-67659141 GCA_023376005.1 Doryteuthis pealeii
CCATATCTAACATACTAATAACATGCAAATTGTATTTATATATACAACAAAATAGTGGATTACAGTGTGAAACGGAAGGCTAATTTACATATTGATCTTAAAAATTTGATTTTAATAAAATATATGCTTAGTATTATTGATTTCTAATTTTTTGGTTTTATCTTATTGGATATGAGCAAAAATCTCCTTCTTCATAAATCTTAAAAGAAATCCATTAAAACAAGAAGAAATAACTGTAATTTATTCTTTACTTCCTATTTCAACTAAAGAGTTAAATTAGGAAAATTTAACCACTGAAAAGACGGGAGTAATGAAAATGATGGAAGAGTTTGGTTTCAAAGTTGTTCTATTTTTCAATCATACCCCCCTCTGTTCAAACTTTTTATTTGCATTCTTATTCAGTTTCATTGGCCTTTCTAATTTAATATGATATTTCATTATATTAAAACCTAAATACTTGCACCCGGAGGGTGCATATATTTGCTAGTATATATAAAGTAAAGTAAATTCAACGGGGCCGGCCCTAAAAACAAATCTCCCTTGGTTCTAGCGCTATTAAAAAAGGGGATAGACTTTAGGCCGCCCCGTTGAATTTACTTACTTTATATAATACTAGCAAATATATGCAGCCCTGCCGGGTGCAAGTATTTAATTTTAATATTTTAATGAAATATCATTTATAAATTAGAAAGGGCCAATGGAAACTGATAAGAATGCAATAAAAAGGTTTTGGAACAGAGGGGGTATGATTGAAAATAGAACAACTTTTGAAACCAACTCTCATCAATTTTCCATTACTGCCCGTCTTTCAGTGGTAATTTTCCTATTTAACTCTTTTAGTTGAAATAGGAAGTAAAGAATAAAATTACAGTTATTTCTCTTGTTAATGATTTCTTTTAAGATTTTATTGAAGAGATTTTTGCTCATATCCAATAAGATAAAACCAAAAAATTAGAAAATCAATAATACTAAGCATCATATTTATTAAAATGCAAAATTTTTTAAAGTTTATCAATATGTAAATTAGCCTTCGCCGTTCACAACTGTAATCCACTATTTTGTGTATATAATAAATACAATTGCGCATGTTATTAGTATGTAGATATCGGTCAACAGTCTTAATTATGTAAAACAATTTTATTAATAATCTGAAGTTTAAAATTAAAAATAAAATCATGGAGATGTTGATGTAAATAACTAAAGGGAATGTGACTTGTATAGTAATATAGTTTCCGGTTACAGACAGACAAACACACATCTCCATTTAATAAGATATATATGTATATAAGGGTATGAAAATAAATGCGAGCGGTAATGTAAGTTTAAGATTTTGAAAGCAAATTTCTGAAGTGTATTGATATGTGCTAGTATGCACAGAATTCGCATCCGTTAGCTTAACATTTTTTCTTTTCTATTTAACCATATCGAAAGTGAATGCGAGGCAACGAGATTAATAATGCTTGCATCAAAAAGTTTTTCAATTTAAAGAAAAATGGGATGAAGCACATCAGCATCACTTCTTAACACTGCACCATTGAAGATGGGAAGATATCGTAAAAGAACGCGTAAACGTTTGTATAGCATACCTTCATAAAATGAATACACTGTCTGAATGTTTATTTTTTTTCATAGCTTTATACTTTTTTGTTTTTAAAGTACTACGGCTACCATAAACTATGCGGTTGATTTTTAATATCCATGGTAGAATATTATTATATCTCATGATATTTCTCGGTAACAAAACACAGAAAAGAACAGCAAGACTTTTTGGTTATTTATCATTATTTCTTATTCAACGTAACTCATATGGAGAAAAAGTACATTTCTCGCCACTCATAAAACTGAATGATAATTTTCTGGTGTCAGCATAAAATGTTTGAATATGATTCTTTCTCGACTACAAAAGTCGATAAAAATAAATATACTAATAAAATCCAATTACTAATTTCCTTAACAGAGTGCATAAATCATCAATTATGGACGCGTGTTACAAAAGAGATTCTAACGGTCGCTGAGTCTTTACTAAATATATCATAAAATTCATGTTCATGTATCATTGTAATTCATGTTTCGTCCATAAATTTGGATTCAGTCAGTTTATGAATGCAATCGCTATATATCAATAAAGAATGTTAAAGGAAAGTGTAGCTATTGACCTCTTCAAAAAATCGCGTTATCTTATGAGATAAAATGAAAACGAACTTCCTGCATTTTGGAGACTGAATTGACCGACTGCACTCTGACCAACGAGGTTTCCTATATATATAATATATAATATATATTATATATTATATATATTATATATATATATAATATATATATATATATATATATTAGGCTTTCGGATTTGGCGCATTCGTCAACTATGCGTAAAACATAAACCACGGGATCATACATTTTCTATGTAATATATAATATATATAACATTCTGTCGCGTTCTCCTGGCTAGAGGTACCGTCATAAAAAGCCAGCCGCACTGATGAGACGTAAACGTCCGAACACCTATCTGTGGATGACTGATTATATATATATATGTATATATATATATATATATATATATATTATTATATATACTATATATAATATATTATATGTGTGTGTGGTGTGTGTGCGTGTGTGTGTTGGTGTCGTATGACTTGATATTGAACACTTCACTATAATCGACACAGAATCTGAGGTGGCAACCTCTAACACACTAAGAGAGCTTGTGACTAAACCTATACTAATTCTCTCTCATCTCTCTCTATTACTAGGTATATATATTATATATACTATATATATAATATATATATATTATATATATATATATAATCCAAAAGTCAGAGAAGAAATCTCTTACGAACAAGAGTTTTATTTTTTTTTAAAAACCCCTGTCGGCAGTTTGAGAGCTCAATGTGGTGCTCTTAATGTTAGAGTCCACAGAGCAAATATATAGAGTAAAGAAAATAACAAAGACTTAGAGATTAACATTATAATCTTTTCAGTGAGCTTAGACCAAAGTGCCTAACTCTCCGAAATCATCAGATGGCGAATGACTGAATTTCTTTATTACTTTATTACTTATATATATATATATATATATATTATATATATATATATTATAATATAATATGTGTGTGTGTGTGTGTGTGTGTTGTGTATGTGTGTGTGTTGTGTGAATAGCATCCTCCGTCTACTAAGTCGATGTCATAGTGGTCCACTTTATTATTTTTTTTTTATCTGCAGCTGTGTGGGTGGCTGAACATTCCGATTCTTGAATGGTTGGGCAGTGAATTGAAGGGCAACGTGATGCCTGCTGGAAGTTTGCTTTTGTCCTTTCCTTCCTTTTTGGCTCTCTTTCCGTGGCTTTCTCTCTTTTATTTCGCCTCCCTTTCGTTTCTTGTTTGACAAGGCAATCGCTAGGTCGCCTGTCGTTCTGCACAACGCCTCCACCTGTGTTTGGGTGTCCTCTGGGCAAATTCCGCCGTTTCAGAAGGTCTTTGGGGATGCGGCCATTTGTCCATCCTCCTGACGTGGCCAAACAATGTAGGCGTCTCTCACAGATGATGGCGCGCAATGCTGTTCATGTTTGCTCATTAGACAGCACTCTGTAGTTGCAACGTACTGCGTAGGATGCGGCTTAGGCTGCTGAGGTGGAAATTGTCCATTTTTTGTTTCTCTACAGTATGGGAATCATTTCTTGTAGTGGGAAAACTACGTAGCCTGGGCAGGTTTTACATGGAGGGTGAGCTGTCCTGCAAGCAGCAGATCGCTCCCTCTCCACACAGCTGTTGTGATCCCAAATGAAAGGTAGGAATAATGCGGTGGGCAACAGCGGTGTCGCAGAGTTGTTCAGAAGTAATGATTATTAGCACGCGCCTATCTTCGGACTCCAGCTCCAGATTTGTTATCGGGTTTACTCGCGGTAAGGTAGAGTCCGCAAGGCAAGTGCGTTTTTAATGAGACTCTTCGGGATGAGTTGCCTGGCCGAGGCTAAGAGAGCCCCATGCTAGTCTGTGGTAAGTTTCACCAATCTGCTACAGCCGGTGTGGTCGTCTTTAGTTACGGATGGATCGTCCGCTCTTGTCTACAGATTGTTATGTCGGCGTCAGCAATGCTAGCACATTTACCCATGTAAATGCATGGGTCAGGACTTGGAATAAGTCCGCAGGGTCCTTTCTTTCCTCTAAGCCATGCTGCTTTTAAGAACATCTAACTAGCTTTTCATTCTAATATATATGTTGTCAGGACAAGTATGGAGTGGGGGAAAAATAGTAGCAGCATGGTCAGTATGTAAACGCAGTTAAGAGTAGTAGAGTCTGTTTTTAGCACACACACACACACACAACACACACACACACACACACATACATATATATATTATATCTATTAACATATCCAATATATATATGTACATTAGTTTATTTACATACATACATACATACATATATATATATATATATATATATAAATACACTATTATATATATATATATGTATTATTCGATTCACATGAACACAAGAATTTACGGAGCTCACACACGATTGCACCCGGAAAAATAGTAAAATGATGGTTTTATAATTTAAGGAGCCCAGAATTAATACATCACTCCGCAATACAGAAGTCCCTTGTTTCGAGCAATGATCGACAATAGTCAAATTAAACCCGTGTTTTAGACACTTTTGTGCCCATCTCGTCGCCAAAAATAAATCCTTGTCTTCATTTTCAAAAAATTGTATAAAATAGAATCGCTGCCAAATACAATATATATATAATGTGTCAGTGTGTGGGTGTGTGGTGTGTGTGTGTTGTGTGTAATATAAGTGAAAAACTTGGAAAAAAACACAAGTTCATAACACGAGTGATGTTTATGAACTCGTGTTTTTTCAATTTTTCACTATATTACATAGTGTCAGATTCACTTCCATTTTCGCTTCAATATCCACAACACAACACACACACGACACATCACACACATCACACACACGCACACACCATATATATTATTAGTATTATTGTTATTATTATATTTTTGGTTGAAGGCAGTTAGCAATGCGCGTATATCGTATCACATTCGATAATTAAACTGAAAAATAATCATGGAAAGCGAACTCGGCAACATATTGCCCCCTACGTAGAAACACTCGTACAGCAGCTGTTTTCAACTTTATTAAGTCTCATGCAGCGATGTATACTTTCCCTCTAACAGAAATCAAAACCGGGAACTCAGCATGCAGAGTCAGAGACTTTACCACTGGGCCACCGATACGCAGCGAGCGATATATGCGAAATTAGTTTGTTCGGGTAAATACGTCACTATTATTACTACTATACAAAGCAGAGAGTGGACGTTAAGATCGCAAATTTTAGGCGCTATGCTCTGGCATGAGGAATGAAGATTACACACACAATATAATACGCATTTTTATATATATCCGTGCAAAGATTCTCTTTTTTTTCTAACTTGGTGTGAGAGATAGGGAAAATAGGGGAAAATTCCTAGCTAACAAATGAAACATTTCTGGAACAAACTAAACGAGACCAACACAACACTTAATTGATTGCTGGATTGGTTTTAAGGGCACAGTTTAGGGTTATTTCAGTTAGATATGAGGAAATGGCATTAATAAGATATTTTTATGTGTAGTTATTTCTTAAGATATTTTTGTGCACGGTCACATAGAATTCTAATAGTTTTTAAACATAATTATTTTACTCATATATGGGACTCTGGCAACCCAACAGAAAAAAAAAACATAATTGTTAAATGACATTAAAAATCAATTATATTTATTTTCCATTATATCCTTAATGCTACAAATTTTTGAGTTGTATAACGGTTATCGTTCTGGGAATGGTATACAGTGACCCGTGTTCAAATCCTGGATTAGGTTGTTAGCATTTCCCATAACGTTAATACCTTTCTCAAAGGTAAGCATCCAACTATTCTCCTTTCATTTATGGGTAAATAGTAGGGCAGATTGGGCTCTTTAACCCTGGTATAGCAACCGGTTTATGGAAGGAAAATTTCTGATGTCAAGCCAGGTAAACTTCGCTTAACAATTAATCTTATGCCACACCAATCTCGTTCGGAGAGGTTAGGTAAATACATTTGTAGTGTTTCTATACATATATAGTTGTTCTGACACAAAATGTAGGCTAGTCATCCAATAATTAAAAAATTAATAATCGCATATTACTTATTATGTTATTGATAATCGACATGATAAATGCAATAGTACATATCACTATCACATCGGGAAAGTGCCTGAGAGCGAAAGAATAACATTAATTTTAATTTCTATATTCAGGATTTGTTAAATACAATACTGATGAAGCTTTAAAACCGTTAAAAGAGGAAAAAATAGCATAAAAAGCGTTTTTGACTATAAGAATGAAAACACTAAATTTATTCCTCTGAGGACAATCTAAAGAAATCAACAACGGTCACAATCTCCCAACACTGATCAACTAGCAAACGTTAATGCCTTAATACTCGTACTTGCAAATTCAAAATTTAAAATGCAGAACGTGTGTACATAGTAATATGTTCACAGTGAATTGTAAGTAGAACTATATAATCGATTCAGGATGAACTAGTCTATCAGTAAACCATTCCGATCACGGCGATCATGGGTCTGTAACAGAAATATACCGCAGTTTTGCTGAAAATCGTTGTCAATCAAACTTCAGGGTCCCCCAGCAGGCATTTTTCTAGATAGGCAAATATGGGGAAAAACGTTACAGTTGATGTTGCAGGTCGATTTTGGAACCGTGGTATTTTAAGACATTTGAAAGTTTGATATGAAAAATAGTGACACGACATAGTTTTTCCAAATATTTACCGTTTTTTAAGCAAATATCGAAAAAATCATCTGTTGAACAACCGACAGGTTGAGGTTGCTAAGAAATATGCTTCTTTAGCGACCCACTCATGTCTTGGGTCAAATAACTATGGATTAACCTTCAAGAAACACGTAACAGTCGTTTATGTGGTAGATTTTATAATAGAACTGAAGGGTGAGGACCGCATATTTATAGGTGTTGATTAACTACATCACCTTCTCCAGCTTCCGTCAGGAGATTATAAGTTTTGTCTCTTTCCGGCCTCAGTGCCCACATGCCGTCAGGGACTTCCTCGACCAAACCATCCGCTCCCCGGTAAGTCACCAGTCAATCTAACTTTTTTTTTACACAAATTTAAGGAATATGTTTTGTTCAATCATTGGAGCTTTGGAATGTCATTTCGGCGGTCAATGAAAGATGAAAAGCCATCAAAGAATTCTGTCGCATTATGAAATACAAATTTATAAATGTCCTTTGATAAATATTTTCATATCGCAACATTTACCTATTTCACATAAAAACAAAAGAACTATTTCAAAATTATGAACAATATATAAATAAAGCTTGAATATACTTCATTTAGGTCATTGGCAGCAATGAAAGATATATTCTTTTTTTTCTTTCATATGATATTTTGGATTTGCAATAGACAAATTTGGACTAATATTAATTCACAATCAAACACTATAAAACCAAGGAATTTCTAATTTAAATTCTTAATCAAGCGTAGCAAAATAAATATATATATCTTTAATGGATTTTGTCTACAGAACAATCTTTTTCATAGTTTTGTTTCAGTTTTTACCGTTGTAAACTTTGTTCTTATTCTTATTTACGATATTGAAACACCTTACAATTATCAGTTTCTAATTAGTTATTTTCGATTTTTATTCAACAGACTTTATTATTTGCAGAAGAAAGAGAAGAACTTGTTTAATCTATATAATGTTGTATCCTGGTGTCTATTCTAAAATGTTTTTCATTTTAGGCAACTCATATTGTTTAGTTCTTTTTGCTTTATTCTCGTTTCCTATTAACCTTTCTCTTTGAAACTTATATTAATATAGGGTATTATACAGTTTCCTATTAAAAAATAAAGTTGATACTCTGTTATGCTTGACATACTTAAACTAATATTAACGTAGGTAAAGGTTTACTTAAAGATTTCTCTCAGGTTCATGATAACATATATTATTTTAAAATCCTTTCGCTTTTTAGTGTTTTAAACAAATTTGACCTTTAAATTATCCGCGATCGGGGGAAATTAGATTAAATTGCTGAACTGCGATACAGTAGTAAGCATGTTCGAACTTTATTCGGGATATTACGTTTCTTTTCGGGCTCTTGGGGAAGATATGAATCCCCTTATCCCCAACATGTGTGTTAAATAGTACAACTAATTTTCTTCTACAGTAAATCTTTTTAACATTAGATTACCCACTAAGGTTAAATTCTGGAGAAAACATGTGGAGATGATTACAAAGATTTGTACCAGGTAGAATTTGCCATTATCAGTGACCACTGGATAATGTATACATTACTACACAGGCAATGGATAACTTAACAGGTGACTACTTTTAGAATATGCAGTACGAATTTTTCAAGAGAAAGTTAATTCTATGTTTTCTGCATGGAAAGGCGGGCCTCAGAATCAAGCAAGATGGTTAAACTTCAGCCATGAGAATAACCTGCTTGAGAACCAGAGATCCCTATCGACAAGTATTCAGTGATAAATATTACAGTCTTGTAAACTTTATAATTGAAGTATATACAAACGGTTAGTTTGATAGAAAATGATAATAAATTGTAAAACCAACAACTATATATCTTCAGTATGACCCTAAGAATAAGGCAACAGTCGAGTAAAATGTAGAACGATGAATTAAATGACTTAAAGCAACATGTTTTTGCTTTGCTTCCAGAAGATATTAATTTTGCAATGTTAAAGTCAGATGAATTGAAGATGATAAACGAGGTTATAAAATGTTTCCATTATGAGGGTAAGCTTTTCAAACTTAATTAATCATATGAGTTTACAGGTATGATCATATAATTTTCATTCGAATGAATTCCCAAAAATATAATCAAATATGTGTAAATTTCCCAATCATTTTTTGTTTCAGTGACAGTGAGCCACACTTGAAAATATTAAAATAAAACTTTGATGTTACACACTAGTCATAATGAATTAACTTCTGAAAAATAATATTTTTGATAAACAAAGGATTCACGTTGCTTACAATACGTGTTCTTGATTAAGTGGTCACCTAATTAAGTATTGAACAGGCTCAACGTTGCTTAACTTAGGGGATCTAATGGGAACCGGTGCTTTCAGCCTGACTTCATCGTAAAAGAGAGCAGACTGCTCTATTATTTAGTTGGTTGGTTGGATTTTACGGCATGTCAACACTTGTTGGGTTATTTCATGCCGAAGACATTTAGTGAGATTCATTATTGATGGGTCTCTAATTTTTTTTTTTAATTCAAATTTTTCAAACTAATTTTTTAAAACACATTTTCTAATCTAACCCATAAATAGGACCCAAATAATAGCAGAAGATTTTTTTTTCAAACTACTGGAGGCTTTGATGTATAAAATGCTATTGAAGTTTTCTTATTTTACTTGCACAGTCTCAAGGTTTGCAAAGAGCAGAAAAATTAACAAACTGAAATTTCACAAACTGTATATGGCAAGAAACAATACGAAAAAAATATTTTACAAATCATTTTCCTCACATTAAGACCACAAAGAGAAATTAATATTGCAAGACAATTATTCTATGATGTAATATTATATATAGAGCAGTAGGTTTAGTGCGATGTTTAATGAATAATGCATATTTATAAACACGATGTCTTATAATTTTGTGCCAGTAGCATTAAGTGTAATACACTAATATCTATCTATTTTTTTAATTATCATCCAACCTATTGTGTAACAAAATTTTATTCAGTCTCAGATTTAAATATATATATATATATTTACAATTTTTTTACAGTTATAACTATGATTACTGAAAAAATTGTAAAAGATATCAGTTAAAAATTGCATATTTCGCTAGTGGTGATTCATGAATTAAATTCTGTTTGAATATAATTTCCATTCATAATATCTAGTAAAAATATCAATTTCACCTGGTTCTCTTATTGGAATAGTAACATTCTGAAGTTAGCTGGTAAGTAAAAACGTGCGAAAATTACATATTTCTGTCATTTCTGCAGTCGATATTTAACACTAAACGTTAAAGAATTGCTAAAAGCTAGGAATCTAATTTTTGGTATCAGTTCTTTCAACATCAAACACCACGTATCACGTTGAATAAGGATGTTAAATCAATCTGCTCCTACTGTGTTCCGAACCCGAGAAAGTGAAATAAGACTCAATGAAATCATGTGAATTCACCAAAGAAAATCCTTGAGTTGTTAAGTAAGAACAATCTAATAGCGCACGACGTCACACTCGGAATCTAAGAAGATCCAAAGCATATAGATACAACCCAAATAGAAGAGCTACTCTGACTGACCTATACAAGATTATAGAAAATAGGTCAAATACAGGAAAGATAAATACACAACGAGATTAAGATAAGTATGATGAATACAACCACGGGTATTTGTTCATTACTATATATATATGCTAATGTGAAGACACGGCTATGTAACAAGTTACAAGTGCAATCACAATTAAATGGAAGAAATATATTCACTGGGAATTATCAAACCAATTTGACAAAAAGAGATATTGTGTATATGCCACAGAATCGACTGGAACATTTAATAAATAATTTTTGGATTTTCAATACATCACTGTATTTGGGGGATAAAAGAGGAGGCACTACAAATGGATATATAAACAAGAAGTAGCTATGACAGAAATCTGTTCAGCATACAGATATATATATGTAATATAATATAAATCCGGCCCTTTCGATTGATCTCAAGGAAAATATAGATAGCATACAGTTTTTAGAAAATGGGGTAAACTGTCTAGTATACCATTTACTGACATGTATTTTATAATATTTGACTAATTTTCAGAACTGATACAATTAATTAAAACATGTAATTTATTATTCAGTCTCACATTATAAGAACCAAGTACCAGGATTTAGCATCATCTCTCTAAATAAAGGGTTGACGCAATCTAGATATGGAACTTATCCACATAGTATGTATACTAACAAATATATGCTCCTCCGGGTGCAAGTATTTAGTTTTAATGTAATATAAAATAGTATTATTAGATAAAGGCTAATGAAATTAATAAGTATGCAGATAAAAAGATTTGTAACAGAGGAAGGTATAATCGAAAAATAGAACAATTGAAACTTACTCTTTCATTGCTAAGTTTTTCTAATTCAAGTATTTAGTTAAGCAAGAAAAAGTAGTTATTTCTGCTTGTTAATGGATTCTTTTAAGATTTATCGCTGAGATTGTTGCTCATATTCATTACGACAAACCAAACCATTAGAAATCAATAATACTAAGCACATATTTATTAAAATCAAATGTTTTAAATATCAATATGCAAATTAGTATTCCCGTTCACACTGTAATCCGCTATTTTGTTGTATAATGTAAATACAATCGTATGCTATTAAAACTCATATTGTCAACAGTATTAACATGTAACAAACATATTAATAATTGGGGTTTAGATAAAAATAAAATCATGGAGAATATGAACGAAAAATCTAAAGAGAATTTTTTACTTGAGTAATAATATAGTTTCGGTTACGGACAGAAAACACACAATCCCAATTTAATAAGATGTGAAATGCTTGCGCAAAAGTAAAGTAAACGCCACCCCCGAGGACGTGTCTAAAAATCACCAACTTGAATCTGTGCAGATCTTTTAGGGTACACCAGTAAAAGACAAGTGGAGCAGTATGAACCAGAAACACTCCTGGAGAATGTGAATTCGAAGATCGTATGGGAATTTCAGAGAAGAGACTTGACCGTGTTATCCATCATTGCCGATCTAATTTAGGTTTTATGAGAAAGAGCACACCAGAGTCTCATCACTGATGTTTGTATCACAGTCGTTTGCGGGTGACAATTATGGCATTGATAAAATTAGGAATGATACTAAACTAAAGGCTGAAACCAGCAGTAATGTGAGTAGTCATCACCAAGATTATTTCCATTGTCATCAGGGAACTGGGTAATCATGAAACCAATAGATTATATCAAAGTTAGGCATTTTTCATATTACAACAGTTTGCGTCTGAACCAGTGGGCCTATGCTGGTCCACGAATAACACCAGTATTTGAGATAACACCGGGCGAGAAAATGATTTATATTCAAAATTCAGCAAATGAATGGAAGAAACTAAAATAATTTTTTTAAGAAAGGCAAGAAAGACAAGAGATCTTCTCGAAGCCAAACGCCGACCACAGAAACCCGTCAAAAAGGAAATACCTTGGCAGCCTGCATTTTTAGACACTCTGGACCCTTCTTAAAATGGACAAGGGAAGAACTCTAATTTATTTGCCATAGAATAAGAAAATGATGATGATTTCAAAGGCTTTAACCGCGAAGGAAACATAGATAGACTCCAGGTGTCCAAGAAAAAGAAGAATGAAGTAGACGTGACAGCATTGATGATTGCATTGATAAAAACTTAGAGACTCAAGAATAATACATAAAAGAGCAAAAAAGAAGGATGGCAGCCGTATAAGCAATGTTACAAAATACCTGAAAGCAATGAAGAGAAAAACAATAATTACATAATTTAGAATAGCTCTGTCTATAGCCTGCTGATGAAGTCTTAATGGCTGAAAGTGTACATACAGAGATTGATTTTTTCTCGATTTGTTTAGCCCTTACATTTGAATAGGTTATTCTGCCTATTGCATTAAATTATTAAATTAAATAATTTTCAAAATTAGGGTACGATTTCAATTAAGTACATTTCTCCAAAACATAATTTTAGAAATAAAAAAGGAATAAATTCCAACTATAGCTTATTATAAATGTTAATACTAAGAAATTTGCATATGCGAGGATCTGTACATGGATATGAAGAGGGAACGCTCAGGGAGAAAGTAATCCATTTAATAGACACATGAAATATAATGTCATAAGTGTTCATCTTAGCAGATATTTTAAACAAGTCATAATTTAAAAAAATAGTAATTGTCATTATGTGATGGTAAGAAATGAAACAAGTAATCCATAATAAGCCAAATGCATTTAACGGAAATAGCATAAAAGGCTACGTACAACTAGATTGGGAAACGATATCCACTGGGAATTTGTGCAAGTATATTAAAATTGGCCATGCTGGCACAGGGTATATGCTTCACCGAACATCGTCAAAGAAATGAGAATTATAAATTAGCTCATACTTATCTGATACAAACTTATCACCAAATCTAATCTAGAAGAATTACATGAAATAATACTTCTTATTTAATGGATTTTGGTCAGTGTATTTGACCATATCAATAAAGTCAACCGAAAAATAATTAGTAAAAAAATATACCTAATCATCCAGTTGCAGATAAAGTTGTGGAAGCATTAAAGGGGTCACGATAACAAATTGTAGTTGCTTCAATTGAAACGGTAAACAAATGTCTCAGAAAAATGCTGGGGGCCCTGGTGATCAATAAGAAAGAATCAGGCAATCAACTTTAAAATCAGTTTGAATAATAAAAAGAATCCCTAGCAGGCCTGTCCCCAGACTCAATATAAAAGAGGAAAAGTTGGTGAAAAATTGGCAAGGGAAAATATGATACTGTCTATGTGATTATGAATTACAAAATCGAATGAAAAAAATGAAGATTTAAACAAAAACATAACATTTGAACGTGGTAGAAGTCCTTAACTATTTCTTGTGAAGTTCTTGTGTAATGGAAATGGGTAGTTGGACTGGAATTTTAAAAGAGCAGATAAAATGTGATGTTTATCAGGATATCAGTGTGAAATATACAAATATCTTGGATTCGAATGTAAGATTGTTTAAGGATGAATAAATATGGTTTTAGAAAAGTAAAAATAATACACGTTGAAATTAATGTATCATTTTGTCCATCTCAAAAGCCACATGTAATGCTTGCGATTGGAAAGAAAATAGAATGCTGCCAAAATACGCAAATGAAACCAATACAACATAGATAGGGAAGAAAAGAAGAGCATTGAGAAGTAATTAATATAATATATATTTATATTATATAATTATATATAATATATATATAATTATATATATATATATATATATATATATAGGAAAATTCTTTCTAAAACAACAGAAAAAAGTGAGGATCAAGATAGTAATCTTTGGATATAATAATTACTAAGGAAATAGTTCGAATAATGGTTGTTAAATATATTTGAAATTATTGGAAACCCATAAAAACGACAAGACACCAAGAAATCCGAAGAGAAACTAGGAATTGAAAATCATAGAAAATAATTAGACCCTATCGACAGCATGCTGATATCGGCGAGAATACTAAGAGACCCTGGATAACTGAGAAGTAACTGAGGTTTCATTTAAAACCATCAGTAAACTAATGTTAAATATGTACTAAAATCACCG
>CM042158.1:67659241-67728294 GCA_023376005.1 Doryteuthis pealeii
CACACCAATAGCAGCGAGATTATTTGAAACGCTCAATATCGCACAATTCTCCTCTTTTGCGTAACCATATCCCCTCAGCAGTTCTCATCTGGGAGGGAAATTGCCTTCTTCGACCAGATTACTTTAGAAAGCTTCCAGAAGACGTAAAAGAATCCATTGGGCAGTTTTGTACACATGTATGCGAACTTCCATTTGAATCAGGTGCTGAACAAGATCTTGCAGTTGAACCCACCTGTTTTCACTTCTGGTCGAAGTGGCTCCCGATAACGAAATACGTTTGATGGTTTCGGGGACATTAGATTTCACAGGGTCAAGGTCTTGCTCCATGCTTGGTCGCTGAAGGTGCCTCTTTTAAGTGTTATTCCTACATCTGCTGAACACGATAAATAGCCGCTCTCTTCCTCGGTCTCAATAAGCCTTTACTGAACCAAAAGGATTGGACAGGAAAGCCTTACTCTTTGCGGTCTTTCTCTACTCCTTCTTACGATGTTGCTCGGCTCGCCTAACATGTATTAGCTTCTGTATTAGTGATGTTCGAAGCTGAGTCAAAGCCAGTTTCTTCTACCTCTACCGCTGACTTGAATTGTTTATTTCAGTGATTTTTAAACTCCAATCTGAGCTGGCTAATTCTAACTGCGCGACGTTGGTCTCGGCTGCGTCGTCTTTCTTACCCTTTTCAAAACTCCAAGAACCTCTCTGTTCCTATGTCTTCGTTATTTAGCGGCAATAAGCTGTGTTTGTTCCCCACTCTCTTTTTGATGTTATTTAAGGGATTATACCACGTCCTCATACGAAGTATAGCCATTCTCTCGCTGCTGTTGGCCACTTAATCGATGTTGTACAGGCTTACTGCTTTTGTTGGACTCTTGCCGCTTGGTAGGCTCCGAACACTGTGGGTTGACTCCGGCCATGATCCCCTCCGTCTATTCGAGGTCTGCAACCAACACTACATTTGCGTGTGCGTATTGATTGCTTCGCCTGTGCGTTGCTTCGTTCGTCCATTCAATAGGCAGGATATCTTTGTCTGATGGATCTTTAGCCTTTTGATTTTTAACGTTTTTCCGCAGGTACATCTAATCCCAACTAGTGGTTACTGTTGAATCTGGTGGAAATGATTTTTTTCTGTCCCCTTTCTCGGGATCCCTGGGTTTATCATTGGGTGTTATAGCCTTGCCTCGTGTCAGCTGATTCATAAGTGATGCGTATGTTTAAAGAACACTATGCGTTAAGAGTGCCACTCTCCCTCCTTCAGCAAATGTTGAAACTATCACGGGTCTGACAACCCATTTCGATGATCTTTAGCCTTTTTGGTCTACAGACCTTGCCAACAGGTGGCAATAGGCTCGTCCTTTTTTCAGAACAGGGTCCGTTTAACCAGTTGAAGCCGTCCGAATGGGTTATCATCCTCTCCCTCCTCGGAAATCCCTGGAGGGTATTTATCTCTTATTCTGGGGTGCTTAAGTTGTTTGCCCCCTCACGGGAGCTGCAGGCTTTCTAGGCTAGCCAACCTTCGCCAAGTGTTGTCGTTCTTTTCAATACGTCAGCTATCTCTCCAGCAGTTGCCATTACTTTCATGGGCGTCCATTCCGTCTTTCCGGATGTCACTGTTGAGACAGTTTTTCTATTTAAAACACACCGCTGGGTGCATTACTATATATATAATATATATATAATATATATATATATATAAATATATAATATATATATATATATAGAGAGAAGAGAGAGAGAGACGAACACTTCTCTTCGAGAGCAGGAGGAGAGAAGAAGCGTGAATAATGGTGGTTTAGAATAATAAGATCTAAAACAAGTTTGAAAAAAGAAAAAATATATAAATTGCCTATTAATCTTAACAATATCTTATTAATAATTATTGCGGTTGTCGTCAGCAAGACGAAAAGGTCTGATCTTTTTCAAGATAACAAAATTTAAAGAAAATAATGATTAAATCAAACTCAACTCAAATTAAAAAAATAAATATTTCAACATCCATAAAACAGAAATGTTAAGAAAAAAATCTGAAATTAAAAAAGTCTCACTAAGATAAGGAAATTAAGTCGAGAATTGCCTATATTCAATTCAATTAGAAAGTTATTTTAAACAAAAGTGTGTAAAAATTCAATAAAACAATTATGAGCAAAAACCAAATATAAAGTTAAAAAAAAACGTGTGCAAAATATACGCATCGATATCGGAAGATAATTAGCCCAAACAAAGCTACAGAGTTAACATCGATATGACACCCACAAAAATGTAAGCATCGATAAAATGTTTTAAGATTTTTAAAAAATGGGACGTATTGAGAAATAAAACACTAGTTTATGTAATTACTCTGATGCGTATTAATACACTTCATGTTATGATGAAGAATACGAAATAGATTGAATAAATGAAAATGTGAACCGAAATTCCCACGGAAATCGAGGCGCTCGGGGTAAGTCTATCGTAAAAGGAAATGAACACGCGTGACGTATTTAAAAATCCTGGACGAGGCTGTTTCATTTCATATAGAATAATACCCTTGGAAAAAGTAATGTATTCAACTATTCTTCTCTGTAGGTAATGGTTAATTAGCTAAGGCATATTGGGTTTTCTTAAAACTTTGTGCAACCTTCTAGGGGAGCTAATACTCTGAATTCACCCTGCTTACATGAATTAGTCAGAATAGGAACAAAAATCCCCGAGAAAGTATCATTCATAAATACACGTGTGGAGCTGACTAATCCTCATAGATAACATGGCCTCTCTCTCTCTCCTCCTCTCTCTCTCTCTCTATAATATATATATATATATATATATATATATATATATAAGATATATATATATATATATATCACACACTCACACACACACCTAGAAGGATTAACATTTATCACTGTTTATCGTTCATGAAAAAAACAAAATGCGTGTTAAAGTAAGAAATATAAATGTAGAAAAAACTTTACAATATGCTGGAGGCTTGTGTTTTAATCTTTCTATTCGTTATGTTTTCTAATGTATTTCTGTTATTTCTGGGTACTTTTGTAAATGTTTGTGAATCAACTGACTGATTTCCTTATACCGGCACATTTTCTTTAGTAATAATCAATGGAAAATAGTAATTGCTTTCGTTAATATGTATAGTTGATTCGTTAATTACATAAAATTTACATGATATTAATTGTCTGCAAAATACAATGTCCACTAGCGTCAAAATGTTTCAACCAGAATAAACATAATTATATGTTTATTCTTAATGGAAGGGACTAGTGGGGTAACCGGGATTTCCTGGAACTATGATAACAAATTAACTAGTAATTGTAAAAATGCTTTTTATAACATAAAATAATGCACGAATGGTACACTATTATTACAATTTAAAACATATTTCATTTTTAACCTTGATTTAATTCATTCTTTGCAATTGTTTATAAGCTAAAAAGAAACTTTGCATTTGATGTGTTTACGATGAAGTTCTATTATATCGCAAGTAGCGACAAAAACAAAGAACATGATTTTAAAGGCAGTGCTGTAAAGTAACTATAACAGTTTAGTATGAAATGTAACGTGTTTTTGGTAAGTAAAGAGAATTAAATAAGAAATAAAATAAAGAGTATTCATATGGATTTGTAAAAAGTATTCAAACCAGAAGTCCGATGATGGTCTATGAAGCTTCTGCTAGTTGATAAATAATAACTAAATATATCAAACAGATTCTGAGATGGTCACGTTTAGATAAGTTAAGTATTAAACACTATACAATATTTTGTTATTAGTATCCAAAGTGACGTGTCTTTTAGTTACAATCGGTCAACAAAGAATAACACACCACAGCAACACAGACGCTCTGCATTAATATATAGAAACAGTCTGCGAAAATAGTCAGTATTAAAACTGGGGCATATTACGATATATTCTAGCTTGAAAAGAATTGATAGTTAAGCCTCCTAGTTGCTGTCACATTAAGAAAGGATATTTGAATATATATTCGGCGATGGTTTTGATTGTTTTTTTTTTTTTTTTTAAGACAAAACGTTTCTGCCGTTTAATGTTTCAGAGTCACTTTAAATTAGCTACAAGTTCTATTACCTAGAAAGGATATAGCCAGCTTACAAACTCAGCAGAAATTTAACGTACCTAACACAGCATGTTCAGCTTGAATTCTTATTTAGCAGTAAACAAACTAATAACATATTAGATAACAACACGTTTTTTTCTTTAATAGCTGAACATTGTGGTATCATTAAACATAAATTAAACAAACTAGGTTAATTTATGATGATGTTTAGAAATTTTATTTGTTTCAGACTGGGATCATTTAATAATTAAAAGTAATATGCTTTATTAAAGTGTTCCAGTATTTCCGAATAGCAGTAAAAAAAAATATTTTTTCGGATGGAGCCTGCCTGCGTCATTGATTTCTTTTTCTCCTGAAACAAACATAATTCCTCTAGTCTCTGTGACAAGCTGGATTATCGTCCTGAAAAATTGCTTTAAAATCCTAACAAAAGAGGAATGAGAATTTATTTTCCTCAAAATTGGGTTATTTCATATTTTCTTCTGCATGGATTTAAAAAAAGAGAACTAATTTAAATAATTAATAAATTTTAATGAAATCTTTAGCTATTATATAAAACAATGTTTATATTATATATATATATATATATATATATATATATATATATATATATATATATATATATATATATATATATATATATGAAAATTGTAAGGTTGGAGTAAAATCCGACAGTATGAGGTAAGGTAAAAGGAAAAAGTGGATAAAAAATGACTCAAACAAGTAGAAGTAGGAGAGAAATAGTTCCTTCCCCTTACGTGAAGAACATCAATCAGTGTAACTTTATTCAAAACAAAGTGTTGTTTTGAATAAAGTTACACTGATGATGTTCTTTTGCGTAAAAGAGAACGAACTATTTCTCTCCTACTTCTAACTTGTTTGAGTCATTATTTTTATCTACTTTTCCTTTCGACCTTACCACACACACACACACACACACACACACACACACACACATATATATATAATATATAATATATATATATATATATAACGCTCTTCTAAGGAATGGAACCCTCTGTGACGGCCTTTACACACAAAGCGATGTGCGTATTAAAACAGTTAAAATCCCCTTTCCATTCTGTAAGTGAAGACAGCATAATGGTTAAGGTGCCGGACTACACCCAACCGATCGGATTTCAATTCCGGCTGTAGGTAGCTTACAAAATGTTCTAGCCTGAAGAGACTTGATAAATCGAAACACGTGTCTGTGGATGACCCATAATATATATATATATATATATATATTAAATATCAATTTCATGTTGTACTGGCAGCACGGGTATATGTTTGGTAAAATACATATAATTGATACTATCAATCAGACCATCATTCAAAACCGAATTTCGTTTCAATTTTCTAGGAAAATAGTCGTAAGGTGCTATCTAGTTTTAATGATATCCTAATCAGGTTGAACGATTGTCATATAAGAACAGGATTTTGAAAAACAGGCAGTTAGAATGCTTAAATCCATTGCAAACCTGTGATATGGCAACACTGCCTCTCACTGTTTAGATGAGTTTAGTAAATATTTATTTCACAACAATTTTCACAACCTAAAATATATTCTGAATCTAAAATAAAAAGTTAACAATATCATAATACCTGGTCAATGCGAACTGCTTATAACATCCAATAGCATTTTCTTAAGTGAAGTATAATTAAAAAGATAAATAAATAATGCAAATACTATTTTCTTCATTGGCCTTCATGTTAATGATTTTCTAGTTCTTTATTCAAATTAATCTTTAATTCTTATAAATTACGAAGATTCAAGTGGTTAGGATTTTTAGCTAACAGCAAAGAAAAAAATCAGATTCCCTTTTTATTATTAATTGAAAACTATGGGTTTTCGGAAGATTGCCTGGGGGCATACATTTGGAGAATAATAGAAATGCCTAAATAAGATATACAGCATTGACACAGTCGATCGAGGGAAAAATATTGCCTAGAGATTTAATGAGTATTTCTATATGCGGAGGAGCAGATATTAGAATGTATATTTTATTTCATCTCGTGATGGGCAAGTAAATAGGTAATGCAATTCTAAGTTGTTGATTTATTTTCATAAAAATCGATAGGAAATAAATATGATAAATAAGTAGATTAAGCAGTAAACTTCCGGAAATAGTCAAAAACATATGGATAAGGAAGTAACTGATGTCTCTTTCTCTTACGGTTTGGAATTACATTTGTTAAATAACAGCTATAATTAATGTTTTCTAAAAAGAAATCCAGTTTGTTGTGGGGAATCTTTTCTGGTTTGGTTCAGGCTGTTTAATTAAAACATTTAGAGGAGGCCATTGTTAATAAACGAACACTCAGTGCTCGGACAATATGCAAGTCTGGTGGTCCATTAACCAAGTCGCTAGTAGCATGCCTACTGTCACTATCCCAAGAGAAAAATAAGAGGAAAAGTGAATATCGAAAATATCAAGAACAGTGCTAACTTTAGATCCAACCCTTGTTGTAACCATAAGAAAATAGGGATACCTCTTAGATAGTAATGTACATTCATTATGTGCTACTCGCAACGATCTAAGCTTCATATTATCTTCTTCCTGAAAGAAGGCACCCGGTGTCTAGCAATCTTATTGTTCAAGATAATCAATATTAACCTAAGCTAAGTAAGTGAATCGATGAAAAACTGCTTGGTGCTAATAGGATTTAGGTTCACAATAAATCAAAACGTGTTTTGTTTTTATCAGAATTAAAATGAAAATAGTTTGGATATATATATTAGGCACAGACAGACGCACATACAGATACACGCACACACTTTTATATATATCTTCTTTTATTATACTAAAGCTGAGCAAATCAACCTTTGCCACCTAAATGCTTTTTTTCTAGGTACAGTAATTATATATAAATCATCCCAAAATATTATCTAATCATAAATCTAATCAATGTTTGAAAAGAATTCCATTTCATTTGGTTCTAATTAGTCGTAATTTAAAATTAAGTCAAAAACCAACCAATCTCTGTCTATAACTATAGCTTATTCCTTTCTACCTCTCTCAATACATGTAGAATACCTTAGTATGAGGAGAGAAAGACATTACTGTGCTAGAAAAAATTAGTTGTAGCTGATGCTGACTGACTTTACCCCCTCTCTCTCTCTCTCTCTCTCTCTCTCTCTATCTATCTATCTCTCACTGCAGACTTTATTATATATATAATATATATATATATATATATATATATATATATATATATAATATATATATAGAGAGAGAGAGAGAGAGAGAGAGAGAGAGAGAGTCAGATCTTAGCCCTGAAGTGCATTAAGCGAAAGTTTTAGTATATTCGTCTGACTCATTATATTTATCTTATATATATATATATATATATATATATATATATATATATATATATATATATATATATTTGCCACTGAGGTGGAGCAATACGTCCAACATAACCTCGTTACTTTACTGCGCATATTCAAACTGTGCTACTCATTCGCTGAGTTGCCGAGAGCCGACATCGAAACTGGAACCTCGTCGTTCTCAGGTGGATGCTCAATCGAGAGGGCAAAATATACCACAAAGTTTTTGAAAATATCAAATTTTATAATATTGGTAAATGTTCTTCTGCGATGAGGCGTAGTAATATCAGGTTCTATTTTCCTATCGACCAAACAGGATGTAAAAGACAACAACTAAGCATCTCATTTTAAAGTCTTAATGAGTGACCAGATTATATTCAGGTGTCATTGTTAATTAAGTTTTGCTTAAAGACATGTTAAAATTTATTACTTCAAATAAAATCAGAAAAAGTTTGGAATCGATAAACGGTTTGAAAGGCAAGTAACTCAGATTCAGAAGGCATATTAGAATATATTTTAATGCATAAATTATTTTCTTAAAAATACATTATTCATATTTAAACCGTGGCCTGACATATGAATTCAAAATTTAAAGCATTTTGTATTTTCCCAAAAAGTTTTAATAAACATGTTTATACGCATTAGGAAATACATTTGCAGCATTTCTTCATTGTTTAATTCTTCGTCACTCATCCTACGCACAAAGTGAACAATGAATAAATAATGAAAGTTATGATAAAACAATGCAAGGTTTCTAAAAAGCAAAAGGTATTTTCTTATGTTTTTTAGTATAAATCCATTCTAGGAATTATCGTAACAATTCTCAAAATTTTAGATGTAATTGTGTAGAAGGATGGAAATGAATGTATAATGTGGTGTTTAGTCTGTTAAGTTTTCCAGGATTTTCGTATAAATATGATAAACTGA
Organism: Doryteuthis pealeii; assembly: GCA_023376005.1. Taxonomy (NCBI): domain Eukaryota; kingdom Metazoa; phylum Mollusca; class Cephalopoda; order Myopsida; family Loliginidae; genus Doryteuthis; species Doryteuthis pealeii. Next base: position 67,667,557 of record CM042158.1, read on the forward strand.
AATGCTATTTCCAAGAAAAAAATTGTTTCAATCATATATGTAGTAATTTATTATTTCAAATCTTGTGGTAGGTTTGATAATCAGTTATATATTATAATTTCGCTTTTGCCCTCCCTTAATAATCGACATGGATTTTTTAATATATCACAGTTTCTAGCTAAAATAGTTTTAAATAACTACAAAATACCAGGCTTCATTTAATTATTTAGTTATCATTCCCACTTTATTCCCTTTTGTTCTCTTAAAATCAGTCCATTAATACTTTTTCTGGTCTTTTGTTAAATGCATTTCTTCGAGTTGCGTCTCGCCTCATGACATCTTCGCGTGCTTGGGTCGCGACTTGTCTTTCAAAAATATAACGCTGAACAAATACAGTTACACAACAAAAAAGATTTTATAAAGATTTTCATCTCCTGTCATCTATGAAACATCCATCATTTTCTTCACCCAAAGAGACATCCTGATGAATGTTTAAAGAAACCGAAATGTTTAAACATCGATAAATAAATTCATCTTATTTTCGGAACACTTGTTTTTTCAAATTTCTTTATATATATATATATATATATATATATATATATATATATATATATGTCGTCGGTATGGCCTAAAGTCGGTATCAGCAAATCAGCGAGGGAGTATATCCCCTTTTAACTAGCGCTAGCCCAAGGAGATTTGTTTGCCTCTGAGGTGGAGCACCGCACCTACCATCAGCTCCCTGTGCTACTCATATGCTGAGTTGGCGATATCGAACTAGGAACCTTGTGGTTTCTAGCTGAACGCTAACCCGGCCCAGTGAATATATATATATATATATATATTATATATATATATGTGTGTGTGTGTGTATGTGTGTGTGTGTGTGTGTGTGTGTTTGTGTGTTTGTGTGTGTATGTGTGCGTGTGCGGGTGTGCGTGTATGTGTATATGTTTCTCTGTCTGCATGTCTCTCTATCTATCTTTTTATGTGTCTGTGTTTGTATGTGTGTGTAATTCTATAAAATTAAAAAAAAACTCAAGTTTCATTGACGAGTGATGATTAATAAGCCGACGCTGCAGGATTTCCGTTTGTTTAACAAACCTTCGTCAGGGCCTTCGTTTGTATAAATAAAGATACATTATTAGTGAACAAAGTCAGCGATCCACTGCATTTGGTATGTGGCGGCTTTTCTTGATATTCAAATATGTGAAAAAAGATGTTTTAAAACACCAATTAACGTCAAGGAAACCCTAAAGTTATATATAATTTTATTTCAGTGACTTTTTTTAATGTGACTTAAAAACTTTTGAAAACGGATCTGAAAACCTAAGAGGCTGAAATAAATGTATACCTGATAATCTTAATGTATGCATGTATTTATATTCTATTTTGTATAGATGAATATATGTCCATATATGGGTATATACGTGGATTCGGTAGAGCGTCCGCCTATGAACCACAATATTCCTGGTTTGGTACAGGTCTCCGCCAATTCAGCGAATGAGAAGTACAGGGATCTGTGCGGTAAAGTATGGAACTGAGGGTAGTTGTGGTGCTCTACCTCATACCCTTAGTCTAGCGTTAGTGAAAAGTGGATAGACTCCCTTCTTGTCAGGCTGATACCGATTTTAGGCCACTCCGACAACTTTACTTTTACTTATATATGTGTGTGTGTGTAATATATATATATATATAATATATATATATATATATATATATATATATATATATGTGTGTTGTGTGTGTGTGTGTGTTGTAAGCGTGTTTTATTTTCTACCCCTCCCCCTCTCTCTCTCTCTCTCTCTCTCTCTCTCTCTCTATATATATAATATATATAAATATATATAATATAATAATATATGTGAATAATACGGAAAATAGGTAGGAAATCATATGAATATTCTCAAATTTTCTTACTAATATAGATATTCATATATTATAGAAAATTATTAGTAAGATCTAATTAAAGAATGTAGTTGTTGGTGAAAATAATAACAAAGTCGTAGGGTTTAGTTAAAAGAAAATATATAAATCGTTAAACTAAGTAAGTACGACTACCTTGAAATGAAATTATTACATACAAAACCATGAAAGCTTTGTTAGAACCTTTTTTATCTTCAGAAAATGAAATTACCCTGTAAATGATAATTCTATGTTCTAATATGTAGATTTATGTTTTCCAATAAATGGTACAATTTGTAATTGTTCCAGTAATTTTGTTTACCAATTAAACAAACATTGGACATGATACATTTTTCTTTAAAGCACCTGGCCTTTTCTCTATTTTTTCTTAGCATTCTTTCAAAATTTTTACTGTATATATATATATATATATATATATATATATATATATATATATATATATATATATATAGATATATATGTGTGTGTGTGTGTGTGTGTGCACGCGTGTGTGTCTGTCTGTCTGTCTGTGTCTGTGTCTGTGTCTGTGTGTCTGAGTGTGTGTCTCACGAAATTGAAACACAATACTAAAGTCTGAGTTAAACGTGATAACATGGTGAAAAACATTTAACAAGTCATTCTATACCTAAGAATATCAGGTTCAATCCTTGGCACAGATTTTTAACTGGCACAAGTAACTTTTAGATTCACGATCATCTGTCGGTGACGAAACACGTTTTAATCAATCGATCACTTTGCAACATCATTTAGAACTCTCATCGAATCTGATTGGCGTTTGATAGTTGGAATAATTAGTCATGAATTAAAATTAATCATCATAATCAAAATTAAAAATAGCATACTTCTCTAGACACACTTTCTGTGAACTGCTTTTGGCTAAGAAGAATATTCCTGTGATGTCACAGTCCCCTTTAACACCTCATCTGGTCCTTGTAAAGATTTTATTTTTTATCGGAATAAAACCAAAAATAATCTCTGTAGTCGGCATTTGAAATTATTGCAAATAAACATCATATCGCGAGAACACACCGAAGCCATTGATGCATAAGAATTCTATCACAGTTTTTAAGAGTTTGAACAACGTAGTTGTTAGCTTCCTAAACTTATTTTTTCAAAAAATAAAAGTAGAGCCGTCGGAGTAGCCTATAGTCGGTATCAGCCAGAGAGCGATGGCGTCTATCCTCTGTTCACTAGAGCTAGACCAAGGAGAATTGTTTTGCGTCTGAGGTAGAAAACCCTACAATTATCATTCACGAAGTAAATCGGTGTTACGCAATAGATTATTTAATTGATAATTTCAACAAATAAAGTGTGTGCAATTATTGATTGACTAATCTATTGCATAATATCGATTTACTACGTGAATGATAACGTGTAAGGTTAGACAGGCATTTATAAGATCCACGCTTAACATAACGGTTATTTCCGTCGGAGATGGAATCTTTAGGCCTTGTTCAAATCTTGGACGAGGCTATTCGCGTTTTACTTCGTGCTATTGATAAAAATCTATATGTTCTTTCTAGTTATGGAAATCGTATGGCAATTGTTATAATGGCAATTATTATAATGGAAATTATGAGTATATATGCATGTAATTGAAGCATAACAATACCCTAATTTAATTACATTATATTCGGAATTACAATTAAATAATCATTGCTTAATTCTAATTACTATATTAATTCTTAATTATTTCTCTATCTTAGTTTAGGCTGACGTAGATTTGCTACTAAATAGCTCGTTTATAATTCATTTAAATTCCTGTAATGTGTTTTAATCATCCCATAGAAATCATATTTTACGTATTGTATCGAGTGGATAATCTGCATGCTGATTTTAACAAACATGAATAATAAACTTGGTGTTATTAATATCTATATTATGTTTTATTCGCAAATGTATTAAAAACAACCCTATGAATATTCCTAAATTTAAATCTATAAAAATGATATCAAAATAAGTGTAATATTTGTATAACCGTTCTTATTCAGTTTCGTTATTTTTTTAAATAATTTGATATGTTTCAATACATTGAAAAAACCCGTTGCTATAATAATCTAAACTACTGAATGTGCTTTCATACTGTTATTTCTGGAGTATTCCATATTCTCTTACATTAAACATATTGGTGTATATGTAATTTTACTTTAGAAGGAAGAAGTATCTTGTAGTTCTATCACTGTGTGAGTACATGTGTCTTACGGCTTGTTGGTTCGTCGATGCTTTTGCGCCCACGTAGTGTTTTCTTTAGATCTGCAGAACGTAGAACTACTCAACTTCGTTGGGGCGTCTTTGTGACAGTCGGGTGGTTAGTGGAATGAGCGGCTGTGGGCGTTGACACACCGAAAACGAGACGACTCACCGTTAACAATAGCAAATATTTATTGTTTTATGATTATGTAATTATACATGGCAAAACTCATATATAAACAATGAGAAATACGTTTCACAACCTATTTAGGGAAACTAGACCGTATGAAATTCGACGGTTTTGCTTTATGTTAATTATCATTGAGATTTTCAGAGGCAAATGTGGCCTACATTGCGTTACTTCTATTCTTCATGCGGGAAAGATGTATTCCGTTTGCAATTCGAACACTCATCTATCTGAATGTATCAATTGTATCTGCATATCAGCTTCGCAGTTCACATTTTAAACTGAACATATTATTTACAGACAAAATTTAGCTGTTAGATTTAAAAAGGATATTTTAAAAACAGGGATTAAAACACAATCGATATTCTTAAAAATTATTTTTATAATTTTTTATGTTAAAGAAAACTGTAGATATTTATTCATTTTTTAAACTCAGTGTTAGCTATTTGGCTGATATGATGATGATACTCTGATCCCAATAAAGAACATTCTACCGTGGGCTAAATATATTAGTCGTTACATACATAAATAATAACGGTCTAAAGAACCTACGTATGCATAGATCATTTTTTAGGTAATTCGGTGATCTGAAACTTCTTTGCAGTTAAAGTACTATATACATATATTGTATAAATATAATTTCATGCTAATATATGTTACTGATTATATATATATATATATATATATATATATATAATATATATAATATATATATATATATATATATATATATAATATAATTCGTCGGGTGGCCTGAAATCGATGCCAGTCAAACAGTGAGGAAATACATCCGTTTTTCACCAGCACTAGACAAACGAAATCGTTTTTAGCATCTGAGGTGGAGGGCTAGACCAACTATCAGCTCTTCACTTTAAGATACAGATCGTTGTGCTACTCATACGCTGAGTAAGTATCGAACTAGGAAACTTGAAGTACCCAGGGGGACGCTCTACCGATTGAGCTAAACCACCCCGGTGTTCATACGTTTAAGAAACTACCGTAATACATATATATATATATATATATATATATATATATATATATATATATATATATATATATATAATGTGTGTGTTGTGGTGTGTGTGTGTGTGTTGACAATAAGTTGCGTATAGTTATAAGTAAATAATGCTTAATATGATTGATAGATCATGTATATCTTAGTTAGGGTGCCGAAGCATAAAGTCAACATAACTTGGTAACAGTCAGTTCCTCGACTATACGAAGCTTGGTTTGAAAATTGGTGATAAACATTATCACACTTGATTTCGTTATTCTATCTTTATGGCAAATTTCGTCACTTAATTTTGTATCGAGAAAAACAAATGAAGACCCTTTAACATAACTGAGAATATATTTAAGAGTCTCATTTCCACTGTTTTATTTCTTAACCACCTGCCGTCTCAGGAGTTAATCATCACGAATCTTGGAAAAGATAGAGAGAAAACGTTGCCTTTAAATTATTAATCAAACCCAATGAAAAAATAAAATAAAAATGCGTTCTATTAAACTGTGATTAATTTACCGTTAGAATACATTTAGAAATATCAGGCACGAATTCTTTTCTACACATACTGTGTTAACACCTTTATTAATCTTTTGCACGTCTACCTGAAGTCTTAAAAGCCTCGAAATATTTCAACTAAATTCTTCATTTTACTCACGATCTGTACCCAAAACCCGACCGTTAGTCTTTTTTTTATTGTGTAAGGTCATTTCCTTCAGGAAACGTACATAATTTTTGTTTTGTTATGAAAGTATCACTGTTTTGAAAAAAATATAATACCCAATTTCCCAAGTTATTGTGATAGTCAGCCCCGTACTAAAGAATACGATTTTTTCAGCATGGGAGAAATAGGCTAAATTCTTTGTGTTCGTTGAATCTTCGATTCTATTGTTATATGTGTTGTTATTTGAGTCAAAAACATTCCAAGTCAAATAAGAGCAGATCATGATTCAAGAAATTTGGTCATATTTTAGGTATCATATCTCGTTGAGTACTTCGATTTTTTTCTGTTGTATTGTTATATAATCATGTATTTATTATCCATGACGATACTGAATTTATTTATTCTCCCTTACTCCAGACTATATATATATATATATATAATATAAATATATATTATATATATATATATGGGGGGTGATATTGGTGGTGGTGGTGTGTGGTGGTGTTGTGTGTGGTGTGTGTGTGTGTGTGTGTGTGTGTGTGTGTGTTGAAATGGAAAATAAAGGAAAGAAAATGTTGAACGTATTTCACCCGATTTCATTTAAAATAATAGGGATTTACTCTGACGAAGGCCGTTATTTCTTTGTATACTAAAAAATTCTGTAGTTTTTTCTTTTATTGTTATTGTTATTTTATGTTGTGTTTAAAGGATAATGGATAGAATACATGTGTGTATGGATAAACTCCTGGCCGAAACACGTGTCAGTAAAATTAATTAAAAAATAAATCCTATTTTATCCATTCAATTTCTTTTCTTTCTTTCCTTTATTTTTTTATTTCAACCGTCGGATTCGCTTCCATTCAACTTACAGACACACACACACAAACACACACACACACGCATATATATATATATATATTATATATATATATATATATATATATATATATATATATAATATAATATATGTGTGTGTGTGTGTGTATATATATATATGCGGGGTATATGTGTGTATGAAATTATGAAAAAATGAATATTCAGATGATGTATTTATTTATGTATGAATGAATAGTCCTGCTTACGTTTGACCGTTTAGTTTTTTGGTATTTTTTTATATATTAAACATTATCAGGAAAGTATTTCGGAGAGATGTCATGAAGCACCATCATGAAATGCTATTTTCAAGAGAAAATAAAATGAAAAAAATGTAATGAATTTATTTGATCATCATTAACAGCATTCCCATTTTGTAAAATGTGTTGACGTGATGAGAGTATTCGAGAAAATATTTTAAAATGAATTGCGTTCATTACAAAACACCGGCAGCACTTCGTATAATGCGATAGGATCGGGTTTATTGCCTGGTGCTCGAGGCCGCCCAAAAGGAAGTACCGATGGGATCACGCAATTTTGCACTGTTTTATGTGGCTCACCACATAAAAAATGTCCTTGTGTCAATTTGAATAGTGGAAGGTCAGGAAAATTAATACAATTTCTTATCATATAACTTGTATGATTCCTGCAACTATAATACTATACTATACTATATAAGAATGACCCACCCTTGTCTGTGTCCCTGTAAAATCTATCGTAGACCGCGTAAAATATAAATTAAATCGTATGATTCCACTGGCTGTTCTTACAGGCACACCGGTCTTTTCGTTTTATGGAGCAGGTCCGGTCTATTGCTTGCTTGTGGTGCCCAGAAAAGTGAATGCCAAAGGGATCATGCAGTTTTTGCACTGTTTACTGTTGTTAGATTCAGTTTTATGTTAGCTCCTTGCGTTGTTGAGACGACCTGTTCTGCACTCTGCTCTTTCGATGTACTTGTCTAGATCCCAACGTTGTGAAATTATGTGCCGGCCGAATTTAAGCACGAGTCAGAAACACAGGCTCACAAGGATTAAAAACAAAACAACAACAGACAACACAAATGGGTGTAAACAAGACACTGATGGAAAAGCGAGTGTGTGTGATGCTTTCGCTGTCTATCCAGCTGGCTACTACTGCTTGCTATCCCTACTGGCGAACTTAACCCTTCAATCCCGGGTGCTAACTAACTTAGGGCTCGAGTTTAGTTGTATTTATGTCAAATTCCCCTACCCAAACCATCTTCTCCGGACCACACAAATGGCCAGAACTTAAATAAATCGCAGACTTCGAGTCGCCATTAACCCTTAAATTAAGTACTCAAATATTTTTCCAGACCATCCGTCTTCAATATGTTGATCATTAATTTTTTCAAAAGCGAATTTCTCCTAAAAAAATCCCTTTTGCTTTTAATACCTGGTGCCTAAGATATTTATCACCAAGTGGTCCCATTTCATGGTGGCATATAGGTCTCTTTAAACTACGACCTAATCTTTGTATTCGTAAAAGGTCACCACCACCCCTTTTACTTATGCCGGACCTTAACCTACTCTCTTTCTCATTTATTTATTATTTATTCTGACCATGTTCGTCTTCAACCATAGTATCACACGTTAAAAAAAGCCTTGTATTAATTGGACTGGTGGGAGGCCAGGAAAATACTATTTAAGAATGCAGATATGATATTTAGCACTTGATCAACATCTATGAAAAAGCATCTTTATAAAAATACTATTTATCTTCCTAAATATATTCTAAATAGATACCGAATGTGATCAATATATGGCAAGTGGACTATTGTGTAAATTCATGAGAGCTGAATAAATTGCTAATTGAGACAGATCAATGCATCATATTTGAGAATTGAGTATTGAAGCCACTTGAAACACACACCTACAAATAAACGTGCAGGATCGTACCCAAATGAAGGCTAAACCATACATTTGGCGCTGTTTCGTTTTAAGTTGTTAGAGAAAATCGCGCAATTAGCGAAACTGCTAGCCACTTAGTCTGATGATTAAAACTAAAATTCATATATCCATGATCGATCTCGATTCTTAATTTTTAACTCCGCTCTCTTGATGTCTTTTTTCCTTTTTTTTTCCTTTTGGTTTAATTATTTGTTGAAAATATTGATCTTCACTCTTCAGGCAATTTATAAGTGTGGTCACATCACGCGATTTTAGAACAGAATCAAAGTAATACGCCGTCAGTTGCTTTGAAGAAATGGTCAACTGCCTAAACACATTTATATGATAGATTATAGTTGCCAGTTCAAAGAGAGTGGAAAGTTAATTGGAAATCATTTTACACAACTGTTTCAAATTAAAATATGCATTGTTGGTTCATTGTTATCTAATAACTAATACGAATATGCATTCCAAATTCTACTTGAATTCGACTCATATAAAAACCTTTAGTATTATCTGCTTATTCGCCGACATTGGCCCGGGCATCTTCGATTGATTTGTACAAGTTCGGCCGATTATACCCTCCGATGCTTCTTTCAGGTGAGTTCGGTCGGATTCTCGGAACATTCGATCGGTGAACCTGTCGTTCGAACTCGGGAACTTTTGTCGTATTCGGGAGCCATCGAAAGAAGGTTCCCGAGTCCAGAGGGTTTCTCGAGTCCGACAAGATAATACCTGAAAAGCCGGAGGTATATCGGCCGAAACGTTTGTACAAATAACAATGAAGATGGGACAATAGTCCGAATTAAACGCAGATAATACTAAAGGTTTTTATATGAGTCGAATTACAAGTAGGAATTGGAAATCATATCGTTTAGTATTAGATAACAATGAAACCCAACAATGCATATTTTAATTTGAAACAGGTTGTGTAAATGACTTTCCAATTAACTTTCCACTCTCTTTGAACTGGCAACTATAATCTGATCATATAAATGTGGTTAGGCAGAGTTGACCAGATTCTTCCAAGCACACTGACGCCGTCATTACTCTTGATTCTGTTTCTAAAATCGCGTGATGTGACCACACTATTAAATTGCTCTGAGAGTGAAGATAATATTAACAAAATAATTAAACCAAAAGAAAAAAAAAAAAGAAAAGACATCAGACGGCGGAGTTAAAATAAGAATCGAGACGATCAAGGGATTATTGATTCTTTAGTTAATCATCAGACTAAGTGGCTAAGCAGTTTCGCTAATTGCTAGCGATTTCTCTAACAACTAAAACAGAAACAGCGCCAAAATGTATGTTAGCCTCATTTGGGTACTATCCTGCACGTTTATTTTGTCAAGTGTGTGTCAAGTTGGCTTCAATACTCAATTCTCAAATGATGCATGATCTGGTCTCAATTAGCAAGTTATTCAGCTCTGATGAATTACACAATAGTCACTGCCATATATTGTCACATTGGTAGTCTATTTAGAATATATTAGGAAGATAAATAGTATTTTTATAAGCATGCTTTTCATAGAATGTTATCAAGTGCTAAATATCATATCTGCATTCTTAAATAGTATTTTCCTGGCCTCCCACAGCCAAAATAATACAAGGTTTTAACGTGTGATACTATGGTTGAAGACGAAACAATGGTCAGAATAAATAAATAAAATAAATAAATGAGAAAGAGCAGTAGGTTAAGCGTCCGGCATAAAGTAAAAGGGGTGGTGGCTGACCTTTTTACGAATACAAAGATTAGGCGTAAAGTTTAAAGAGACCTATATGCCACCATGAAAAGGACCACTGGTGATAGATATCTTAGGCATCCCAGGTATTAAAAACAAAAAGGATTTTTTTAGGAGAAATTTCGCTTTGAAAAAATTAATGTATCAAACATATTGAAGAACGGATTGTCTGGAAAAAATATTTTGAGTACTTTAATTTTAAGGGTTTAATGGCGACTCGAATCCTGCATTATTTAAGTTCTGGCCATTTGTGTGCGTCCGGAGAAAGATGGTTTGGGTAGTCGGGAATGGACATAAATAACAACTAAAACTCCGACCCTAAGTTATTAGCACCCGCGGGATTGAAGGTTAAGTTCCCAGTAGATAGCAAGCAGTAGTAGCCAAGCGGATAGACACGCGAAAGCATCCACACACACTCTTCTATCCATCAGTGTCTTGTTTACACACATTTGTGGGTTGTTGTTGTTGTTGTTTTTAATCCTTGTGGCCTTGTGTTCTGACTCTCTTAAAATTCGGCCGGCACATAATTCACAACGTTGGGATCTAGACAAGTACATCGAAAGATCAGAGTGCAGAACAGGTCGTCTCACAAAACCGCAAGCAGCTACATAGGAAAACTGGAACTTAATGCAGTAAACAGTGCAAAACTGCATGATCCCTTTGGCATTCACTTTTCTGGGCACCACAAGCCAAAAAAGCAATAGACCGACCCTGCTCCCATAAAACGAAAAGACCGTATGTTGCTGCCTGTAAGGGAACAGCCAGTGAATCATACGATTTAATTATTTTAACCGGTCTACGATAAAGATTTTACACGGACACAGACAAAGGGTGTCATTCTTATATAGTATAGTATAGTTATTATAGTTGCAGGAATCATAACAATTTATTAATGATAAGGACAATTGTATTAATTTTCCTGACCTTCGCCACTATTCCAAATTGACACAAGGACATTTTTTATGTGTGAGCCACATAGAAACAAGTGCAAAATGCGTGATCCGCATCAGTACTGCCTTTTGGGGCCTCGAACCAGGCAATAAACCCGATCCTATCGGCATTATACGAAGTGCTGCCGGTGTTTTAAATGAACGCAATTCATATTTAAATATTTTCTCGAATACTCTCATCACGTCAACACATTTTTACAAAAGTGGGAATGCTGTTAATGATGATCAAATTAAATCATTACATTTTTTCATTTTAGTTTCTCTTGAAAAATAGCATTTATGATGTGCTTCATGACATCTCTCGAAAATACTTTCCTGATAATGTTTAAATATAAAAAATACCAAAAAACAAACGCGTCAAACGTTAAGCAGCGACTATTCATCATACATAATAAATACATCGATCTGAATATTCATTTTTCATAATTTCATACAACACATATAACCCGATATATATACATATACACACACACACACACACATATAATATATTATATATATATATACTATTTATATTATTATAATATATATATATATATATATATATTGCGTGTTGTGTGTGGTGTGTGTGTGGTCTGATAAGTTGAAAATGGCAAGCGAATCCGACGGTGAAATAAAAAAAAAGGAAAGAAGAAAAGAAAATTGATATGGAAAAATAGGATTTATTTTTAATAATTTGTACTGACACGTGGTTTCGGCCAGAGTTTATCCATACACCATGATTCTATCCATTATCCTTGTAAACACAACATAAAAATAACAATACAATAAAAGAAAAAAACTACAGAATTTTTTATATACAAAGAAATAACGGCCTTTCGTCAGAGTAAATCCTATATTTTAAATGAAATCGAGCCCGTAAATACTTCAACATTTTCTTCTATTTCCATTTTCAACACACACACACACCACACACACACACACACACACACACACACACACACCACCACCACACCACCACCAATATCACCCCAACTATATCATATAATATAATATATAATATATATATATATATATAATATAGTCGGATTTGTAAGGGAGAATAAAATAAAAGTCAGTATCGTTCATGGATAATAAATACATGATATATAACAATAACAACAGAAGAACAAATCGAAAGTACTCAACGAGATATGATACCTAAAATATGAACCAAATTTCTTGAATTCATGATCTGCTCTTATTGACTTGGAATGTTTTGACTAAATAACAACACATTATAACAATAGAATCGAAAGATTCAACGAACACAAAGAATTTAGCCTATTTCTACCATGCTGAAAAAAATCGTATTCTTTAGTACGGGGCTGACTATCACAATTAACTGGATAATTGGGTATTATATTTTTTCAAAACATGAACTTTCATAACAAAACAAAAAAATATTACGTTCCTGAGCGAAAATGACCTACACAATAAAAAAAAGAACTAACGGTCGCGTTTTGGGTACAATCGGTTGAGTAAAAGGAAGAATTTAGTGAAATATTTCGAGCTTTTTAAGACTTTCAGGTAAGACGTGCAAAAGATTAATTAAAGGTGTTAACACAGTATGTGGGTTAGAAAAGGAATTCGTGCCGATATTTCTAAATGTATTCTAACGTAAAATTAAATCACAGTTTAATAGAACGCATTTTTATTTTTATTTTTTCATTGGGTTTGATTAATAATTTAAAAGGCAACGTTTTCTCTATCTTTTCCAAGATTCGTGATGATAACTCCCTTGGACGGCAGGTGGTTAGAAATAAACAGTGGGAAATGAGACTCTTAAAATATCTCATTATGTTAAAGCGTCTTCATTGTTTTTCTCGATTTTACAAAATTAAGAAAATGAACAAATTTGCCATAAAGATAGAATAACCCAAATCAAGTGTTATAATGTTTATCACCAATTTCAAACCAAGCTGTCGTATAGTCGGAGGAACTTACGGTACCAAGTTATGTTGACTTTATGTCTTCGGCACCCTAACTAAGATTATAACATGAATCTACAATCATATTATACGATATTTACTAAAACTATTACCCACTGTATTGTCAACACACACACACACACACACACACACACATATATATAATATAAATATATAATATATAATATATATAATTATAATATTATATATGTATACGGTAGTTTCTTAAACGTATTTGAACAACCGGGGTGGTTAGCTCAATCGGTAGAGCGTCCCCCTGGTTACTTCAAGTTTCCTAGTTCGATACTTACTCAGCGTATGAGTAGCCAACGATCTGATCTTAAAGTTAAAGCTGAAGTTTGGTCTAGCCCTCCACCTCAGATGCTAAAAAACATTTCGTTTGTCTAGTGCTGTGAAAAACGATTATTCCTACTGTTGACTGCATCGATTTCAGCCACCCGACGAATTATATATATATATATATATATATATATATATATAATAAAATATAATAATAATATATATATTATAATAATAAATCCAAACAAACATAAAATATATTACAATAAATATATACTTAAACTCAAAGAAGTTTCAGATCACCGAATTACCTAAAAAATCTATCATACGTAGTTCTTTAACTATATAGTTATAACCACAAAATAATTTAGCCCACGTAAATGTCTTATTGATCAGAATCATCATCATCAATATCAGCCAAATAGACTAACACTGAGTTTAAAAAGAAAAATATTAAATTTTTCTTAAATAAAAAATTATAAAATAATGTAAGAATATCGATGTGTTTAATCCCTGTTTTAAAAATCCTTTAAATCTAAAGTAAATTTGTCTTAAAATAATATGTGTCAGTTTAAAATTGAACTGCCGAACTGAATGCAATACAATTGATACATCAGATAATAGTTTCGGAATTGCAAAGGAAACATCTTTCCCGCATGAAAAATAAAGTAAGCAATGAGCCCAATTGGCCTCTGAAAATCTCAATGATAATTAACATAAAAGCAAAACCGCGAATTCATACGCAGTTTCCCTAAATGCTTGTTGAACGATCTCATCTGTTATTAGAGTGCCATGTATAATACATAATCATAAAAACAATAAAATTGCTATCGTTAACGTTGACTCTCGTTTTCGTATAAACATGTGTTCAACGCCCACAGCGCTCATTCCACAACCACCGACCTGTTCACAAAGACGCCCAACAGTTGAGAGTTCTACGTTCTTGCAGATCTAAAGAAAACACTACGTGGCCAAAAAGCATCGTACGAACCAACAAGCCGTAAGACACATGTACTCAACACAGTGATAGAATCTACAATACTCTTCCTTCTAAAATAAATTACATATACACCAATATGTTTAAGTAAGAGAAATGGAATACTCCAGAAATAACAGTATGAAAAACACAATTCAGTAATTTAGATTATTATAGGCAACGGGTTTAAATTTCATGATTGAAACATATCAAATTACTAAAAAAATAACGAAACTGAATAAGACGTTATACAAAATTACACTTATTTTATATCATTTTATAGATTAAATTTATGATATTCCTCATAGGGTGTTTTTAAATTACAAAGTGCGAATAAAACAATAATATAAGAATTATAATAACACCCAAGTTATTATCATTGTTTTTGTTAAAATCAGCATGCAAGTATTATCACCGATACAAACGAAAATATGAGTTCTATGGGATGATTAAAACACATTACAGCGAATTTAAATGAATTAGAACGAGCTATTTAGTAGCAAACTACGTCAGCCTAAACTAAGGATAGAAAATAATAGAATTAATATAGGAATTAGATTAAGCAATGATTATTATTGTTAATCCGAATATAATGGAATTAAATTAGGGTATGTTATGCTTCAATTACATGCATATATAAACTCATAATTTCCATTATTAATATTCCATTATAACCAATTGCCATAGATTTCCATAACTAGAAAGAACATATAGCATTTTTATCAATAGCCACGAAGTAAAGCGAATAGCCTCGTCCAAGAGGTTTGAACAAGGCCTAAAAGATTCCATCTCCGACGGAATAACCGTATGTTAAGCGTGGATGCTTATAAATGCCTGTCTAACCTACACGTTAGCATTCACGTAGTAGAATCGATATTATGCAATAGATAGTCATCAATAATTGCCACACACTTGTATTTGTGAAATTATCAATAAATAATCTAATGCGTAACACCGATTTACTTCTGTGTAATGAAACTTTAGGTTTTTCTAAACCTCGACGCCAAAAACAATCTCCTTGGCTAGCTCAGGAACAAGATAGACGCCATCGCTCTCTGGTAGAACCGACTATAGCTACTCCGACGCTCTACTTTTTATTTTTGAAAAAATAAGTTAGGACGCTAACAACTACGTTGTTCAAACTCTTAAAAACTGTTGATAGAATTCTTATGCATCAATGCTTCGGTGTGTTTCTCGCGATATGAGTTTATTGGCATAATTCAAATGCCGACTACAGAGAATTATTTTTGGTTTTATTGCCGATAAAAAATTAAAATTTTACAGGACACAGATGAGGTGTTAAAGGGGACTTGACATCACAGGAATATTCTTCTTAGCCAAAAGCAGTCACAGAAAGTGTGTCTAGAGAAGTATGCTATTTTTTATAATTTTTATTATGATGATTAATTTTAATCATGACTAATTTATTTCCAAACTATCAAACGCCAATCAGATTCGATGAGAGTTCTAAATGATGTTGCAAAGTGATCGATGATTAAAACCGGGTTACCGTCACCGACAGATGATCGTGAATCTAAAAAAAGTTAACTTGTGCAGTTAAAAATCCGTGCCAAGGATTGAACCTGATATTCTTTAGGTATAGAAGACTTGTTAAAATGTTTTTGCACCAGTTATCACGTTTGAACTCAGACTTTAGTATTGTGTTTCAATTCGTGAGACACACACTCAGACACCAACAGACACAAGACACACAGACAGACAGACACACATCGCGGTTGCACACACAACACACACACACACAATATATATCTAATATTATATATATATAATATATATATATTATATATATATATATATATATAGATATATACAGTAAAAATTTTAGAAAGAATCCTAAGAAAAAATAGTGAAAAGGCCAGTGCTTTAAAGAAACAAATTACTCATTCCAATGTTTGTTTAATTGGTAAACAAATTACTGGAACCAATTACAAATTGTTACGCATTTATGGGAAAACATAAATCACATATTAGAACATAGAATATCCATTACAGGGTAATCATTTTTTCTGGAAGATAAAAAAGGTTCTAATCAAAAGCTTTCATGGTTTGTATGTAATATTTCATTCAAGGTAGTCGTTACTTACTAGTTTAACGATTTATATATTTTCTTTTAAACTAAACCCTACGGACTTTGTTATTATTTTCACAACAACTACATTCTTAATTAGATCTTACTATAATTTTCTATAATATTATGAACTATATTAGTAAAGAAAATTTTGAAATATTCATATGTATTCCGTACCTAGTGTCCGTATTATTCACATATATATATATATATATATATATTATATATATATATATATATATAGTATAGAGAGAGAGAAGACGAGAGAGAGAGAGAGAGAGGGGGAGGGTAGAAAATAAAACACCTTTACAACACACACACACACACACACACACACATAATATATATTATAATATATATATATATTAATATATAATATATATATATAATACACCTACACACACAATAAGTAAAAAGTAAAGTTGTCGGAGTGGCCAAAATCGGTATCAGCCGACAAGAAGGAGTCTATCACTTTTCACTACGCGTAGCTAAGGGTATGAGTAGAGCACCACCAACTACCCTCAGTTCCATACTTTACCCACAGGATCCCGTGTACTTCTCATTCGCGAATTGCGGAGACTTACCAAACCAGGAAATTGTTTCATCAGGCGGACGCTCGACCGAATCCACGTATATACCCATATATGGACAATAATATTCATCTATACAAAATAGAATATAAATACATGCATACATTAAGATTAGCAGTATAACATTTATTTCAGCCTCTTAGGTTTTCAGATCCGTTTTCAAAAGTTTTTAATCACATAAAAAAAGTCACTGAAATAAAATTATATTAACTTAGGGTTCCTGACTGTTTAATTTGGTGTTTTAAAAACATCTTTTTTCACATTATTTTGAGATATCAACAAAGCCCCACATACCAAATGCCAGGATCGCTACTTGTTCACTAATAATGTATCTTTATTTTACAAACGAAGGCCCTGACGAAGGTTTGTTCAACAAACGGAAATCCTGCATTCGTCGGCTTATTAATCCCATCACTCGTCAAGGGAAACTGGAGTTTTTTTTTTAATTTATTTAGAATTACACACACATACAACACAGACACATAAAAAGATAGATAGAAGGACATGCAGACAGAGCAAACATATAACACATACACGCACAACCACGCACACCACAATAACACACACAAACACACAACACCACCACCACACACACACACACATACACACACACACACATATAATATATATATATATATTATATATATATATTCACTGGCCGGTTAGCGTCAGCTAAACCACAAGTTCCTTAGTTCGATATCGCCAACTCAGCATATGAGTAGCACAGGAGCTGAGTAGGTGCGGTGCTCCACCTCAGAGGCAAACAAATGCTCCTTGGGCTAGCGCTAGTTAAAAGGGGATATACTCCTCGCTGATTTCTGATACCGACTTTAGGGCCATTTACCGACGACATATATAAATAATTATATAATAATACATAATATATATAAAGAAATTTGAAAAAACAAGTGGCTTCCGAAATAAGATGAATTATTTATCGTATGTTAAACATTTCGGTTTCTTTAAACATATCAGGATTCTCTTTGGGTGAAGAAAATGATGGATGTTCATAGATGACAGGAGATGAAAATCTTTATAAAGATTCTTTTTGTTGTGTTAACTGTATCTTGTTCAGCGTTATATTTTTGAAAGACAAGTCCGACCCAAAGCACGCGAAGATGTCATGAGGCGAGACGCAACTCGAAGAAAGCTGCATTTTAACAAAACCAGAAAAAGCATAATGGACTATTTTAAGAGAACAAAAAGGAATAAAGTGGGTAGATTGATAACAATTAATTAAATAAGCCTGGTATTTTTAGTTATTTATAAACTATTTTAGCCTAGAAATGTTGATATATTAAAAAATCCATGTCATTATTAATGAGGGCAAAAGCGGAAATTAAATATCATAACTGATTATCAAACCTACCACAAGATTTGAAATAATAAATTACTACTAATGATTGAAACAATTTTTTTTTGGAAATACATTTCAGTTATCATATTTATACGAAAATCCTGAAAACTAAACAGACCTAAACACCACATTTATCATTCATTTCCAGCCGTCTACACAATACATCTAAAATTTGCAGAATTCTTACGAATAATTCCTAGAATGGATATACTAAAAAACATAAGGAAAATAACCTTTTGCTTTTTAGAAACCTTGCAGTTGGTTATCATAACTTTCATTATTTATTCATTGGTTCACTTGTGCATAGGATGAAGTGACGAAGAATTAACAATTGAAGAATGCTGCAAAGTATTTCCTTAGATGCGTATTAAACATGTTTTTAAGAAATTTTTGGGGAAAATACAAAATGCTTTAATTTGAATTCAATTGTCAGGCGACGGTTTAAATATGAATAATGTATTTAAAAAGAAAATAATTTATGCAATTTAAAATATATTCAATATGCCTTCTGAATCTGATTTACTTTTGCCTTTCCAAACCGTTTATCGATCCAAAACTTTTTCTGATTTTATTTGAAGTAATAAATTTTAACATGTCTTTAAGAAAACTTAATTAACCAAGACACCTGAATATAATCTGTCACTCATGTAAGACTTTAGAAATTGAGAGCTTTAGTTGTTTGCTTTTACATCCTTTTGTCGATAGGAAAAAGAACCTGAATTACTACGCCTCATCGCAGTTATAGAACATTTACCAATATATAAAATTGAATTTTCAAAAACTTTGTGTATATTTTGCCCTCTCGATTGAGCATCCACCTGAGAACGACGAGGTTCCAGTTTCGATCGGCTCTCGCAACTCAACGAATGAGTAGCACAGTTTGATATGCGCAGTAAAGTAACGAGGTTATGTTGGACTAGTTGCTCCACCTTCAGTGGCAAATATATATAATATATATATATATATATAATATATATATATATATATATATATAATATGAAGATAAATATAATGAGTCAGACGGAATATACAAAACTTTCGCTTAATGCCACTTCAGGCTAAGATTGCACTTCTCTCTCTCTCTCTCTCCTCTCTCTCTCTATATATATATATATATATATATATTATATATATATATATTATATATATTATATACCATTAATATAAAGTCTGAGTGAGAGATAGATAGAATAGAGAGAAGAGAGAGAGAGCTGAGAGAGAGGAGAGAGGGGGTAAAGTCAGTCAGCATCAGCTACAACAAATTTTTCTAGCACCAGTATGTCTTTCTCTCTCATACTATAGTATTCTACATGTATTGAGAGAGTAGAAAGTGAATAAGCTATTAGTTATGACAGAGATTGGTTGCGTTTTTGACTTAATTAAATTACGACTAATTAGAACAAATGAAACTGGAATCTTTTCAAACATTGATTAAGATTTAGATTAGTGAATATTTTGGATGATTTATATATAAATACTTGTACCTAGAAAAAAAGCATTAGGTAGGCAAAGGTTGATTGCTCAGCTTTAGCTATTAATAAAAGCAAGATATATATAAAAGTGTGTGCGTTAGCTGTATGTGCGTCTGTCTGTGCCTAAAATAATTTAATTATAAATTTTTCCCCCCAAACCTATTTCATTATTGAATTCTTGATAAAAAACAAAAACACGTTTTGATTATTGTAACCTGAAATCCTATTAGCACCAAGCAGTTTTCATCGATTCACTTACTTAGCTAGGTTAATATTGATTATCTTGAAAACAATAAGATGCTAGACCACCGGGTGCCTTCTTTTCAGGAAGAAGATAATATGAAGCTTAGATCGTTGCAGTAGCACATAATGAAGTACATTACTAATCTAAGAGGTATCCTATTTTCTTAGGTCTACAACAAGTGTTGGATCTAAAGTTAGCACTGTCTCTTGATATTTTCGATATTCACTTTTCCTCTTTATTCTCTTGGGATAGTGACAGTAGGCATGCTACGTAGCGACTTGGTTAATGGACCACCAGACTGCATATTGTCCGAGCACTGAGTGTTCGTTTATTAACAATGGCCTCCTCTAAATGTTTAATAAACAGCCTGAACCAAAACCAGAAAGATTCCCCCACACAACAAATGGATTCTTTTAAGAAAACATTAGAATTATAGCTGTTATTTAACAGAAGTAATTCCAAACCGTAGAGAAAGAACATCAGTTACTTCCTTTGTATCCATAGTTTGACTATCCGAAGTTTACTGCTTAATGTACTTATTTATCATATTTATATTCCTATCGATTTTATGAAAATAAATCAACAGACTTAGAATTTTTACATTACCTATTTACTTGCCCATCACGAGATGAAATAAAATATACATTCTAATATCTGCTCCTCCGTCGATATAAATATACTCATTAAAATCTCTAGCAATATTTTCCCTCGATCGACTGGTGTCAATGCTGTATACTTATTTAGGCATTTCTATTATTCTCCAAATGTATGGCCCCCAGCAATCTTCCGAAAACCCATTAGTTTTCAATTAATAATAAAAAAGGGAATTCTGATTTTTTCTTTGCTTGTTAGCTAAAAATGCCTAACCACTTGTAAATCTTCGTGAATTTATAAGGAATTAAAGATTAAATTGAATTAAAGAAACTTAGAAAATCGATTAACATGAAGGGCCAATTGAAGATAATAGTATTTGCATGATTATTTGATCTTTTTAAGTATACTTCACTTAAGAAAATCTATTGGATGCTTATATCAGTCGCATTGACCAGTATTATATATGTTAAACTTTTTATTTTTTAGATCAGAATATACTTTTAGTTGTGAAAATTGTTGTAAATAAATATTTACTAAACTCATCTAAAACAGTGAAGAGGCAGTGTTGCCATTAGTCACAGGTTGCAATGATTTAAGCAATATCTAACTGCCTGTTTATCCAAAAATCCTGTACTTATATGACATCGTTCAACCTGATAGGATATCATAAAAACTAGATAGCACCTTACGACATTTTCTAGAAAATTTGAAACGAGAATTCGGTTGAATGATGTCCAGTACTGATTGATAGTACAATTATATGTATTTTACCAAACATATACCCGTGCTGCCAGTACAACATGAAATTGATATAATATATATATATATATATAGTATATATATATAGGGTCATCCACAGACACGTGTTTCGATTTATCAAGTCTCTTCAGCTTAGAACATTTTGAACTACCTACAGCCGGAATGAAATCCGATCGTTGGGTGTCAGTCCGCACCTTAACCATTATGCTGTCTCACTTAAGAATTGGAAAGGGATTTTAAAACTGTGTGTTAATAACGCCACATCGCTTTGTCTGTAAAGGCCGTCACAAGAGGGTCCATTCCTTAGAAGAGCGTTATATATATATATATATATATATATATTATATATATATGTGAGTTGATTGTGTGGTGTGCGTGTTGTGGTGTGTGTGGGTGGGTAAGTCAAAGAAAGAGTAATAAACAATAATGACTCAAACAAGTAGAAAGTAGGAGAGAAATATTTCGTTCCTCTTTTACGCAAAAGAACATTCATCAGTGTTAACTTTATTCAGAAACAACACTTCGTTTAATAAAGTCTACATCTGATGATGTTCCTTCACGTATAAGGGCAGGTTGCGCTACATTCCTACAAAACTTAATTTCTCTCTCACCTGTCATACTTGTTCTGAGTCATTAGTTATGTATGCCACTTTCCTCTTTACCTTACCTCATACTGTCGGAATTTTTACGTCCAGAGCGATCTTAGTCAGATTTCTTGCACGATATTTAGTACTTATATTAAGTATCTATTCTATTAGTTATATATATATACGTATTTTTAACATATATACTATAATACACGTATATATATATTTATTACTTATGCGCTAGTATATCAATATAAAACATTCGACGCATCCGTGCTATTATGTTTTATCTGATAATCAGCTAAATGGCATTTCATTAAAAACTTTACTATAAAAATTTAATATTAAGTTATCTTTTTTTGACAAATATCCTATGCAGAAGAACAATACTGAAATAAACCCAATTTGACGGGCATAATAACATCTCTCAGTTCCGTCTCTGCACTTTGTTATGATTTATAAGCTTCAGCAGATTTTTCAGGACGTATGTTATATCCAGCTATGTTCCACTTCATCAGGAGCACCTCTAGCAGAATTGTCAGTGGGTTACGTTCTTGTCAGGGACGAATAAGAAATCAATGAACGCAGGCAGGCTCATCCGCGAAATACATATACATATTTATTCTCATCACGCTGTAGCGGTGCTCTATTCCGGAACAGTAGCTGGACATCCACCTTCATATAAAGCATAATTACTTGTTAATTATTTAAAGGATCCCAGTCTGAAACAATTATAAATAATTTCTACTCATAAACATTCATCCGAATTAAATTAGACCTAGTGGCTTTTAGATTTCTATCGTGATTCTTGTAATGATAACACCCACATTTGCAGCATCCGATTAAAGAAAAAAACGTGTATCTGTATTCTCTAATATGTTCATCCTAGTTTCGAATTAGTCTGCCCTTGCTTCAAATAAGGAATCATAGTCTGAACGCTATCGTGGTATTGTTCATGGTCAATCCGGTAATTCTGCCTGAGTTTTGTAACTGGCCTAATCTTTCCTAGTAACTCAGACTATTTTAGCTAAGTTTTAAATGACTGTCTGAATCACATTATAACCAAGAACGTTTTGTCCTACCGAACTTAATATATTTGCGAAATAATCCTTTCTTAATGTGACACAATTAGAGAGCGTTAAACTATCAATCTTTTCAAGCCTATTCTAATTCATATCTACTATAGCCCCAGTTTCTATTATCCCTGAACTAATTTCAGACGTTGTCTTATGATAAAATGCAGAGACGTCTGTGTTGTCTGCTGGTGTTATTCTTGTGACCAGATATTGTAGACTAACTAAGACAAAACGTCACCTGATACACTTAAAAACAAAATATTCGTAATATATTTGTATCTATATCCTTGATTATCCTAGTAACGTGACCAATCTTCAGAACTCTGTTGGATATCATTATTATTATTTTCATCAACTCAGCAGAGCGTTTCCATAGGACATTCATCGACCTTCTGGTTTGAAATACTTTTTTACAATTTAAATATGAATCACTCGTTTTATTTTATTTCTTATTATGTTCACTTTCACTTACAAAAAAACAGTTACATTTCATACCTAAAACTGTCTATATATGTTGCTATAACCACATCGTCCTTTATAAATCATTGTTCTTTGGCATCATTCAATTTCGCTACTCTGTCTGCAGATCTAATAAAGTTAACTTCATCGTATAAGCACACATCAAAATTTTCGAACAGTTTCTTCTTTACTCTTCAATAAACAAAATTGCAAAGAATGAGATTAAATCCAAGTTAATATCTAATGAAAATAGTTCTTAAAATTGTCAATAATAGTCTTTACACGTAGCATATCATGATTTATGTGTTTAAAAGCATTTTATACTCGATTACTAGGTTAACTTTGTTATCATACACCAGAGGATAATCCCCGGTTCTACCGCCCACTTAGCAGCTATCCGTGTCCATAATTCAAATGTCGTAATAGCAAGTCTCACGATAAATTATGTTGATTCGGCTTGAAACAATTTTCTATGTTCGGCTAGTGACATTGTATTTTTAACAGAGAAGATATCCCTTATCATTTCTATGTAAATTCTATTTATATTAACCGGACTGTATTCAACTTATTAGCATACTAACGAAAGCAATGTTACTATTTTCTCGATTGATTACCGTTAATAAGCAGAAAACCGATCGTTGCCTGTTTAGGAAGCATACAGTCAGGGATTTCCACACACCGTCTATTTACACAAAAGGTACCCAAGACTCACATAACAGAAATTACATTAGGAAACATTACACGAATAGGACAACGAATTTAAAAGCACAAGCTGCCCGAGCAATATATGACTTATTCTACATTTATATTTCTTACTTTAACACACTATTTTGTTCTATTTTCATCATGAAGAAAACAGTGATAATTAATGTTGAATCCTTTAGTGTGCATTTGTGCTGTAGCAGAGTGTGTCGGTGACCATCTCTTAACTCATATACGCAGCGTAGTATACTGCCTCAGTAAGTAATATTACTATAGACTTTATATAGCAGTAATTATAAGTAATTATATATACGCTGCGTAGTTATATATATACTCTTATAGTAGATGAGATAGAAATGGAGTAGAGAGAGATGAGAAGCCAATGTACTCTGATGAGAGATTTAAGTCAAAGCCTCCCACACAGTGTTATTTTTGAGCATGACATGAACTTTCTCGCGGTGATCTTTTGTTGCCGTATTCTGACTACATTCATGTAACAGGGTATGAATTAGAGTATTACTATTCCGACCGTCACGCAAGGGTTGCACCAAAGCTAAGGACAAGCCACATATAGCACTTATCTTATTGAATAACCATTACCTACAGATGAGAATAGCTTGCAAATACCATACGTGTCTTTGCCTAATGGTGTTATGGTAGTCTCCTATACTGAATATGAAAACCAGCCTGCTTCGTCATCAGGAATTGATCAACAGTATCATCATGCATTACTCCCGGTGTTTCATTACTCTTTTACATATGACATTACCGCCGGCTGAAGCGGACTCGATTCCCGGGTGTGAATTTCTTCCCAGTTTCATTTATTCCAAGTAATCCTACTTTTGTCTATTTCTCATATCATACATGAGCGAGAGTATTAGTTTAATAACCATCAGAGTAGTTAACCACATGAACAGCATCTCCACGATTTTATTTCTCAATAACGTCACAATTTTTACAAAAATCCTTAAACATTTATCGATGTTACATTTCTGTGGGTGTCAAATTCCAGTTAACTCTGTTAGATTTGTCCTGCTTGGGCTAATTATCTTGCAGATATCGGATGCGTATATTTTGCACACGTTTTTTTCTTTAACTTCTATATTGTTTTTTCTCATAATTTTATTAATATTTACACAACTTTTGTTAAAAAATAAATTTTCTATGAATTGAATCATCTAGAATTCTCGCACTTAAATTCCTAATCTTAGTGAGACTTTTAATCTTTCAGTACTTTTTCTTAACAGAATTTCTGGTTTATGCGAGTTGGAATACTTTTTATTTTTTATTTGAGTTGAGTGTGATCTAATCATTAGTTTTCTTAAATTTTGGTTATCTTGGAAAAGACGAGACACTTTCTCGTTCTTCTGAGACCGAAAACCTGCAAGATTAATTATTAATAAGATATAGGTTAATGATTTATATAGCAACTTATTAGACACTTTGCTTTCGTCGTCACTCCTCGCCTTAATTTTTCAACACTTGTCTTTAGATAGTTATGCAACCCAGCATATTATGTCACACTTCAATCATCACCTCCGATGTCCTATCTTCGCACCAGTCGTCTCTCTTCGTCCCATCTCCTCCTCTATTTTCTCCGCTGTTGCTATCAATATTTCACTGCACTCATATACTGCTAGACGCTGACTATTATAGCCCTACATACAGCGTATCTATAATCAGTCTGATCGTATCTCACATATACGTACATGTCGAGTATCAGTCTAATATACATTTTACTTATATGATAGTAATCATCCGCAGCCCGTGTTGTTATAAATAAAAAAACCTGTTCTCAAACAGGACATCCAGGAAACGATCGGATTGACCGCCCATGAAAGTCCTCTATGGCAACGCTGGCAGAGATAATAGGCGACGTCTACTTGGAAATACGGCACAAACTTTAGGCGAGTAATCGTTGCCAGTTCATGCCTAACCTCAGCTCCGGTACGAGGGCAAATCCAACAACTTAAGCAAACCCAGAATAATGATGAAAATACCCCCAGGTGATTTCCGGCTACTCACGAAGCGAGCGCGGAGAGCGATATGATTCATATAACCCATGGTACTCAGATATGACTTTCCTCGGTACGTACTTAGCCTCTGCTCTGAAAAAAACGCGGACGACGCCTAGCGATTGCACATGACCGGTGCGACAACCGGTCTGTCAAGACCCAAAGAATAGGGCCTAAAGATCCCATTCGATATGCGGTTGTCACAGTCGGATCAGTCATCCAACATTTTGCATAGCCAGCGCAAGTGAGAGTGCGGCGCTATCTGAATTATCCGATTAACTCATTTAGTGTCTCTTAAAACATACCCATCACAATGAATCAGCCTCGACACGAGGCAACTATGAACAAACCCAAATGAATAGAACCCAAGGGATCCCCGAGGAAAGGGGACAGAAAAAAATCAATTCCACCAGGATCTTCAACCAGTCAACAACTATCAGTTGGGTTAGATAGTACCGTGCGGCAATAATACGTTAAAAATTGCCAGAATAGGGCTAGAAGACTCCATTCAGACAAAGGATATCCTCGCCATATTGAGATGGCATACGAAACGAAGCAACTGAAGCGCCATAGCAATCAACCTACCACAAGCAAACTGTCAGTATTGGTGACCAGAATCCCTCGATAAGCACGGTGTGAGGAGAGATCTGCCCTGGAGTCATCACCCACAAGTGTTTGCGGCAGCCTCCAAGCGGCCAAGATATCCAACCAAAAATAGCAGTACAGCCCTGCGGTACAACACTCGCGAATCTAATCCTGTGGGCCAACCAGCCAGCAAGAATGGCTATACTTCGATGAGGGACGTGGAGAACATCCTTAAAATAACATTCAAAAGGAGAGGTGCGAACAAAACACCAGAGCTATGTTGCACCCTAATAACGAGCATAGGAGCAGAGAGGTTTGGAGTTATTTGGAAAAGGGTAAGAAAACGACCAGCCAGACCAAACCGTCTCGCGCAGTTAGAATTAGCCAGGCTCAGATTGGATTAAAATCACTGAAAAAACAATTTCAAGTCAGCGTTAGAGGGTAGAGGTAGAAAAAGAAACTGGTTTGACTGCAGCTTTCGAAACATCACAATAAGAAGCTAATAACATGTTGGCGGAGCCGAGCAACATCGTAAGAAGGGTAGGAGAAAGGACCCAAAAGAGTAGGCTTTCATGTCCAATCCTCTTTGGCTTCAGTAAAAAGGCTATTGACCGAAGGAAGAGCGGCGTATTATCGTGTTCAGAAGATGTCAGCGAATAACCACTTACAAGAGCGCACCCTCAGCGACAAAACATGGGAGCAAGGACCTTGAACCCCTGCTGAAAACTAATGTCCCCCGAACCATCAAAAGTATTCGAATATCCAGGGAGCCAACCTTCAAGAAGGTTGAGAACCAGTGGTTCAAACTGCAAGACTTGTTCAGCACCTGATTCAAATGGAGTTCCATACATAGTGTTAGCAAACATCCAAGGCTTCTTTTACGTCTCTGCGAAGCTTCTTAAAGTGAATCTGGCGAAGAAGGCAAATTCCCCTCCCAATGGAGAACTGGCTGAGGGGATGATGCGGTTAACAAAAGAGGAGAAACTTGTGCCATATTGAGCAGTTTTCAAATAATCTTCGCTGCTATGTGTGTAAGGAGACTTCTCAAAAATCATGCGCTCAGCGACTGACGGAGTGTCAGTCGCTGAGCCATAATTGAAGAAGACTACTATGGACCACCTCTGTGCAAATAGGTGGGAGTACTCCAGGAATGTTCAGGAGGCCTGGAACATATGGGGTGCGTACACAATTAATTAAAGAAGCAAAGAACGAATAAAGGAGAACCAAGGCAGTACTTGGCTCGACCTAACAAAGGCATTATTTGGCTCTATTCCCACAACTTGTCGAGACCGCTCTAATTATAGCACCATGATCCCAAGCATTAAGAACATCATTATGAAATTATTACAACATTTTTTAAAACTGAGAGTTTCAGGATCAACAACTTCCAACTGGCAACAACTTGGAAAGGGGATAATTACTAGGCTGTACCATCCATGTCACCTTCCTCTAGCCAATCAATATGATGGTTTAAATCAACTGGAAAAGAGTGCAGGGTCCGGTTTCAAGTTTGGGAACTCGGCAGGCCCCATAAGAGCTTTTACTGATGACCTCACTGTAACAGCACCATCTGTCCATGGCTGCAGATGCTTCTCCGTGGACTACAACGGCTAATCTCATGGGCGAGGAGGGAATTTTAAACCGACCAAGTCGAGGTCCCTAGTCCTGAAAAGGGAAAAGTGTTGTCGATAAGCATCGATTCACCATAGAATGTAACAATCCCAACCCTCAGAGAAAAACCAGTCAAAAAGCTTGGGAAAGATCTTAATAGCTCCCTGAAGGACACCTCATCTGTCCAACAAATGAAAGACGATCTTAGGGATTGGCTTAATGCAATTGAAGAATCAGGACTTCCAAGTAAGTATAAAGCTTGGATGTATCAACGCGGGGTCCTTCCACGGCTTTTATGACCCCTCCTAGTCTATGATGTGCCAATTACCACGGTGGAGTTTCTGGAAAGAACCATCAGTCATTTTCTGAGGAGGTGGTAGGGGCTACCCCGGTCTTTAAGTAACATAGCCCTATACAGCAATTCAATAACACTGCAACTCCCACTCAGCAGTGTTACGGGAGAGTTTAAAGTCACACGCGCAAGGGAGGTGATGATATACCGCGATTCGACGGACATTAGGATTTCATCAGCTAATATTAAAGTAAATACTGGGAGGAAATGGAGTGCACATAGGGCAGTTGAGAGAGCAGAGGCACAGCTGCAACACAGAGTCATTGTTGGAAACGTATCAGTGGGAAGGGTTGGGCTGAGCAGCTACCACATACAGCTGTACAACAAGGCCTCAAAGAAAGAGAAAAGGAAAATGGTGCAGGACGAGATACGAAAGGAGGAGGAAGAAATTAGCCTGGCCAAAATGATTGCGATGAGTCATCAAGGCGCCTGGACTCGCTGGGAGAACGTTGACCAACAGAAAATATCATGGCCAGAACTCTGGAGATCAGATTCTACTAGGATTCGGTTTCTGGTTCAATCAGCATATAATGTTCTGCCTAGTCCAGTTAATATATACCTGTGGAATTTAGCAGATTCTCCAGTTTGTCAACTGTGCCATGGAAATGGCACACTGGAGCATATTCTTAGCAGCTGTCCCAGGGTGTTGGGAGAAGGGCAATACCACTGGTGGCACGACCAAGTACTCAAGGCTGTGGCAAAATCAGTCAGTGTGGCACTCCTAAAAAGCAAGACTCAGCGAACCCCACAAGAAGAGATCAGATTTATAAAAAGCTGGGGAGAGGATTCATCAAAACCACACAGAGCGGGGGGGGGCTGCTTGCAACTGCAAGGGACTGACCTCCCAGTCGATCTAGGGAGGCAGTGAAATTCCTGGAAAAGATCCTCACCACTTCTCTCCGGCCAGACATGGTTTTGACATCGGAGGCAACTAAGCAGGTAGTGATATTAAAACTTACAGTCCCGTGGGAAGATAGAATAAACGAGGCAAATTGTAGGAAGACGGCCAAATACCAAGAGCTTGTGGCTGAATGCAGATCAAATGGCAGGAAGCCTGAAATGAACCTTTCGAGGTTGGATGCTGTGGCTTTACGGGCAGGTCACTTTTGAAGATGTTTAAGACCCTTGGCATTAGGGACCAGCAAAGTAGGAGAGCCATAACAGGAATAACAGGAGTTGCAGAGAGAGCATCGAGATGGCTCTGGATCCGCAGGAGCGGTGTTTGGATGTGCCACTAGGTCGCAAACCGCGAATTGATCAGTCCGGTTGGGGTCTCCTGGGTGAGGGTGTATGGTGATTAAATGACCCGAAACACCTGTTGACCTCAGGTTCATCACTGATGACTGCGGCCTAGTAATCACCCAACGGTGTGTTTATAAATTTTATATATATATATATATATATATATATATATATATATATGGGGGGATATGTGTGTGTGTGTTTGTATGTATGTATGAGTGTATGCGTGCGTGTGTCTGTGTCAGTGTCTGTGTCTGTGTATGTGGGTGTCTGTATGTGTGTGTTTGTGTGTTTCTTGTGTTTATTTGTGTTTGTATGTGGGTGTATGTGCGTGTCTGTGTGTCTCCGTGTGTGTGTATATTATTAGGCAGCACTGATATTTCATCTTACATTTATACTCTGGCAAGACTCCTTAGAAAAAAGATGAAAAACAACTTAAAAGAAACAAATACCTTTGATAAAGATTTAATTACAAATGATTTCATATCATCACTTCTTCGTTTTATTGCCCGTTTTATGTGCCTTTTTTGATTCACTATGTATCTGATTATTTCCATCTAAATAGTCATAGATGCCTGAGGATTAACAACATCACGAAAATTTCAAAAACTTCGGTCTTTGTCGGAGGCAGATGAGACTTATATAAAGTTGAAACAGCTGTATGGTGTTCCACACGTCGCATACGTTATTCACCGAGTTTGCTTGTCATGATTATTTCAATAATTATCAAATTTATACGATATACGCATTGTAATTGCCTTCGAAATATAAAAAATAATATGCTTTACTTACAATGTTCAAAGCAAATTATCAAATACTATTATTCTTAAGCCTGAGCAAAGCCTAAATTTGCGATTCTCTCAACGATCACTGTACTAATATAGTAGTGGCGTGTTTATCATTGACAGTCAATTTGGCATATTTCGTGTGCGGCGTGCTCTAGAACCCTGAGGTAGAGTTTCTGACTGAGTGCTGGGTTCTCGGGTTCGGTCTCTGTCGGAGGGAATCGTAGGTATACACTACTGATGACACTTAATAAAATTGAAATAGCTGTACGGTGTTCACACGTCGCTCACGTTATTCGCCGAGCTTGCTTGTCATGGTTATTTTCAATAATTATCGAATTTTATACGATATACTCATTGTAATTGCTTCAAAAATATAAATAATAATAATAAAATAATAAATACACATATATATATAATAATATATATATATATATATATATATATATATATATAATATATATATATATATCAACCCCTGTGCATGAGCAGAATACGACACGAGGTCAATTTCTCATGTGGACTTTAACAGGCTTGAGTTCATAGTTTCCGTTTCCTAGACTGGTTACCTCAGTAAGGTTAAAGAGCCCAGTTTCCCTACTAATTATCTATAGCTTAGTTAAATAGTTTTTCATATTTCCCATGTGTATTAACGCCATGTAAAATGTAAACACTCGACCCGACGTTTCCATTCTGATGACGTATCGATTACGCCGGGCAGCTTCTGATATATATATATATATATATATATATATAATATATATATATATATATAATATATATTATATATACAAAATATATATGTGTGTGTGTGTGTGTGTGTGTGTATCAGTGTCTGTGTCTGTGTCTGTGTGCCTGTATGTATGTGTCTGTTGTGTGTTGTGTAATTGAGGCAGATATAAAAAGCGAGAGAATCCGAGTAATAATGCGAGTGAGTATGGAGTCGGCAGCGTAAAACAACCCTATTCACCTCAGCTACACTCTGTTTCATGAGTCTTCCGTCCATCTTTGAATATTTTATGTCACCCCACGCATATTTACAACGCACACACATCTTCCAATATCGACAGTCATATTATAACAGTTTTCTCTATTTTAGGTATATTTGTTTGAAAATTATCATGAGGGATCTACTATGATAACAACAGACATAAAAAAGGTTATTACCAGCTATTCCGGTACAGAGATCGTATCTTTCTCTCAAGAGGTAAGATTACCATCGTCACTTGCACTCAAGGAATCATGAGCCAAAAAAGAAAGGCTTATCCGTAAAAATTTATTCACTGAGAAAATATGCGAGAAAATTACTTTGCTACATGATTCAATATTGATGGGCTCAAATATTAGATGTCAAGTTAATGTAAATTAATTATTCCCTTGTCAGCAAACATGAGATAGCCTACTGCATCTTTTTATTTATTTTTTGGGGGATCTAATTTAATAACAGGTATTTCCTTGATGGTGTGCCTACTGTAGTTTAATTGTTCTAATATGTCGTTGTCAAGAAATAGATCAGGCGAATGAGTAGCAATTCTCAATTGTTATTTCCAAATAAAATATTTACACAGGGTTTCCCGGATAAGGACACCAATGATATAGTACAGGTATGCAAGTGTACAAATATCACGCTAACAAAGGACATCATTTTATTGGATGAGACAAGTTATCTGGTCTTAAACATATGGGATAAACAGCAAGTACCTAAGGAATGGAGATATTTTCTTGACTATATCTCAGTATAGTCTGGGGACACGAACAGCATGATAACTGGGAAACTAATTAAATTACAGACTAATATCCTCAACAATGTGTTCAAAATATGAACTGAATATAAACGGAAACAAATTGATAAGATAAAGAAACTATATCAGATGTTAAGAATTTGATACAGTAGAAATAAAAACCGACAGCGTTATATTAAACCTATATCACCAATGATGCAGTGAATATATATATTATATATTATATATATATATATATATATATATATATTATTATTAATATATAGATATATATATGTATATATATATATATATATATATACTATTATATATATATATTTCATACACGTAAAAATATTCACAAAAAGAACAAATTGAAAAGACAAAATTTGAGTAGTATTCCCCTAAAAAAAAAAATTCAATGGTAATTATGTGGTTATCTTTAAAGCACTTCAAAAACTCAAAATTGTCTTATCTAAACTGAGATAAGAAGATGTCATCGGTTACATTATCTAAATGATTCAGTTAATTTTCCTGTACCTGGTTTTATATTCACTACGTTTCGACCGATTTACCTCCGGTATTCTTATTTTTTGTTTCCTATCTGTTTCGTAGATAAACTGGTTTATTTTACTGGTACTGTTTTAAATATCTTCTATGAGTTAATTCGGCTTTTTAATTATATTTACTCTTGTAGAGTCACTTTGCTTTCCAATGACATAGTTGGAATATACCTGGAAGTCATTAGTACAATCCTGGAGTACAGACTTAATGGAAATTGAAGCGACATTACGAGCGCTAAATAATTAAAGAGGTGAACTCATATGTGATATGCAAGGCATGTGAAATGAAAACTATCCTAATCGTGGGAAATAACTGAAGGTTCAGAATTGACTGCCGATCATAAAAGAAACCTGAGGAAGACAAGAGGAAAATCATCCGAATCCAATGTCTGTTATACTACTAAGATGTGGAAAATATCATGACTCGTTTAAATAATGTAAATAATGTATATTGAGTTATTTTCTTCCATAATATAAGAAAAAAGACTTTTTGAATAAACGAAATATTATTGAATCTAAAAGTATTGATTAGATAACACACATGATTCACGCATTTATTCTAAAAAAATGAAAGAATTCGAAAGTATTTTAAGGAATCATATTCCATGATTACTTCCTTGATATCACCGAACCAATTCCTAAAGGTTCAAGAATTCTATCAGCTATCGAGTGCTTAGAAAATGCTAACTGTATTCAATAAAAATGAGTAAAAGTGCTAGAAATGAATTTCCTGAGTATATCCCTAACTTAATTTGATCTATGAGGCCCTCTGTGACTATATGAGGAGTGTGAGAACCCTCTATATTCCCGATCCGATCTGATATGATGTAGGTAGTATGTTACGGTCCTACTATAGGGACACATACATATGTATCAGAGTTATTTCGTATTCAATAGAATTGTGGAGAACAGTCCTTTAAACATATACACAAAAAATGTAAATTTAAACACACAATGAAAGAGATTTCCTAATCCTTCACGTGAAATAACCCCAAACATATTGGCATTGCCGTTAAAATCAATCAATCGATATAGCAATATGTTGGTCCTCAGTAAACCCAGCAATATCGCTGGATATGAAGATACAACAGTATAATTATAGCTGTTATTTGTGTTCTGTTTTATTTGTTATTCTTCTTTTCCTGAAAGATGATGAAGAATATCTTGTGGACATGATTGTTTGCCACAATAGAGCTAAACAAAAACTGAATGTGTTAAATGTATTTCAAAATTAATTAATGGAATGTTCATACATCTTGGAGTTCATGGGCATTTTTATCTGTAATTGTCTTATATGTAATTTTCTTTTTCTCTATCTGACAGCTTTAGAAATTGTCTGTTTGATCTCCGGGCATATTAAGCAGATCTCAGTCCATTCGATGCGAGTGAGCGCCGTACCCAGCAAAAAACCAATCAAGAAATCAAACATTCAACAGTCAATCACGTATACACTCAATAAAAAACAAAAAAACGAATAATTGAATCTACGAAACAACATTTAAATATCAAAATAGACAGAACAATAACATCTAGAAAATGGCTATTCGACTTTTTCAATATGGACTAATTAATGCGATAGGAGACTTATTTATTTATTTTTCAATGCGGGGATGAATACTATGTTAGACTTCATAAGGTAAAGTGAAATATAACTGCAGAATAGGCATGCAGAAAGATAGCATATGATTATTTCTAGTTATTACAGTTTTTAAAAAAACAAAACAGATAGAATCTTATATATCATCCCTATAAGTGTGCGACAATATAAAAAACATAAAATTATATATCGGTAATTCGATTCGTTTATGTTGTAAATATCAGACTGCCTATTGTGGTTGCATATAGATGAAATATCTTAATGTTATATTGCCCTAAATGTTAAGATAAATTACTTTGTAAATACACGCCAATATGACGTTTTTTTTTCGAGAGCTCTGCGCCTGTAAGAATATGTTTTTGATAAACACAAGCAAAAATAAATATGTGCCAACTAATCTATAATGATTACTTGATGTATTACCTACTTTGGCGAATGATGGCTATCTATGTGGGTGTGACGACTAACAGCAGTCTCTGATTATAAATCCCATTATTCAATAGATTTCACTCCTTGCCAATTTATTGGTTGCCGCTGTTCTCATATCCAACCTCTACAGGTTATTTGCTTGAAGTATCCATTCTTCCTATGTATGTTTCCTAAATTTTTGTTGGTTTCCATTGTCCATATGTTACAATCGCTGTTATTGCAACTGTAATTAGTGTAGTTCTTTGTTCGGTGAGTTGTATTCTCCAAGGCCGATTTTTCCGTATCTACGTAATCTGCAATTATTATTATTATTATTACTTATTATTAGTAGTAGTAGTAGTAGTAGTAGTAGTCGTAGTACAGTAGTAGTATTTCACTCTAAGTTTTTCACACCAGATTAAAGTGGTTGTTTTTACGAGTTCCCCCGATCTCTATGACTCTCTGGAAATACTAGCTTATCTTAATAATGCCTGCGCTGTATGAGTTCAATTCGTCATGTTGTTATTCCCATTTCCTTCGGCTTTCATTCCAACTCTTTGGGAGATCGTTCTAGATCACATCAAATTCTACATGTGCATTACCACCATTTTCATGTCCACAGCTCTTTCAGCTTACTAGAAAGATCCAGTAGATCTATCTTTTTAACTTACTGTGCATGGTATCCTAGTATCGCAAAATCCACTTGGATGATAAGTAATTTTCTTTTCAAAGTTTCCATTATTCTTTGTCTATAACCTCTTTGCCAAGGATTAACTTAAAAATAGCAGTGGATAGCGTTTGAGTTTTCTGGCTGCCCATGCTGCCGATACGTCCCTTGGAATTATTACTAGGGTTCCGACTTTCACTGATATATTGACACCTTCTGTTCCACAGTTTGTTTAACTTTTTTATATCTTTTTTTTTTTTCATTATTTTTTAAAATTTCATTTTCTGGCAAATTCTAGCAGTTTTCGTTTTAGCTTTCATTCAGTGTAAGTCTTTGATCTACGGACAAACATAAAACCCTGAAGTTTTTATGGTTTAAGTCTTTTTTCCGTTCAGTACAATTAGCATTCAGAAGTCGTTACCGAGAACTTAAGTACGAGGAGGTAATAATTATCAATATCGTCCGTACAATGATACTTAAATGCGTTGATCTATTCTTTTTTTTCAATTGATAAAAATCTCTAGTGCAGATGACCAATTTCGTAAATTGTCCTATGAAACAATGGCCGCTAGGGATCTTGTTAATGTGCTTTATTTTACGCTTCTTTATTATACCTACGGCTGCCACTTATTATAGTGTAACAAAATTTTAAGTACCGCGTATTTTTGTATTCTTTTCATTTAGTTTCTGTTTCAGATTCTTTATATTTACTTATTTATCATATATTTTACAGCCATATTTTCATTTGATGCAATTGCATATCTATATGAAGCAAGGGTCTTTAACCATGTTAACTGCGTCTATTAGATTCTGATATGTTTTCTATTTGAACTAGATTGGATAATTGTGTATGATCCCTCTGAACTTCATTTCACGCAATATCTTTTGCAAGATATTGGGACTTTTCAAGGTTTCATCTACGATTGGTTTTATTGACAAAAAACACGATGTGTGTGTGTCATTCAATAGCAGTTGATAAAAACTTAAGAGTAAAACATAAAAGAAGTAATATGCCACTTAGGTTCAAAAAGCAATTAAATGATCTGGAGAAGTCGGAATCAGTAATCTTGTGTGGTCTCTAGAATAAAGCATACGCCATGGATATGATTTTCCTGGTTTGAAAAAGTTGAGATTTGAGAGTGAGATTTGGAGAAATAGCTATTATTTTATTTGGTTTGGTCGAGTCGTTGGAAATTTTAGATTTCAGTTGGCTGCGATAGGACTCAGAACCGGGAGGCGAAGGGTCCCGGCTCGTTAAGAAGGACAGTGAAAATCTAAAAGAGATGATTGAGAGAATTTAAGAAGAGATGAGTTAGTGATTATGTGATACACCTTCTTTAGTACAGCATTATGTAAACCTACACTTGAACACTTGTTGTTCCTCTTCTTTTGTTATTGTGTTTATTTCTGGGAATCTCCGTAGTCGGAGTGAAGTTCGAACTGAAAACACAACATTTAGTTAGACGACCACAGCAAATAGACCGAGAAACACGATATATTGATATATTTATATATATTTACCACTCCTCCGCACGAGCAGATGCGCGACACAAGGCAATTTTTAAGCGAGTCTTTAACAGTTGTGAATTCAATTTTCCTTTCTCCAAGACTGGTGTCTAACAAGGTTAAAGAGCCAGACTCTTCACTATTATCCATAGGCTGGAGGGAGAGTAGAGATTCATACCTTTTCCCAAGGTATTACGCTAGTGAAATGAATTACCCATGTCCGATGTGAACTCGGTGACGAGTCCATTCCCAAGACTTTAACATTACACCACCGTTTCAATAAAGAATGTTAGATGATATAACTGAGAGACATTCTCATATTGTCACACATTTATTTAATACGTATATCCTTAGTGTAATACATTTGTGGGCTTTTATATTAAAGAAAGCGAAGTTTAACTTTATTCCTACTTCCACATATAACAAGACTCAAAAAGACTTACATTTATTGCTATTCTATCATTAAGTGTACATCATCAAAATTATAAAGAATTCAGTTTCTCCTCTGAAGTTCCATTTTTGATGCTTCAAGTATCCATACTTTATTTTTCTTCCCCATTGCTGTTTTCATTTTATGTTGCTTTATATTTATCCATATGATGCAACTCTGTAACTGGCACTGTAATCATCTTTCTTAGTTCTTTCCTGTTATTTTTCGATCCTCGGATTGCCACACCAACGCAATCCTCAATGCTAGCGAATGTTTCTCCTCCCTTTTTTCCTTGAACACATCAGGTGCTGTCTGTGTAATCTTTCGAGTACAATACGTAGTGCAGATTCTGCTGTATTCGATTATTTCATTGATTAACCATTGTCGTCTCTGTCTCTCCACATTGGCATTTTCGGGTGTTGCAGATCATTTGAGATTCATTTCCTTTAGGTTTCCATTTCTTATCCATGTCCATCTTTTCTCATGTCACCGCTCTAGTATTATGTTTGGCAAACGGCCAAAAGTATAGAAGATCTCGTTTCATCCGACCTAGTTTGTATCAACTTTATTAACCTAGCTCGCAAACCATTACATAAGCGAGGAATGTCTTTGCCGAAATATAAATAATTATCCTAAATAACTTTAGAAGCTCGATAAATAAAAATGTTTGTTTGTTCTGAAGTGTTTACATAAATTTTACATTATGTCGAAACATAGCATTCGAAAAACACATTAAAATTATTTTGAACATTTTGCTTAACCCGAATAAAATCATCACACGCGGTAAACACCATCGACCGTCTTTGCCGTATCATAATGGCAATGTCGACATCGTAAAAACATTTAACCGTTAAACTAAATCAAAGACGAATAAATTGAAGGGTTTTGTTTTTATTTAGCTTACATATTGAGTTCAATGTGAAGTTGTGCTAAAAGTTATTTGCTTTTTAGACATCATATGCCCAGTAATTAAAATTCACAGATATTCCAAACAGAAAATAGATCTCTGATCTTGAATCGGAAAAAATAAAATAAACAAACTATTTTTGTGAGGAATTATGATTATTTCTATATGTGGATTTAAGTAAGTAAACCTTATATGACTAAATAGCATTCACTTCTGCGTCCAGAAGTTTATTGTTGCCCATTATTCGATATATATATTCGACCATTCTACAAGCAGTTGACAGGAAATATATCTGGATTATGTCTTTAAGAACATACCAGATATATTCAATTCCTCAAATTTGGTTAATGCTCTCAAACTTGACTCTAATATATAGGAAGGCGTTTATATTTTATCATTGTTTTTTTTAAACCGTAACTTTAATCATATTATTGCTGTTGTTGTATTAGAATACTACATGATTTAGGTTATCCTCATTTCATATAAGCGATGTTGATATCCCATTACTGAAAATAAGTCAAACATTAGGCATACATTAAAATGTGGAATTGCCTATTAGCAATAAATATAATATACAAACCTGATTCTCCTGATAAATAAAACAGAATATTTCATGTGTTTTTCGTGACATACTATTGCATGTTTGCATCCATGCAATTTAACGAAAACCCTTGAAGACAAAAGTTAGATTAACCTACACAAGGATGTTGCGTGCTTTTTGAATAACTCCACGGAAGCAGTATCCTACAAAACAGCTGTAAAGTCAAACGTTATCTCAATTCACATACCATCCAAGATAAGCATGTAAAGTTAAGAAACACACAAAAGTGCCAACTAATTCTATGAATCACACACATGGACGACCAGTGTGACCGGCCAGCAAAAACTGTTCATTTCATCAGCTCTTGTCGGAAACGGAGTTGTTCAGACAATGACCGATAGTGACGGATGACGATATATATATATATATATATATATAGATATATATAATATATATAGATAGAGAGAGAGAGAGAGGAGAGAGAGAGAAAGAGAGACAGACGAAGGTTTCAATGTTAAATTATATTGACTGATGAGAGATTCACAAAAAGCCATAATAGATTCTTGAAATGAATTCTTTGTAAAGTTAGGATTTTAAGGAGAATGATATCTATCAAATTTAAAGGAATAAGATGTCTAGAGTTATAATTGATTACATATTTTTGATATTGCGATTTATTGCATTTAAAGATTTCTCATCTATTATCTATTACATACAACAATATCATTTCCTAGCTGTACATGTTTTTCTGGAATTACATATTCTACAGACAAGAAATGAGAATCTAAATCTTATCGTATTTAAGTGTCGACTTTCATGATACCATATAGAATACAATGCAAGTTTTAAATATTCATTTTAATGACATACAAACAATGTGTGTTATTTAAATGATAAGTTCATGCAGTCGAACAATACTGCTGTACTATTTAAAACTATATAACCAGAGGTTTCAAACATTTCCAAATAATTCCTCTAAAAGTGAATTAATAGCGCGAATTGAATTCAAATCGATTACTAGGATGTCGAAGCCTGCCATTAAACCCGGGACTACCCCTCAACCATGTAAGATGAAAGCATAAGATTATTTGCATACAGAATGTGCAGATAAGCTACTGTGAAAATAATAGGTAATATAATGATGTCTTTTGTCAAACTGCAACATAAATTACTGATACCAACATTTCCAATCATACTGAACGAGAATAATTATATTCAGACCCTGATATACATATTCGCATATATCGATTCTTTTCAAAAAACGATATTACTTGAATTAATTATCTAACATTGTTATATAATTGAAGAGTGTAATATATAAAAGTCGTTGCAAATTTGAAATCTAAAGTATACTAACTGTTCTTAGCGAACATTTTACCGATGTACAATTCTATCATTTCAATTCTACTATAAAACTATTATAATATTATTGGAAATATTTCGAAATGCTATTGCAATACTCCGTCTACAAAACGATATTAAAATCGCTGCAATGCCATCTATATTGTTATACCGCATGACTTAAAGCCATAAAAAATAACTGAGCCCAGAATGGGAGTAAATGAGAATATGTTTTAAATAGTTAGATGCACCACCAACATTCATAACACTACAAAAATCATCGGACGATTAAAGTGTCGGGAAAAATGCTATGGAAAATTAACTTACTCTGTCTTCGGAAGATGAAAAGCTGAAGAATGCTTTGATAGTTTATAAAAAAAATATTTGTTGATGAATTAAATGTGAATAATTCTTAATGTCAAATTAAAATTTAATTCCCGTTTCGATTGGTGTAATGGTTATAATTAACTCTTACCTGTTAGTGTTGCGATTGACAATTATTGTCGATGGGAAGTAGTCCTTTATTTACCAGTATTTCCTGTACAAACTTTACCAAACCTAAAGTTATTTCACATCGACCTAATAGTTTTTTTTTAATTTGTTTATGCTGACATTAAAATAATTCTCGTTTCGATTGGTTGAATGGTCATAAATTAACTCGTTATCTTTGTTAGTTTTCGCGTTGACAATAATTATCGATTGGAAGTAGTCCTTTATTTACCAGTTATTTCCTGTCACTAATTTTACCAGCCCTAAAAGTTATTTAACATCTACACTGATATCAAGTCACAACAGCATTTAGTTACACATTTTTCTATAAGTAAGATGATCAAGTTTTACCTACTTGCTTTTGGCTACGGGCGTTGAAGTTACACATTTAATTTTGCTATTCGCTAAAAAAAAATAAAGTTACTGAACCTGAATTAAGCGATATTAAAATATGTTTAAACATTTATAGAATAAGTTCAAAAATAATATGCAAAAGTCCCCAAAACAAACCATTGAAATATTTAATTCTATTCTCAAAGGAGGATTACGATCAGTCACACTGAAGCAGCGAAGAGCATGTTCAATACTTAATTTGTGCCGTTAAAGCAACAGGCAAAATGTAAGAAATCTAAATTATTTTGTTTGATTCCGGCATTAATGACCCCAAAAGAATCATATGCGTAAACCAAAAAACAAACAGCTTCTAAAATGAGGTGTTAAAGAAGTGTCCATTCATATTAATTCCGCCGTTTTAATGTTGGTTTGGACTTTAAGATTAAAAACTAATTAATGAAGTCAAAGCAATTTTGAAGAAAAATACAACAAACCAGTTCCGAAACGTTTTAAAAAGTTTTCTGACAAAATATAGATTGTTCACTCCCCATATTCAACAGATCTAGACCTCACAACTGTTCTTTTTATTCGTAATCGCAAAATATATCTTAATCATTTGAGAACGTAAAAACACATTAAATACGACGCGCACAGCTTCACACCATCTCCAAAAAATACTGTACCCAGTAAAATATGCAAACAGTTGCACTCCAAAAGATAAACGTCCCAACATTCTGACCCCCATAAATATTCCTGCGGTAACCATATAAAATTTCTGCACACTCTCGGTTTGCTTACAGCTAATTTCTTCATATACACTGCCTTTTTATCTATTTCATTTCAAGCGGTGAAGAATAGCAATAAAAAATAGTTTGTATATTTCTTTAATTCTTTAACAACAAAAGGCACAGTAAACAATTATTATAATACGGACACAATTAAGATGTGACAACAATTCAATTTTAATGAAATTACGAGGAATTTAGAAACAATCATCATTTTTCTTTATTAAGAGACATAATTATCGAAAATATTAACTGAAACAACTATTAAATAATTATAAGGCGTTGGCAGAATAATATCTCGGCAAAGTAGTACCGTGATGTGCACAGATTCTAAAGTAGTGTGTTATATTATTTTGAGCGCACATATCCGTACGTTTATATTTACACTATGCGAAGAATGGTGAATTTCATGCGTTTCTGATTGAAGAGTATCTCGCTAAATGTTTCCATATTTAGTCACCTTGAATATATGCCACTGTAATTACTCATGGGATACCTTAATGGTAAATCTTTAAACCGTAAGTACACCTAGGAATTGACGGAACTGAAATAATTTATTCGTCTTGGAATTCGCCGAAAAAAAATAGGGCAATGACTAGACAGAACCGGCAGAAACTGCAAAGTTTGCTTCAGGAGAGTGCAATCATTCAGCCCAGGTTCCGATCGGACATTATTCCGGTGTGCGAGAAGTTCCGTTTCCTTATTTCAATTATTATATTTAGAGAGTGAAATATATATATACTTTTGATAAAAATTGTAGCGAAATTTACATTTTATATTTTTGAACAAAAGTTAAATTGTCAGGGGTCAGTATCAGAGCAAATCTCTTTTATGTGGTTTCAAATCAGAACAAACACTTTTAAAGAGTGCGGGAGTAAGAAAAGTCTGGAAACCACTGATTTTAGACACTTAATCATTAAAAAAAGTAGTGACAAAAATTAAATAAAATGCAAAATGTTCTTCAGTAAAATTATAATTTTAATATGATATTATGTTTTATTTTGTTATTTACATTCCTAAAAAAAACATTCTACCGTGTCCTATATTATCGTCATTTCCCAATAAACATTGCATATTATCTTTCTGTCTCAGGTCTGTCTGTCTGTTCTGTCTGTATGTATGTCTTGTCTGTCTGTCTGTCTGTCTGTCTCCTCTCTCTCTCTCTCTATATATATATATATATATAATATATATATATATATATATTATATCATAATAGTTCATACCTTTATCGTGTAGGAAAGTTATGTAATTCATGTACTAACGAGCTCAATGTGTTTATTCATATTGCAGAAAGTTAACATTTTATAAAATACTTTCAATTATCCCAAATACAATTGACTTATTACAAATGTATTTCAAAAGAACTAAAACTTTCGAGGTCATTGGTTGATTAATTATTTGAGATAAGCATTAAAAATGAAGAGTGACGAATCAACGTACATGCATTCAAAAACAACTGCAATAAATATCAGCGTAAAAATTATGAATACTAATGCGAGTGAAACCTTCTGCAATATTTTTTTTAACGGAAAACATAATTTCGCAGTTTTCGATGCTTATTTCTCATTCCTGAAAGTCCAGGAAAAACGCTGAAAGCTCACCTGATAATTCTCCGAGTGAGCTACTCGTCAGATTAGCCTAATGCTCATAACTTCACCTGAACTTGCCTTAATCACTGAGTTTCTGCAAACCGAATATCCCAATAATATCCATCTATACGGGGTACTAACTATACTTGAAACAGTTCGTCTGAGATATTACTCACGAACCAAAAATATTTTTGCAAAATTATATGATATATATATATTATATATATATATATATATAACTGGGAACTATATATATATATAAAATATATATATATATATATATTCCATGTCCCCATCCTTTCCATTCATCTCTTTAGTGTGTTCATGTTTTATTAATCTATGAGAAATATTGATATATATCCAAATACTTAACAAAAACAACCTCATACTATGCCTCACTTGAATAATTTAATAATTATCTTGTTAAAAAAAATTGCTAAATTCACTCAAAGAGGTCATCACTGATGTTCACGTATTATTACGATCGGGTTGAACAACATCGGATCGCTCACGGTAACGGTACTTATGTCATTTGATTCTCTTCTGTGTAATTTAGCAAATAGTTCAGGGAATTCTTATGACATGGACCTTGGATACCGCAGCAGCCAATCAGAGACTATCTCGGTACCTGCATAAAAAATAGATTCTATTCGCGCGCACTTTCGTATTTGCACTGTCCCCCCCGGGATTACTTCTATGTATTAATTACAGATAAGTAATAAGGACGTTTCAACTCAGCATTGCCCGACCAAATTAATTAGAGGACGTAAATGCAAATTTGTCATTGCTGAGATTACACCGCATTAATAGTAATTGAAAAGACGCATGGACAAAATCATAGATATGCTTCCTTTTGCGTTGCACTTGAGCATGATAAACATGGAACACAGTGTATCTTTCTGAAA
Organism: Doryteuthis pealeii; assembly: GCA_023376005.1. Lineage (NCBI taxonomy): Eukaryota > Metazoa > Mollusca > Cephalopoda > Myopsida > Loliginidae > Doryteuthis > Doryteuthis pealeii. The sequence continues at coordinate 67,712,468 of CM042158.1, forward strand.
CTTTTTCTTCTTGAATAAACTAATTAATATTCACTTACACCCCCCATATATATATATATATATATATATATATATATATCTAATATAATATATATATATATATATAGAAGAGAGAGAGAGACACACACACACACACACACACCACACATATATATATATATAATTATATAATATAATTATATATATATATGTGTTTGTGTGTGGTGTGTGTGTCTCTCTTCTCTCTCTATAAGTATATATAATATTATATATATATATAATATATATATATATATATATATACTATATATATGGGGGTTAAGCTGAATATCATCAAATTAGTTTTATTCAAAAGAAAAGTTTCAGCAAAATAACTGCTGTTTCCCATTGTTATCATGCCTCAACGTGCAACGCCAAAAAGAACGCCTACTAATTTTTGTCCATGCTTCTTTTCAATTTACTATTTATGCGGATGTATGCTTCAGCAGGACAAAGTTGCAATTTACGTCTTCTAATTAATTTGTCGGGCAATTGCTGAGTTGACAACGTCCAATTATCTTCATCTGTACTATCAGTACATAGATAATCCCGGGGACTATGTGCAAAACGAAAGTAGCGCGCGAAATAGAATCTTCATTTTCTATGCATTTACCAAGATAGTCTATGATTTGCTGCTGCGTATCAAGGTCCATGATAAGAATTCCTGAACTATTTGCTAAAATTACACAGAGAGAATCATGACATAAAGTCAACCGATTACCGGAAACGATCCGATTTGTTAAACCCCGAAATCTGTAATAATACCGGTGAAAAAACAAATTTTCCGTTGATACCTCTTTAGTGAATTTCACAAGTTTAAACAAAGACATAAAATATTACAATATTCAAGTGAGGCATAGTACTGAGTGTTTTTGTAAGTATATTGAATAATATTCAATATTTCTCATAGATTATAAAAACATGAACACACGCAAAGATAATGATGAAAGTGGGGACATGAATATATATATATATAATATATATATTATATTTATTATATATCTCCAGTTTATATATATATAATATAATATATATAATAATACAATAATTTGCATATTTTTGTTCGTGATATATCTCAAGACTGAAATGTTCAAGTCATAATACGTACCCCTTTTATAAGATTGGTATTATTGGGATATTCGGTTTTGCAATAAACTCAGTGATTAGAGCAAGTTCAGGTGATTATGATATACCATTAAGGAAATCTGACGAGTAGCACTCGGAGATTTATCAGGTGAGCTTCAGCGTTTCACTGACTTCAGGAACTGAGAAAGCATCAAAACTGCCCGAATTATGTTTCCGTTAAAAAAATATTGCAGAACGTGTCACGCGCATCTAGTATTTCAATTAATTTTAACTGATATTTATTGCAGTTGTTTTGAATGCATGTACGTTGATTCGGTCACTTTCATTTTTATGCTTCATCTCAAAATAATAATCACCAAATGACCCCTCGAAAAGTTTTAGTTCCTTTTTGAAATAACATTTGTATAAGCAATGTATTTGTTATGAAAGTTATTTTACATAAATTGCTTACTTTTCTGCAATATTGAATAACCAACATAGCTCGTTAGTACATGAATTACAATAAAACTTTTTCCTAACATAAATTATGAACTATTTATATATATATTATTATTATATATATATATATATATAGATATATAGAGAGGGAGAGGAGACAGACAACAGACAGACAACAGACATACATAACAGACAGACAGACAGACAACTGAACAGAAAGATAATTGCAATGTCTTTGGGCAATAGACGATAATATAGACACGTAGATTTTTTGGTTTAGGACATGTAAATAACAAAATACAACATATATTCATATTTCAAAATTATAAATTTACTCGAAGAACATTTGCATTAGTTAATTTATTTCAGCTACTTTAATAGATGATAGGTGTCTAATCAGTGTTTCAGACTTTTCTACTCCCGCATCTTAAAATGTTTTCTGACTTTGAACCCATTAAAGAGTTTTTGCTCTGATTACTGCACCCCTACAATTTATACTTTGTTCAAAAAATATAAAATGTAAATTCCCTACAATTTTATCAAAAATTCATATAATATTTCACTCTCTAAAAATAATAATCTTTGAAATAAAGGAACGGAAGCTTCTCGCACCACCCGCGAAATAATGCCGATCGGGGAACCTGGCTGAATGATTGCACTCTCCTAAGCAACACTTGCAGTTTCTGCAGTCTTGTCTAGTCATTCCCATTGTTTTTTTCGGCGAATCAGAGAATTAAATATTTCATCGTCAATTTCCTAGGGTCTACGTTTAATAGACTTTACCATTAAGTATCCCTATAGTAATTACAGTGCATATATATCAGTGACTACAATATGAAACATTTTAGCAGATGAATTTTCAATCAGAAACGCATAAATTCACAATTCTTCGCCATAGTCTTAAAAATAAAACCGGTTACGGATTGATCCGCTCAAAAATAATACTACACACCTACTTAGAACTTGCTGCACCATCACGTACTACTTTCCGAATATTATTTCTGCCACGCCCTTATAATATTTAATATTGTTTCAGTATATTTTCTATAATTATGTCTCTTAATAAAGAAAATGATGATTGTTTTCTAAATTCCTCTAAATTCATTAAAATTGAATTGTTTTTCCACATCTTAATTGTCCGTATTAAAAATAAATTCGTTTACATTGACTTTTGTGTTAAAGAATTAGAAATAACAAACTTTTTTTATTCTATTCTCACCGCTGAAATGAACAATAATAAAAAGCAGTTGTATATGAAGAAATGTAAGTAACAAAACACGAACTGATGCAGAATTTTATATTGGTTTACCGCAGAATATTATGGGTCAAGAATTGGGACCGTTTATCTTTTGGAGTGGCAACTTTTGCATATTTTACTGGGTAAACATATTTTTTGGAGATGTGTTGAAAGCACTGTGCCGTTCGTATTTTAATGTGTTTTTTACTTCTCAAATATTAAGATATATTGCCAATACAAATAAAAAAAACTTTGTGAGGTCTAATCTGTTGAATATGGGGATGAAAACAAGATCTATATTTTGTCAGAAAACCTTTTTAAAACCGTTTCAAATGTTTCTATATTTCTTCAAAATGACTTGACTTCATTAATTAGTTTTTTAAATCTTAAACCACCAACATCTAAAAACGCGGAATTAATATGATATGGACACTTTCTTTCAACACTCTTAAACTGTTTGTTTTGTTTACGCCATATGATTCTCTTTGTCATTTTTAATGCCGAATCAAACAAAATAATTAGATTCTTACAATTTTTGCTGTGCTTTAACCCGCACCAAATTAAGTAATTGAACATGCCTTCGACTGACTTCAGTGTCGACGTATCGTAATCCTCCTTTGAGAATTAGATAAAATATTTCAATGTTGTTTTGGACGTTGCCATATTATTTTACTTATTCCTATAAATGTTTAAAAACATATTTTTTCTATTCGCCTTAATTCGCTTCAAGTTAAACTTTATTATTTTTTTAGGCAAATAGCAAATTAATGTGTAACTTCAACCCCCTACCCCAAAAGCCAAGAGTTAAAAACTTGACTCATCTTACTTATAGAAAATGTGTTAACAATGCCTTGTTTGACCTTGATATCAGTATGATGTAAAATAACTTCTAGCTGGTAAATTTAGTGACACGGAAATCAACTGGTAAAATAAAGACTACTTCCCATCGATAATTTATTGTCAACCGCAAAAACTAACAGATAACATTAATTATGACCCATTCAACCAATCAAAACAAATTAATTTTAATTCAGCATCAACCAAATATAAAAAAAAAAACTATTAGGTACGATGTGAAATAACCCTCTTAGGTTTGGTAAATAGTGACCAGAAATCAACTTGTAAATAAAGGACTACTCCCCATCGACATAATTGTCATCGCAACACTAACAGGTAACGATTAAATTATAAACCCATTCAACAACGGAAAACGAGAATTTAAAATTTTAATTTGACATTAAGATTTAATTCACACTTAATTCATCAACAAATATTTTTTTTAACTATCAAAGCATCTTCAAGCTTTTCATCCTTTCCGAGACAGCCAGTAAGTTAAACATTTCCATAGCATTTCGACACTTAATCGTCCGATGATTTATAGTGTTTAAATGTGTGGCATCTAAATATTTAAAATTAATTTCAATTTACTCTCATTCTGGCTCAGTTCATTTTTATGCTTTCAATCATGCGTAAACATAGAGATAGCATCTTGCATCGTATTGTATCGTTTGTAGACGGAGTATCTGCCAATAAGCATTGCGAAAATATTTCCAATAATATATATAGTTTATTAGAATGAAATATAGAATTGTACCATCTGTTTAAATGTTCGCTAAGAACATTAATACTTTTAGATTTCAAATTTGAAACCCTTTTTATAATACATCTATCAATTATATTACAATGTTAGAATAATAATTCAAGTAATTATCGTTTTTTTGAAAAGAAATTCGCATATATCGAATATAGTATATGCAGCGTCTAATATAATATATTCTCGTCAGTATGATGGAAATTTGTAAATCAGTACCATTTTATGTTGCAGTTTCACAAAAAACCATCATTATTCTTACCATTATTTTCACAGGTAAGATTATCTTGCACGTTCTGTATTGCAAAACTAATACTTATCTTTCCATCTTACATGCGTTAGGCGGTATCCCGGGTTTCAATGCCAGGCTTCGCATCCTAGAAACGAAGTTGAATTCAATTCGCGCTATTACATTCACTTTTAGAGGAATAAATCTTGGAAAATGTATGAACCTCTGTTATAAGTAATGCTTACAGCTTATATTTTCACATCATAACTTATACATTATAACACACATGTTGATATGTCATTAAAATGAATATATTAAACTTCATTGTTCATTTTATATGTGTATCCATGAAGTCGAACCGTTAAAACGATAAGATCTTAGATCTCATTTCTTGTCTGAAATATGTAATTCAGAAAAACAGTACATCACTAGATTAATGATATTGTCTGTATGTTAATGATATACGATGAGAAATCTTTAATGAATAAATCTCCAACTAATCAAACTAAAAAAAATATGCTTATGTAATCAAAAAACTCTTAACATCTTATTCTTAAATTGATAGATATAACCATTCTCTACAAATCCTCAACTTTTACAAAAAATTCATTCAAGATCCTAATTTATGGCTTTCTGTTGATCTATCATCAGTCCAATATAATTAACATAGAAACCTCGTCTGTCGCTCTATCTTCTTTCTCTCTCTCTCTCTCTCTCTCTTATATATTATAATATATAAATATTATATTATATTATATATATATATAATCGTCATCCGTCACTATCGTTCATTGTTCTTGAAACATCCGTTTCCGCACAGAGCTGATGAATGAAAGTTTTTGCTGGCCGGTTCAACACTGGTACTCCATTGTGACTTCAAGAATTACGTTGCCTTTGTGTGTTCATTATTCTACAGCCTTACTTGGATTATGTGAAACTTGGAGTGTAACTTTGACTTTTACAGCTGTTTTGTAGGATCCTCCTCCGGATTATTCCAAAAAGCAGCAACACTCCTTGCTGTAGGTAATCTAACTTTTGTCTTCAGCGTTTCGTTAATCATGGATGCAACCTGCAATAGTACTGTCACGAAAACAGCATGAAAAATTCCTGTTTTTTATCAGAGAGATCAGTTTGATATTATCATTTATCTGCTAATAGCAATCCACACTTTATGTATGCCTATGTTGAACTTAATTTCAGTTAATGATATCACCATCGAATTATTGAAATGAGATACCTAAATCATGTTAGTATTCTAATACTAACAACAGCAAATAAATGAATTAAATGTTACGGTTAAAACAAAACAATGACTAAACAATATAAACGTCCTTCCTATATATAAGTCAAGTTTGAGACTTACCAGTTTGAGAATTAATATATCTGGTATCTTCTGTAAAGACAATAATCCCATATAATTTCTGATCAACTGCTTGTAAACGTCCAATATATCTATCGAATATGGGCACAATAAACTTCTGACGCAGGAAAGTGAATGGCCTATGTCTAGTCATATTAAGGCTTTACCTTACTTAAATCCACATATAGAAATAAACATATTCTCCTCACCCAAAATAGTTTGTTATTTTATTTTTCCGATTCAAAGATCAAGATCAATTTCTGTTTGAATATCCTGTGAATTTTAATTACTGTGCATTATATGTTTAAAGCAAACTTAGCACAACTTCACATCTTGAACTCAATATGTACAGCTAAATAAAAAAAAAACAACACCCTTCAATTTATTCTTCTTTGATAGTTTAACGGTTAAATGTTTTTACGATTGCGACATTGCAATTATATACGGCATAACGCGTCGGATGTGTTACCGCGTGTGATATTTTATTCAAGGCGCTAAGAAATGTCAAAAATAATTTTATGTGTTTTCGAATGCATGTTTCGACATAATTAAATTATGTAAACACTTCAGAAACAAACAAACATTTTATTTATCGAGCTTCTAAGTCTATTAGGATTAATTATTTATATTTCGCAAACATTCTCGCTTCATGTAATGTTTAGCGATCTAGCTTAATAAATGATTACAAACTAGGTCGGATGTGAACGAATCTTCTATACTTTTGCCGTTTGCCCAAACATATACTTAGAGCGTTGCACATGAGAAAAAAAACATGGCATTAAGAAATGGAAACCTCAAAGAAAAATTGAATTATGACTGCAACACAAGAAAATGCCATTGAGAGACAGAGACAGAAATGGTTAATCATGAAATAATCGAAACAGCAGAATATGCACTACGTATTGTACTCGAAAGATTACACAGACACCACCCTATGTTCAAGGAAAAAGGAGAAGAAATTCGCTAGCATTGGATTGCGTTTTGTTGTCAATCCGAGACTCGAAAAATACACAGGAAAGAACTAAGAAAGATGATTACAGCTGCCATTACAGCAGTTGCATCATATGGATAAATATAACAGCAACAAAAACTAGAAAACAGAATGGAAGAAAAATACATATGGATACTTGAAGCATCAAAAAGAAACCTTCAGAGAAAACTGAATCTCTTATAATTTGAATATTGTACCACTTATATTGATAGAATAGCAGATAAATGTAAGTCTTTTTGAGTCTTGTTAACTGTGGCCAAGTAGAAATAAAGTTAAACTTCCTTCTTTAATAAAAAAAACCCACAAATTGTATTACACTAAGATAATTCACGGCTATTAAATAAATGGTTACAATATGACGATGTCTCTCAGCCTTATATCATCTCACCATTCTTATTGAAACGCTGGTGTAATGGTTTAAAGTCTTGGAAATGGACTCGTCACCCCGAGTTCAAATCCTGGACATGTAATTGCATTTCACTTACGCTAATACCCTTGGAAAGTATGAATCCTACTCTCCCTCCAGCTATGGATAAATAGTAGAAGAGTCTGGGCTCTTTAACCTTGTTAGACAACCAGTCTTGAGAAGGAAAACTCTGAATTCAAACCTGTTAAACTTCGCTTAAGAAATTACCTTGTGTTCGCATCCTGCTCGTGCGGAGAGTTTGGTAAATATATATATATTATCATATCATCGTGTTCTTTCGTCTATTTGCTGTGTCGTCTAACCTAAATGTTGTGTTTTCAGTTCGAACTTCACTCCGACTACGAGATTCACAAAAATAACACAATAACACAAAGAAGAGGAACCAACAAAGTGTCAAGTGTAGTTTCACATCATGCTGTACTAAAAGAAGGTGTATCACATAATGCACTAACTCATCTCTTCTTAATTTCTCTCAGTCATCTCTTTAGATTTTCACGTCCTTCTTAACCGAGCCGGGAACCCTCTCGCCTCCCGTTCTGAGCTCCTATCGCAGCCAACTCTGAAATCTAAATTTCCAACGACTCGACCCAAACCAAATAAAATATCGCTATTTCTCCAAATCTCACTCTCAAATCTCAACTTTTTCAAACCAGGAAATCCATACATGGTATGCTTTATTCTAGAGACCACACAAAGATTCACTGATTCCACTTCTCCAATCATTAATTGCTTTTTGAACCTAAGTGCATATTACTCTCTTTATTTTTACTCTTTTTTAAGTAGTTTTTATCAACTGCTATTGAATACACACACCACATCGTGTTTTTGTGATCAATAAAACCAATGTAATGAAACCCTTGAAAACAGTCCCCAATATCTTGCAAAAGATATTGCGTGAAATGAAGTTCAGAGGATCATCAAAATTATCCATCTAGTTCAAATAGAAAAACATATCAGAATCTAATAACCAGTTAACATGTTTAAAGACCTTGCTTTCATATAATATGCAATTGCCATCAAATAAAATATGCTGTAAAAATATTATATAAATAAGTAAATATAAAGAATCTGAAACAGAAACTAAATGAAAAGATAACAAAAACTACGGTACTTTAAAATATTGTTACACTTATATAAGTGAGCCTAGGTAATAAAGAAGCGTAAAAAAGCACATAACAAGATCCCTAGCGCCATGTTTACAAAGACAATTTAAAATGTCATCTGCACTAAGAATTTTTATCAATTGAAAAAAAAAGAATAGATCACGCATTAAGTATCACTTGTACGGACAGAATATTGATAATTATTACCTCCTCTACTTAAGTTCTCCGGTAACGACCTTGAATGCTAATTGTACTGAACAGGAAAAAAGGACCTAAACCCATAAAAAACTCAGGGTTTTTGTTTTCCAGTAAGATCAAAGACTTACACTGAATGAAAGCTAAAAACGAAAAACTGCCTAGAATTTGCCAGAAATGAAATTTTAAAAAAATAATGAAAAAAAAAAAGATTAAAAAGTTAAACAAACTGTGGAACAAGAAGGTCAATTATATCAGTGAAGTCGGAACCCTAGTAATAATTCCAAGGACGTCATAGCAGCATGCACCAGAAAACTCAAACCTATCCACTGCTATTTTAAGTTAATCCTTGCAAAGGGTTATAGACAAAGAATAATGGAAATTTAAAAGGAAAATTACTTATCATCAAGTGGATTTTGCGGATACTAGATTTACATACAGTACAAAGTTAAAAATAGATACTTGGATCTTTCTAGGAAGCTGAAAGAGCTTGGACATGAAAATTGGTTAATCACATTAGAGTTGATTGATTAGAACGATCTCCAAGAGTTGGAATGAAAGCCGAAGGAACTGGAATAACATGACAATTGAACTCATACAGGCAACGGCATTATTAAGATAAGCTAGTATATCCAGAAGAGTCATAGAGATCAGGGAACTCGTAAAAACAACCACTTAATCTGGTGTGAAAAACTTAGAGTGAAATACTACTACTACTACTACGACTACTACTACTACTACTACATACTACTAATAATAATAATAATAATAATAATAATTGCAGATTACGTAGATACGAAAATCAGCCCTTGGAGAATACACTCAAAGAACAAAGAAATACTAATTACAGTTGCCAATAACAGCATTTAACATATGGACAAATGGAAACCCAACAAAAATTAGGAAACATACATAGAAGAATGGATACTTCAAGCAATAACCTGGAGAGTTGATATGAGAACACGGCAAACAATAACTGGCAAGGAGTTGAAATTATAAATAATGATTATAATGTGACTGCTGTTTCGTCCCACCCAATCAGCATCATTCCCAAAGTAGTAATAATCAATAATCATTATAGATTACTGGCACATATTATTTTTGCTTGTTTATCAAACATATTCTACAGCAAGATTCAAAAAAAAACGTCATATTGGCGTGTATTACAAAGTAATTTATCTTAACATTTCGGCAATATAACATTAGATATTTCAACTCTATGCAAACCCAATAGGCAAGTCTGATATATTCAACATAACGAATTACCGAATAATAATTTTATGTTTTTATTTGTCGCACATAGAATATGAATTATTCTTTGTTTTTTAAAACTATATAGAATAATCATAATGCTATAATTTCTGCATGCCTATTCTCAGTTTAATTTCACTTTACATTAAAGTCTAACATAATTCATCCAGTTGAAAAAATAAATAAAGTCTCCATCGCATTAATTAGTCCTATTGAAAAAGAATGCCATTTACTTGCTTATTTATCTGCTCTAATTTCTATTAAATGTTGTTTTCAATATATTCGTTTATTTCTTGTTTTTTTATGAGTGTATACGTGATTGACTGTTGAATGTTTGATTTCTTGTGGTTTTCTGTACAGCCACTCTGCTCTGCTTGTAAATGCCCGGAGTCAAACAGACTTTTAAGCTCAATAGAAAAAAAAATTACAATAACAATAACAATAAAATAGCCATGAACTCCAATATATGACAATTCCATTAATTAATTTTGAAATACATTTACACATTCAATTTTTGTTTAGCTCTATTGTGCAATCATCATGTCCACAAAGAATTCTTCATACATCTTTCAGGAAAAAGAAGAATAACAAATAAAACAGAACACAAATTAACAGCTATAATTATCTGTCTGTATCTTCATATCAGCGATATCTGCTGGCGTTTACTGAGGACCAACATATTGATATATCGATTGATTGATTTTAACGCATGCCAATATGTTGGGTATTTCACGTGAAGGATTAGGAAATCTCTTTCATGTGTTTTAAATTACATTTTTGTGTATATGTTTAAAGGATGTTCTCACAAATTTCTATTGAATACGAATACTCTGATACATATTATGTTCCTATAGTAGGACCTAACATATACTACCACTCATTATCAGTTCGGATACGGGAATAATAGCAGGGTTTCTCCACACTCCTCATATAGTCACCAGAGGCCTCATGATCAAATTAAGTGGATATACTCAGGAAATTCATTTCTAGCACTTTTACTCATTTTTATTGAATACAGTTAGCATTTTCTAAGCACCTCCGCATAGCTGATAGAATTCTTAACCTTTAGGGAATTGGTTCGTGTATATCAAGAAGTAATCATGGAATATATTCCTTTAAATACTTCGAATTCTTTCATTTTTTTAGAAATAAATGCGTGAATCATGTGTCGTTATCTAATCAATACTTTTAGATTCAATAATATTTCGTTTATTCAAAAATCTTTTCTTATATTATGAAGAAAAATAACTCATATACATTATTTTATTTATTTAACGAGTCATGATATTTTCCACATCTTATATCATACAGACATTGATCGGATGATTTTCCCTCTGTCTTCCTCAGTTTCTTTTATGATCGCAGTCAATTCTAACCCTTCATTATTTCCCACGATTAGATAAGTTCATTTCACATGCCTTGCAATATCACATATGAGTTCACCTCTTAATTATTTACGCTCGTAATGTCGCTTCAATTTCCATTAAGTCTGTACTCCAGGATTGTACTAATGACTTCCAGTATATTCCAACTATGTTCATTGGAAAGCAAAGTGACTCTACAAGAGTAAATATAATTAAAAAGCCGAATTAACGCATAGAAAATATTGTAAAAACAGTACCAGTAAAATAAAACCATTTATCTACGAAAAATAAAGGAAACAAAAATAAGAATACCGAGGGTAAATCGGTCAAAACGTAGTGAATATAAAAACCAGGTACAGAAAATTAACTGAATCATTTAGATAATGTAACCTGACATCTTCTATCTCAGTTTAGATAAGATGACATTTTGAGTTTTGAATGCCTTTAAAATAACCACATAATTACAATTGAATTTTTTTTTCTAAGGGAATACTACTCAAAATTTTGTCTTTCAATTTGTTCTTTGTGAATATTTTTACGTGTATGAATATATATATTATATATATATATATATATAATATATATATACATATATATATATTATATATATATATATTATATATTATATATAATTATACTATATAATATATATTATTCACTGCATTCATGTGATATAGTTTATATAACGCTGTCTTTATTTCTAACTGATATCAAATTCTTAAATCTATATAGTTTCTTTATTCTTATCAATTGTTTCCGCTTATATTCAGTTTCATATTTTTGAACACATTGTTGAGATATTAGTCTGTAATTTAATTAGTTTCCCATATCATCTGCTTCGTGTCCCCAACTATACTGAATATAGTCAAGAAATATTCCCATTCCTTAGGTACTTGCTGTTTATCCCATATGTTAAGACCAGTAACTTGTCTCAATCCAATAAATGATGTCTTGTTAGCGTTGATATTTTACACTTGCATACCTGTACTATATCATTGTTGTCCTTATCCGGGAAAACCCTGTGTAAATATTTTATTTGAAATAACAATTGAGAATTGCTACTCATTCGCCTGATCTATTTCTTGACAACGGACATATTTAGAACAATTAACTACAGTAGGCACAACCATCAAGGAATACCTGATTAAATTAGATCCCCCCAAAAAAATAAAATAAAAAATGCAGTAGCTAGCTCATGTTTGCTGACAAGAATAATTATTTACATTACTTGACATCTAATATTGAGCCCCACAATATTGAATCATGTAGCAAGTAATTTTTCTCATATTTTCTCAGTGAATAAATTTACGGATAAGCTTTCTTTTTATGCTCATGAGTTTCCTTGAGTGCAAGTGACGATGTAATCTACTCTTGAGAGAAAGATACATCTCTGTACCGAAAAGCTGGTAATACCTTTTTTATGTCTGTTTTTATCATAGTAATCCCTCATGATAATTTCAAAACAAAATATACCTAAAATAGAAGAGAAGAACTGTTATAATATGACTTGATCATTTGAAAATGTGTGTGGCGTTTAAATATGCGTTGGTGACATAAAAATATTCAAAGATGACGAAACTCATGAAACAGAGTGTAGCTGAGTGGATAGGTTGTCTTTACGCTGCCGACTCCATACGCACTCGCATATTACTCGGATTCTCTCGCTTTTATATCTTTGCCTCAATTACAAAACCACACAGACACACATACATTACAGCACACAACACGACACAGACACTAATAACACACACACACACACCACACACACATATATATATTGTTATATATAATTATATATATATATAAATATATATATATATATATATATATATATATATATATATCAGAAGCTGCCCGGCGTAATCATACTTCATCAGAAATGAAACGTCGGTCGAGTTTCAAATTTACATTTTACATGCGTTAATACACATGGGAAAATATGAAAACTATTTACACTAAGCTATAGATAATTAGAGGAAACTGGCTCTTTAACCTTACTGAGTAACCAGTCTAGGAAACGGAAAAACTATGAACTCAAGCCTGTTAAAGTCACATGGAAATTGACCTCGTGTCATTCTGCTCATGCAACAGGGTTTATATATATATATAATATATATATATAATATATAATATATAAATATATATATATTATATATATATATAGTGTATTATATTATTATTATTTATATTTTTGAAGGCAATTACAATGATATTCGTATAAAATTCGATAATTATTGAAAAAACCATGACAAGCAAGCTCGGCGAATAACGTGAGCGTACGCTGGGGAACACCGCTACAGCTATTTCAATTTATTAAGTTCATCAGTAGTGTATACCTCGAATCATCCCTCCACAGAAACCAACCGAAACCACACTCAAGTCAGAAACTCTTACTCATGTACGAGCACGCCGCACACAAATATGCCAAATTACCTGCAATGAATATAACACGCCACTTACTATACTTAGTACAGTGACGTGACGAAATCCAAATTTAGGCCTTTGCTCAGCTTAAAATAATAGTATTTGATAATTTGCTTTTGAACATTCTGTTTATTAAAGCATATGATTTTTATATTTTCGAAGCAATTACAATGCGTATATCGTATAAAACTTTATAATTATGAAAATAATCATGACAAGCAAAACTTCGTGAATAACGTATCGAACGGTAAACACCATACAGCTGTTTAACATTTAATTAATCTTCTGCTCCGACAAAACCGAGTTTTTGAAATTTCGTGATGTTGTTAATCCTCACATCTAATGACTATTTTAGATGGAAATAATCATACATTGAATTCAAAAAGCACAATTAAAACGGGCAATAAAACGAAGAAGTGATTATATGAAACATTTGTAATAAATCTTTATCAAAGTATTTGTTTCTTTTAAGTTGTTTTTCATCTTTTCTAAGAGTCTTGCCAGAGTATAAATGTAAATAAATATCCAGTGCCCTAATAAATACACACACACGGCAACAACACAGCACGCACATACACCCACATACAAACACAAATAACAACCAAGGAACACACAAACCACACATTCAACACCCACTACACAGACACAGACACTGACACAACACCGCACGCATAACACTCATACATACATAACAAACACACCACACCATCATATCCCCCATTAATATATATATATATATATATATATATATATTATATAAAATTTTAAACACCCACCAGTTGGATGATACTAGCCGCAGTCATCTAGTGATGAACCTGAGGTCAACAGGTGTTTCGGCGTCATTAAATCACATACACCCTCACCCGGAGACCCCACCGGACTATCCCAATTCGCGTTTGCACCTATGCACAATCAACAAACACGCTCCTGCGATCCAGAGCCTCTCGATGCTCTCTCCTGCAACCCTGTTATTCCATGTTTATGGCTCTCCCTACTTTGCTGTCCTAATGCAAGTTTAACATCTTCAAAAGTGACCTGCCCGTAAAGCCACAGCATCCAACCTCAAAGTCATTTTCAGCTTCCTGCCATTTGATCTGCATCAGCCACAGCTCTTGGTATATTGCGTCTTCCTACAATTGCCTCGTTATTCTATCTTCCCACGACTGTAAAGTTTTTAATATCACACCTGCTTATTGCCTCGATGTCAAAACCATCTGGCCGGAGTAGAAGTGGTGAGATCTTTGTCAGAATTTCAACTGCCTCCCATAGATCACTGGGAGGTCCCAGTCCCTTTCAGTTGCAAGCAAACGGGGCGCCCCCCCCCCCCCCCCCGGGCTCTGTTGGTTTCTGATGAATCCTCTCCCCAGCTTTTAATAAATCTTATCTCTTCTGTGGGTTCCTGATCTTGCTTTTTAGGATGCCACACTGATATTTTCCACACCTGGAGTACTTGGTCGGCCACCGGTATTGCCCTTCTCCCAAACCGGACAGCGCTAAAATATCTCCAGTTGTCATTTCCATGCACAGTTGACAAACTGGAGAATCTTAATTCCACAGGTATTTATTAATGGACTAGGCAGAACATTATATGCATTAACCCAGAAACCGAATCCTTAGTAGAATCTATCTCAGATTCTGGCACATGATATTTCTGTTGGTCAACTTCTCCCAGCGATCCAGCGCCTGATGACTCATCGCAATCATTTTAGCCAGCTAATTTCTTCCTCCTCCTTTCGTATCTCTCCTGCACCATCTTTCCTTTTCTCTTTCTTGACCTTGTGTACAGCTGTATGTGACTGCTCACCCACCCTTCCCACTGATACGTCCAACAATGACTCTGTGTTGCAGCTGCCTCTGCTCTCTCAACTGCCCCTATGTGCACTCCATTTTCCTCCCATTTTTAACTTTAATATTAGCTGATGAAATCCTATGTCCGTCGAATCGCGTTATATCCATCACCTCCCTTGCCGGTGTGACTTTAAACTCTCCGTAACACTTCCTGAGTGGAGTTTGCAGTTATGATTCTTATAGGCTATTACTAAGACCGGGTAGCCCCACACCTCCTCAGAAATGATGATTTCTTCCAAAAACTCACCTGAATGGTCTCCTCTCT